>CM040925.1:2827500-3342500 GCA_023029165.1 Gobiocypris rarus
ACATGGTGGGGGCAGCATCATGCTGTGGGGGTGTTTTTCAGCAGCAGGGACTGGGAGAATAGTCAGGATAGAGGGAAAGATAAATGCAGAAATGTACAGATACATTCTTGATGAAAACCTGCTCCAGAGCACTCTGGACCTCAGACTGGGGTCAAGGTTCATCTTCCAACAAGACAGTGACCCTAAGCACACAGCCAAGATAACAAAGGAGTGGCTACGGGACAACTCTGTGAATGTGCTTGAGTGGCCCAGCCAGAGCCCAGATTTGAACCCGATTGAACATCTCTGGAGAAATCTGAAAATGGCTGTGCACCGACGCTCCCCATCCATCCTGATGGAGCTTGAGTGGAAAAGAGGAATGGGAGAAACTGCCCAAGAATAGATGTGCCAAGCTAGTAGCATCATACTCAAAAAGACCTGAGGCTGTAATTGGTGCCAAAAGTGCAAAAATGCATATTTGCTGAATGTCAATTGTATGAAAAGTATCATTGCATGTATCAGTGATATTCAGTGCTAGAGATGTTTGTAGAACTACTGGTATTTCTGTTTGATCTGAATGTGCTGATGTTCACCTACAGGCGGCCCGCAGAACAGCGACACGGACACACCGGAGGACACATCATCACAGGTGAGACTTGTACAAACTGTGTGTGTGTGTGTGTGTGTGTGTGTGTGTGTGTGTGGAAGTGTCTCTTAGCAACCACAGGATGTTCATTACTGGAGCAAAGCAGATATAAACAGACCTGGATACACACACACACACAGCATTATTCAGTGTCAGTGTGACATTTCCTCTTTCAGTTTCTCGTGATGCGGGTGGCCGTCTGAGCGCGTCAGCTGCTGCTTTCACACGCGTGTCACATGATCTCAGTGTTCTGAAGCGTGACGCATTGCAGTGCATTAATGCTTCACAGGTGTGAACGGCAGAGTCATGTGTGTGACGTGTGGAATAAACAGCAAACGTCTTTACAAAATAATCCTTATGAAACAAAAGGATGCACATGCACAACTCACTATTCCAGAGTCAAATGAGCGAATCCATTAGGATTTACATTAAAGTGAAGTTGAGAAACCTTGATTGTGGGAATTTGCCTGTCAAGTACTTTTAAAAAGTTTTCATTATTCTGAGGCACCAATCATTATGAATTTGTTTTAAACGGTGTGCGTGTATGCATATTTTACAATATTAATTAACTCATGCAGTGTTCTTTCATTCACTGATCCACCAGACTGTCTGTCGCTCAGTGCGAGCTCATCACAGCTGCAGGTGTAAACGCTGTGATCTGTGAATGTCTTTGAGGTCATAACGAGTTTCCCTGAATGTGTTCGAGTGTATGATGCTGATGAAACCGTTTGCTGTTATTTCACAGGAGAGTGTGTCCGTCGGCACGCCCGTGAGAGACGTCTTCAGTCCTCGTGCCGTCGTGTCCAGCGAGCACTTCTGCGGCTCTTATGTGCGAGTGCAGCCCTTTGACGAGATGCTCACTGCAAACCAGCGGTTCCTGCCTCCACAGGTACACACACACACACACACACACACTCACACTCACACTCACACTCACACACACACACACACACACACACACACACACACACACACACACACACACACACACACACTCACACATGTTGTGTTTCCATGTTTTATGGGGACATTCCATAGGCGTAATGCATTTTATACTGTACAAACCGTATTTTCTATCCCCTACACTGCCCCTGCCCCTAAACCTACCCATCACAGGAGACATGCTGCATTTTACTTTTTCAAAAACATCACTTAGTGTGATTTATAAGATGTTTTCCTCATGGGGACCAAAAAATGTCCCCACAAGGACAAAAATTTGGATATTGCCATCTTTGTGGGGACATTTTGTCCCCATACCGTAGGGATTACCAGTCCACACACACACACACACACACACACACACACACACACTCACACTCACACACACACTCACACACACTCACACTCACACACACACACACACGTTTGTTTGTGAAATGTAGGACATTCCATAGGCGTAATGCATTTTATACCGTACAAACCGTATTTTCTATCCCCTACACTGCCCCTAAACCTACCCAACACACACACACACACACACACACACACACACACACACACACACACACACACACACTACCCATCACAGGAGACTGCATGTTTACTTTCTGTGAAAAAACCTCATCCTGTGTGATTTATAAGCATTTTGAAAAGTGAGGACATGGGAACGTCCTCATATTTCACCCTCTTTTGTAATACCTGTGTCATACCCATGTCATTATACACATTTGTGTCCTGATATTTCACAAAAACATGCCCACACACACACACACACACACACACACACACACACTCACACCCACACACACTCACACTCACACTCACACTCACACTCACACTCACACACACACACACACACACACACACACACACACACACACACACACACACACTCACACACAGACACACACACACACACATTTACATTACATTTAGTCATTTAGCAGAAACTTTTATCCAAAGTGACTTACAAATGAGAGTAATAGAAGCAACCAAGAACAGTCAATGGCAACAATATGCAAGCGCTGTAACAAGTCTCACGAAACACAAAACACATAGGACAGTTTTTTTATTTATTTTTGTTTTTTTTTTAAATAACAAACAGAGTGATAAGTGCTATTCTTTATTGGTCAAGTGCTGCTGGAAAAGTAGTGTCTTGAGATGTTTTTGAAAATGGCTACAGACTCGGCTGCTCGAACTGAGACAGGCAGGTCATTCCACCAGGTGGGAACGGTCAAGGAAAAGGTCCTAGTGAGGGATTTCATGCCTCTTTGAGATGGCACCACTAGGCGTCGTTCACTTGCAGAACGCATAAGCTTCTGGAGGGTGTGTAAGTCTGAGCAAGCGAGTTTAGGTATACTGGTGCAGAGCCTGCGGTTGCTTTGTAGGCGAGCACCAGAGCCTTGAATTTGATTCGCAGGCTATCGGCAGCCAGTGAAGACTGATGAAGAGAGGCGTGACATGAGCTCTCTTCGGCTCGTTGAAGACCACTCTCGCTGCGTTCTGGATCAGCTGCAAGGGTTTAACAGTGGATGCTGGAAGGCCGCTAGAAGAGAATCACAGTAGTCCAGTCTGGAGAGTACAAGAGCTTGGACCAGGAGATGAGTGGCCTGCTCTGATAGGAAGGGTCTAATCTTCCTAATGTTGTATAGCGCAAATCTGCAGGACCGGGTTGTTGCAGTAATGTGGTCAGTGAAGCTTAGCTGATCATCAATCACAACTCCAAGGTTCCTGGCTGTCCCGGACGGAGTTATGGTTGATGAACCGAGCTGAATGGAGAGAGTATGTTGAAGTGCTGGGTTGGCTGAGACCACAAGCAGTTCTGTCTTTGGCAGATTGAGTTGAAGGTGTTGTTCCTTCATCCAGGCAGAAATGTCTGTCAGGCAGGTAGCGATCCGAACCCCAACTGTGGGATCATCTGGTTGAAATGAGAAGTAGAGTTGAGTGTCATCAGCATAGCAGTGATAGGAAAAGCCATGTTTCTGGATGACAGATCCTAGAGATGACATGTAGACACATGTCATTCACACACACACACACACACACACACACACACACACACACACACTCACTCACTCACTCCACTCACTCTCACACACACACACACACACACACACACACACACACACACACACACACACACACACACACACACACACACACACACACACACACACACACACACACACACACACACACACACACACACTCTCTCTCTCTCTCTCACACACACACACACTCTCTCTCACACACACACTCACTCACTCACTCACTCACTCACTCACTCACTCAACTCACACATACACTCACTCACTCTCTCACACACACACACACACACACACACACACACACACACACACACACACACACACACACACACTCACACACACACACACACACACACACACTCACACACACTCACACAAACTCACTCACTCACACTCACACACACTCACTCACACACTCACTCACACACACACTCACACACACACACACACTCCACACACACACACACACACACACACTCTCTCACACACACACACACACTCTCTCACACACACTCACTCACTCACTCACCCACTCACTCAACTCACACACTCACTCACTCACTCACTCAACTCACACATACACTCACTCACTCTCTCACACACACACACACACACACACACACACACTCACACACACACTCACACAAACTCACTCACTCACACTCACACACAAACACTCTCACTCACTCTCACACACACACTCACTCATTCTCACACACTCACTCACTCACTCACTCACTCACTCACTCACTCACACACACACACACACACACACACACACACACACACACACTCACACTCACACTCACACTCACTCACTCACTCACCACTCCTCACTCAGTCAACTCACACACACACTCACACACACACTCACACAAACTCACTCACTCACTCACACTCACACACAAACACTCTCACTCACACACACACTCACTCATTCTCACACACACACTCACTCACTCACTCTCTCACACACACACACACACACACACACACACACTCTCACTCACTCACTCACTCACTCACTCACTCACTCAACACACACACACACACACACACACACACACACACACACACACTACCACACAGTCACTCACTCTCTCACACACACACACACACACACACACACACACACACACACACACACACACACACACACACACACACACACACACACACACTCTCACTCACTCACTCACTCACTCACTCAACACACACACACACACACACACACACACACACACACACACACACACACACACACACACTCACTCACTCTCTCACACACACTGCCATTCAGTTGGAGAGGAACTTCCCAGTGACTTGTTTTTGTGTCGACTCCTTCGCAGGTTTCCTTCAACACCAGACGTCACGTGAGCTTTCACATGGACGAGGAGGAGATCGTCCGCATCAACCCGCGCAAGGACGTGCTCATCCGAGGCTACGAGGACTACCGGCACCCCGTGCTGTGGAAACGGGAGGCGGAGCGCGAGGAACCCGACTCCACCGCCACCTTCTCCAAGCCCGACGGCAAGAAGTGCGAATACCTGTACAGCGAGGCTCCGGAGCGGCACAAAGACTCAGTGAAGACCCAGCAGCCGTCGGCCAAGCCGTCCCGCAGGCGTCGTGAGGACGGAGAGCGCTCGCGCTGCATCTACTGCCGCGAGATGTTCAACCACGAGGACAACCGGCGGGGTCAGTGCCAGGACGCGCCCGACCCCATCAAGCAGTGCATCTACAAGGTGAGCTGCATGCTGTGTGCCGAGAGCATGCTGTACCACTGCATGTCCGACTCGGAGGGAGACTTCTCGGACCCGTGCTCCTGCGACGCCAGCGAGGAGCAGTTCTGTGTGCGCTGGCTGGCGCTGCTGGGTCTGTCTGTGCTGGCGCCCTGCATGTGCTGCTACCCTCCGCTGCGCGCCTGCCACCGCTGCGGGGAGGCGTGTCGCTGCTGCGGCGGAAAGCACAAGGCCGCGGGCTGAGCCGGCCCCGCCGGGGTCTGATTTTCACCGGCCCTAGATGGGCGGAGCGTGCTCGGCTCTTGTGGAGAGAGCGTCCGACCGCAGGCGTAGCCGGAGCGGCATCGACGTGAGGAGGAACGTCCTCGTCGCACGGACACGGAGAGAACGCACACATCGCGTGCAACTATGTGAAGAAATAATATTGTGTCTTGTACAGTGATTCTAACACAGATTTTTGCTCTTGGCTTTTCCGTGAGGTATTAACCGTGGCCTTTTCTTTCTGACGCCATCATTACTAGACAAATGCACTAAACGTGTTGTTGAGCATTAAAGACAGCGGGACGGTCACTAAGACTCTTGTGCTCTTGTAAAATATATTCCAGATGTTTTCTTTGATTCTGTCAATCATTAATCCAACAGGCACTTATAATCCTACAGCCCTGCTCCTGTTTGAGACTTTAACCGCAGACGGTTTAAAACCCTGAAGAAGGAGGAAATGTCTGACGTTATTCTTACAGTGGAATACAAGTGTTTATATTTTACATGCATGTTTAAAGCTGTGTTCTGTTTTTAAATCGATCTTGTTTTGACTAATAACCAGATGTTTTTGTGCAAAGATGATCTGTTAGTTGACAAATGTATTTGAAACGTGTTGTGGGAAAGTTGAAATCCTGTCACGGTTAACGTTCTATGCAAGTATTTCCCTGAGACCTCTGCACACAGTCCCGTTGCCTCACATTAGCCCAATTTCAGGGAATTTTCGCATGGAAAAACTGTCTATTGTCAGTAGTGTAGCGATGAACGATGAATCGCTCACTAGGTTTGCAAACTTTCCAGAAACTTTTCAGTAAATATTCGGAAACTGTCCAGAATTTTGGGGAAATTTCTGGAAACTTTCCATGATTTTCGGAAATATTCAAAAACTGTCCAGAATTTTGTTGGCACATTTCCAGAAACTTTCCAGGATTTTCGGAAATATTCTGAGACTGCCCAGGATTTTGGTGAATTTTCTGAAAACTGTCCAGGATTTTTGGAACCTTTTCAGGATTTAAAAAATATACGGACACTGTCCAGGATTTCTGGAAACTTTCCAGGATTTTCAGGAATATTGGGATACTGTCCAGGATTTGTGGGAAATTTCCAGAAACTTTCCAGGATTTTTTTGAGAATTTTCGGAAACACTTCAAATGTTTTGGGAAATTTCTGTAAACTGTCCAGGATTGACAAAAATATTCGGACATCGGAAATTTCTGGAAATTGTCCAGTCTTTTTGGAAACTTTCCTGGATTTTTTAAAATTTCCGGAAACTTTCCAAGATTTTCTGAAACTTTCCAGGTTTTTTTTCTTTTTTCCCCCAGAATTTTCAAAAATTGTCCAGGATTTTTAGAAACTTTTTTTCAGGATTTTTGGGGAAATTTTGGACACTTTCCAGAATTTTGGGAAACTTTCCAGGTTTTTTGGAAAGTTTCTGGAAATTTTACCAGAAATGTCAGTCCCTTTGCATCCCTACCGCTCACACAGAAGTCACTTTCAAACCAATCAGCGAACTTCTTCTCCCTCATGTGCAGATTCTGATTGGAAACGACCCTGCAAAATTTCTCAGAGCAACGGTAAATATGAGCGCACCTTTCCACACAACTCGCTGTAAATACTGAACACTATTCCTGCATTCGTGATCGCTGCTGACGGTACGTATCGTGGTTGATTTGACAGCATTATGTACATAGGTCACCTGTTAATACTGTTTCACATTGAAAAGTAGTGGAGATGATGGTGATAAATGACGTCCGAGGTTTTAATCGAGATTCTCTCTAGTTTTGTATGGCCGAAAGATGAAAGTTTTGTGAAGCTCGTCTAATGAAGCTGCTAGAAACAATCACTAACTGCATCGCAAGAGTTTCATTCCTCTACGGATGACTGTTAAACACCATCATTTAACCTTGAGGCGTCTGTTTGAGTTGCTTATTCTCCCGAATCGCTCGATTTACGGGAGTCGGTTTCTACGATCTTGCGGAATATGCAACAGCTTTTCTCGTGTGACGCATCCGTCGCGTTTATGTGACTACCAGTTTAATCACGTGCTGCTATTGGTTTTTTTATTTGTGTTCTTCTCTTTTCATGGAAATATAACTCTGGAATGCATAACACGTGCGCTCTTGACTGGTTGTAGGTGATGAGCTGTGCTGTCGTTCTCTTGCTCTGTATCGGTGGTTTATTCTGTGAACTTATCGTCTCCATTCTTCACCATGAGAAAGTGCCTCACATCCCTCACACACACACCATAACGCTCGCGCGGGCTCTGGTTCCATTAGTTTATATCTGTGTATAGTTATTTCTATCATGGTTTGAAAATACTAAATATATGATGTAATATTTATAGTTGAGTAACTCATGTCATAGTTGTATTTTCTGTATACAGATGTAGCTTGTTACTTTCATAAATATACAATGTAAATATGCAAACAAATGTTTGTAACTGTTTTTATGTTACACCATACACTTATTGCATCAGTTAACATCACCATAAAAAATAAAAGGAGAATATAAAATAGTAATTGTGTTTGTGACAGTGTCTTTGTGTGTGTGTGTGCGCACGTGCATGTCCTTGTTTATATTACATTGCGGGGACCAAATGTCCCCATAAGGATAGTAAAACCTGAGATCAGCTATATTGTGGGGTCCAGCCAGGGGTCCAGCCCCACTTTTCAAAAGGCTTATAAATCACACAGGATGAGTTTTTTTGAGAAAGTAAAAATGCAGAATGTTTCCTGTGATGGGTAGGTTTAGTGTGTGTGTGTGTGATGGGTAGGTTTAGTGTGTGTGTGTGTGTGATGGGTAGGTTTAGGGGCAGGGGCAGTGTAGGGGGATATAATGTACAGTTTGTATGGTATAAAAACCATTACGTCTATGGAGAGTCCCCACAAAGATAGTGAACCAGACGTTGTGTTTATGTGAAAGAGTTGGTGTGTTTCTCTGTGTTGTGTGTGTGTGTGTGTGTTTCTGAGTGTGCACATATGCATGCGTGTGTGTATGTCAGAAATGTGAGTTTGTTTGTGTGTGTGTGTGTGTGTGTGTGTGTGTGTGCATCAACAAAAAGGCATACATCAATAGGCAAGGTATGATGAGCATGTATTCTGCCTAAAACAGGGTTAGATGTCTTTAAGCACGAGTCATGTAGACTTTAGAGATGCATTTGGAACTTTATCTCAATGCCATGATCACATCATTGGAGGAAATACATCTACCTCAACCGTTCACTGACATTGAAAGGTGTATAAAGAGGATGCTTTATTTAAGTAATCTGTGGAGAAAAGCTCACTTACCCAACAACTTAATAACTTAACTTTATAAATATTTAAAGTGGATATCAATGTGCAGCAGCAGTAGTAGTACTAGTAGCAGTAGCAGCAGTACTAGTAGCAGTAGCAGCAGTAGCAGCACCAAGCACCAACAGCAGTAGCAGCAGTAGCAGCAGCAGCAGCAGTAGTACTAGTAGTAGCACCAACAGCAGTAGTACTAGTAGCAGCAGCAGTACCAGCAGCAGCAGCAGCAGCACCAGTAGCAGCAACCAACAGCAGCAGCACCAGCAGCAGCAGCAGCAGCACCAGTAGCAGCAGCAGCAGCCTAGCAGCGCACCAGCAGCAGCACCAGCAGCAGCACCAACAGCAGCAGCACCAGCAGCAGCAGCAGCAGCACCAGCAGCAGCATAGGCAGTAGCACCAGCAGCAGCAGCAGCAGCACCAGCAGCAGCAACCAGCAGCAGCACCAGCAGCAGCAGCAGCACCAGCAGCAACTGTTGCAGCAGCACCAGCAGCAGCAGCAGCAGCACCAGCAGCAGCAACCAACAGCAGTAGTACTAGTAGCAGCAGTAGCAGCACCAGCAGCAACTGTTGAGCAGCACCAGCAGCAGCAGCAGCAGCACCAGCAGCAGCAACCAGCAGCAGCACCAGCAGCTGCTGCAGCACCAGCAGCAGCAGCAGCACCAGCAGCAGCAACCAACAGCAGCAGCACCAGCAGCAGCAGCAGCACCAGCAGCAGCAGCAGCAGCAGTAGTTGCTGCAGCAGCACCAGCAGCAGCAGCAGCAGCACCAGCAGAGCAGCAGCAGCAGCACCATTAGCAACCAACAGCAGCAGCACCAGCAGCAGCAGCTGCTGCAGCAGCACCAGCAGCAACTGCAAGGCAGCACCAGCAGCAGCAGCACCAGCAGCAGGAGCAGCAGCAGCAGCACCATTAGCAACCAACAGTTGCAGCACCAGCAGCAGCAGCAGCAGCACCAGCAGCGGCGAAACGTTGCTGCAGCAGCGGCACCATTAGCATCCAGCTGTTACAGCAGCAGCACCAGCAGCAGCCGCGTTGTTGCCAACCAGCAGCAGCACCAGCAGCAGCTGTTAACCAGCAGCAGCAGCAGCAGCGTTGCAACCAGCAGCAGCACCAGCAGCAGCGTTGGCAACCAGCAGCAGCACCAGCAGCAGCAAGCCAACCAGCAGCAGCACCAGCAGCAGCGTTGCCAACCAGCAGCAGCACCAGCAGCAGTTGCTACAACCAGCAGCAGCACCAGCAGCAGCTGCTGTTGCTGCCAACCAGCAGCAGCACCAGCAGCAGCTGCTGCTGCTGCTGCCGTTAGCAGCACCAGCAGTAGCGTTGCTGCTGCTGTTAACCAACCGCAGCACCAGCAGCATGTTGCTGCCAACCGTTGCAGCAGCACCAGCAGCAGCAGCAGCAACCGCGCAGCAGCACCAGCAGCGCTGCTGCTGCCAACCGTTGCAGCAGCACCAGCAGCAGCAGCGCGTTGCCAACCGCAGCACCAGCAGCAGCGTTGCTGCCAACCAGCAGCACCAGCAGCAGCCGCGCTGCTGCTGCTGGCAGCACCAGCAGCAGCAGCGCGTTGCTGCGCTGCCAGCAGCACCAGCAGCAGCTGCGCCGCTGCTGCTGCTGCGCAGCACCAGCAGCAGCAGCCGCGCAGCAGCAGCACCAGCAGCAGCAGCTGCCGCTGGCAGCAGCAGCACCAGCAGCAGCAGCCGCCGCCGCTGCTGCAGCAGCAGCACCAGCAGCAGCAGCAGCGCTGCTGCCGCTGCTGGCAGCAGCAGCACCAGCAGCAGCGCTGCCGCTGCTGCTGCAGCAGCAGCACCAGCAGCAGCAGCGCTGCTGCCGCTGCAGCAGCAGCACCAGCAGCAGCAGCCGCTGCTGCCGCAGCAGCAGCAGCACCAGCAGCAGCTGCCGCTGCTGCCAGCAGCAGCAGCACCAGCAGCAGCAGCTGCCGCTGCTGCTGCTGCTGCTGCAGCAGCACCAGCAGCAGCAGCTGCCGCTGCTGCTGCGCTAGCACCAGCACCAGCAGCAGTTGCTGCTGCAGCGCCGGCTGCAGCAGCACCAGCAGCAGCAGCAGCGTTGCTGCCGCTGGCAGCAGCACCAGCAGCAGCAGCGCTGCTGCTGCCGCCGCTGCTGCTGCTGCTGGCAGCAGCACCAGCAGCGCTGCCGCCGCTGCTGCTGGGCAGCAGCAGCACCAGCAGCAGCAGCAGCGCTGCTGCTGCAGCAGCAGCAGCACCAGCAGCAGCGCTGCCGCTGCTGCTGCGCAGCAGCAGCACCAGCAGCAGCAGCTGCTGCTGCCGGCAGCAGCAGCAGCACCAGCAGCAGCAGCAGCAGCTGCCGCTGCTGCTGCCGCAGCAGCAGCAGCACCAGCAGCAGCAGCGTTGCCGCTGCAGCAGCAGCACCAGCAGCAGCGGCTGCCGCTGCCGCTGCAGCAGCAGCAGCACCAGCAGCAGCAGCCGCCGCTGCCGCTGCGCAGCAGCAGCAGCACCAGCAGCAGCAGCAGCAGCGCTGCTTGCCGCTGCCGCTGCTGCTGCTGCTGCAGCAGCACCAGCAGCAGCGCTGCTGCTGCTGCCGTGCTGCCGTTGCTGCTGCTGCAGCAGCACCAGCAGCAGCAGCGCTGCCGCTGCCAGCAGCAGCAGCAGCACCAGCAGCAGCAGCGCTGCCGCTGCTGCTGCCAGCAGCAGCAGCACCAGCAGCAGCGCTGCTGCCGCGCAGCAGCACCAGCAGCAGCAGCAGCGCTGCCGCTGCTGCCGCCGCTGCTGCCAGCAGCAGCAGCAGCACCAGCAGCAGCAGCGCTGCCGCTGCAGCAGCAGCAGCAGCAGCACCAGCAGCAGCGCGCTGCTGGGCAGCAGCAGCAGCACCAGCAGCAGCAAGCGCTGCCGCTGCTGGCAGCAGCAGCACCAGCAGCAGCAGCTGCTGGCAGCAGCAGCAGCACCAGCAGCAGCAGCTGCTGCCAGCAGCAGCAGCAGCACCAGCAGCAGCGTTGCTGCTGCAGCAGCAGCAGCACCAGCAGCAGCAGCGCTGCCGCAGCAGCAGCACCAGCAGCAGCGCCGCTGCCGCTGCTGCAGCAGCAGCAGCACCAGCAGCAGCAGCTGCTGCTGCTGGCAGCAGCAGCACCAGCAGCAGCTGCTGCTGCTGCAGCAGCAGCAGCACCAGCAGCAGCAGCGCTGCTGGCAGCAGCAGCAGCACCAGCAGCAGCAGCTGCTGCTGCTGCCAGCAGCAGCAGCAGCACCAGCAGCAGCAGCTGCTGCAGCAGCAGCAGCAGCACCAGCAGCAGCTGCCGCTGCTGCAGCAGCAGCAGCAGCACCAGCAGCAGCAGCTGCTGCTGCAGCAGCAGCACCAGCAGCAGCGTTGCTGCTGCAGCAGCAGCAGCACCAGCAGCAGCAGCGCGCTGCCGCTGCTGCTGCTGGCAGCAGCAGCACCAGCAGCAGCAGCCGCTGGCAGCAGCAGCAGCACCAGCAGCAGCAGCCGGCAGCAGCAGCAGCACCAGCAGCAGCAGCTGCTGCTGCAGCAGCAGCAGCACCAGCAGCAGCAGCTGCTGGCAGCAGCAGCACCAGCAGCAGCGCTGCTGCTGGGCAGCAGCAGCAGCACCAGCAGCAGCAGCGCTGCTGCTGGCAGCAGCAGCACCAGCAGCAGCGCTGCTGCTGCCGGCAGCAGCAGCAGCACCAGCAGCAGCTTGCTGCAGCAGCAGCAGCACCAGCAGCAGCGCTGCTGCTGCTGCAGCAGCAGCAGCACCAGCAGCAGCAGCGCTGCTGGCAGCAGCAGCACCAGCAGCAGCGCTGCTGCTGCTGCAGCAGCAGCAGCACCAGCAGCAGCGCTGCTGCTGGCAGCAGCAGCAGCACCAGCAGCAGCAGCGTTGGCAGCAGTAGTACTAGTAGTAGCAGCAGCAGCAGCAGCAGTAGTAGTAGTACTAGTAGTAGTAGCAGCAGCAGCAGCAGTAGTAGTACTAGTATTAACAGCAGTAGCAGTAGTTTAATTCAATTCAAATATATTTGTATAGCGCTTTTCACAATACACATTGTTTCAAAGCAGCTTTACAGAAAGTTTAAAGGTGCAAAAGTTCTGGTTTTATTTATTTATCAGGATTTAGATTTTTAAAATGTACCATAAAGGAACACCAATGCTTTGTTAAAGACTTTGTTTTATATTTTTATGTTTTAAAAGCTATTACAATAATTAAAATATGTATAATGTAATAATTGTAAAATTATACAAAAATGTAATAATATCAAAATTATGACATTATGAGCTCGATATTTTAATATGTTTTGAGAAAATTATTACATTATGAACATTTTGTTACAATAATAATATAATACTTATTACATAATGTGCAGTCTTTACATTATGAGTTGCAACACACCGGCTAACATCCACAACTGCCCGGCGAACTCTCCTGGACTTACACTGACATCACCAAGAACAACACTGGGCTGGACGGAGACTTCAGGGACACTGGCATGTCTTCCCTCTGCCGATTACTGGTTTCTTAAGAACACTGCACTCACGAGGACATCGCCATCATCACAGGAAACGAGTCCAGACTCAACCTTATTATCTGGTCCCACAGCCCGGGTCCTCACTGTGTTCATCACAGCACCACAGAACACTGGACCTTAATGGGAATAAACTGGGAATTTGCTAAATTCTTAAATGTAGTTGCAGCATAATCTTGTTTAAAAACGATCAGATTTAATGCACTTTCAGTTTAATTTCACTAATGGCCTGTACTTTATACATAGGCTAGTAAAACGCTTCACATGTGTGGTATTATTCTCTTTCTTCGCACATCACTTCTCATATTTCAAGATCTTTGCTGACACTGCTGCCTTGCTAAACAACTGTATTATTATGTATTATTAATAAATTAGTTATAACAATGTATTACTAGTAAATGTTGAGATTAATATTGACAAAGGTTAATAAATGCTGTGGCTGTATTCTTCACTTTTAGTTCATGTTAACTAATGTTAACAAATTAAACCATGTTACCGAAAATGCTAGAATAATTTTCCTGCAATAACTGAAGTTTGTGTTTATATGATGGATTTTCATATTTTTAAAATGAAGGGTGTTTGTTTGAGAAAAGGGTAAAACAATCAAACCTGCATTTGAACAATGCCCAAATAAGGTGCTGTATTGCCACCTGGTGGCCTCTTCTGCCTCGACATCTGCGCATGCGCTGTTGTGCACAGACCCTCCTGATGACGTCACGTGGACAGTGGGCGCACACGGTTAAAGAGCCCGGTACAAAGAATTTACCGAAGCCAACCCTAGATCTCTCACACACACACACACACACACACACACACACACACACACACACACACACACACACACACACACACACACACACACACACACACACACACACAAACAAACACAAGTGCTTGTCACGTGTCTCACTTTGACATGATATATCTCCTTTCCACAAGAAAAATACAAGTGCTCTTGAATGGGACAGAACTATGAACACGATTCATGATTATCTGACTATTTCTGCACTGGAAACTACAGCGATGTCTATCTTTAGGGGTCTGATAGGAACTGTAGTGCTGCTGTGATTTCCGGCCGGACTCCTGTAAGTGACGCGCTGCTGCAGGCGCGCGTGCGGAGGACGGTTTAAATCACACGCTAATGTTCAATAATGTGATTGTGATTTCATACTTTAATCAGATCTGGATGTGTTTAATATGGAAAGCGATATACTCGACATCCTGGACCAGCTCGGGTAAGATCGAGCGTGGGAGAAATACGGGTTGTTTTTAATGATGAGTGATGACTGATCAGAAACCAATGATGATGTTTAGTTGTCGGATGTATTCATTATTAATGAGCAGCTAACGCAAATCCAGACAGGTCTTTGTAAGTGGTCATACGTGCTGTTTATGGAGAAAAGCAAAGTATTCCAAGTATGTTTTATGTATTTCACAGTGTGATAGAATAAATATATTGCCATTATTATTATATTATTATTTTTTTTAAATAAATGAATTCACAAAACACCTCAAGAAATGAAAAAACATTAAAGTATTTGGTATTTGCCAGTAATTATTTATTCATGATGTGGAGTGACTCCAGTTTAAATATAAAAGAAAGAAAACACAATAATTACCTTTTTTATTTTTGTGATTAACCCAGACCCATTAGCAAATAAACCTGTGTGTGTGTGTGTGTGTGTGTGTGTGTGTGTGTGTGTGTGTGTGTGTGTGTGTGTGTGTATGATGATGATGATGATGATGATGATAATGGTGGTGTGTGTGTTTGATGGTGATGGTGGTGTGTGTGTGTGTGTGTGTGTATGATGATGATGGTGGTGGTGTGTGTGTTTGATGATGGTGTGTGTGTTTGATGATGATGGTGTGTGTGTGTTTGATGATGATGATGATTGTGTGTGTTTGATGATGGTGTGTGTGTGTGTGTGTGTGTGGGATGGACAGGTACGAGGGGCCGCTGTCAGAGGAGGCTAGTCTGCTGGAGGCCTGTGGGCGGGGCTTCAGCTCATCTGAATATGTCAATCTGATGATGTGGCTCTCCTCCAGACTCTCACGCATCATCACAGATTCACACACACAGGAGTCGCTCATCACAGGTGACACTCACGCTCTCAAGGGCCTTGAGTCAAGGCTGTTACATACTCCGCTTTTTCTTGTGGGTGTCCGAGAACTATTGTGTGATTGGTCAGAGATTTAAAGTGGGTGGGGTTTAGCGGAGAAATGGAGATGGTCGGCACCTGCTGTTCTCGTGAAGTAGGTAATGTCCTGGCCAAAACGAACTTTGTTCTTTTTCTTGCCACCTCGAGAAAATGAACAAATGTCTTTTTTCTTGCAGAGTAAACAGAGTTTTACAGAGTTGCTTTTTTCTACGCTCGCTCACTCAATCACATACACACACACACACACACACACTCACTCACTGACACGGACTTGTACGCTCTCACATTCACTCACTCACACTTTCACGCACACTTGCACTCTCATGCTCAAACACTCGCACACACACACACACACACTAATATATAGACTATTGAGAGCAATATTACCATAAACTGATTTGCAGAATAAATGGTCAAACTGTGTGTGTGTGTGTGTGTAAGACCCTGAGCGCTGCGCTCTGGATGTGGGCCGGCTGCTGAAGGACTTGTGTTGTCCATATGAAGGGCTGGCGTCACGTCTAGTGAACGGGGATGTCAAAGAGACGAAGGATCATCTGAAAATCCTCTGTGAGTGGGACACACATCCATGTTTGCGTGCTCCTGTTGGTCTCTGTTGACCGAGTGTTTTGTCCCTCAGTGTTCTTGGCGTCGGAGCTCCAAGCGGCTGAGATGGAGGCCAGTAAACCCTCGTGTGCGGTGGAGGAGCTGGACGCGCCTCTCCAGGATCTCAGAGTCATGTGTGAAACGCTGCAGCTGCCGGATCCGGCCGGACAGGACGCCTCAGACGCCTTCACTGCCCTCCAGCAGCAGGTGCGGCTCTTTGGTTTGCTCTGTCATAATCACTCAACGTCCAATAGTGCAACCTGTGCACCGCATTGAAGCCTAAAGATAAACATCTCCTGTACTGTCTCTCAGACACACGTCACAAAGCAATCGCACTGTGGAGGAAAGCTGCATCTTTACTGAACAATCACTCAAAATAAATCACTGTAATATGACAGATTCAAATAAACCTCTCTAGAGTTATTTTAACTAATGCGTTTGTTCATTGAAAGGCTTTTAAATGTGAAAAGTAGATGTGTGTGAACTGTGTTCTGGAGCACGTGTGCGAATAAACAATCCCTGCGGATCAGTTTTCTTAAATGTGAGATCATGAAAAGTCTTCAACACTGTAAATAGTAAAAAAAGCGTCTTAATGATCATTTTAAGGCGTCTTATATTTGGGGGATGGAAAACATAAATGGCGATACTGCCTAGTGTGATTATTAATCTTCAAACGGCTCTGATGTCATTAAACACATGCGAGCGCTTCGCGTCTCAAAGCCTGAAGGTGGCGCTGTTGAGCGTTTACAGCAGTGGTTTTCAAACTTTTTTAAGAGCGACCCTCTTTTTTGTTTTTTTTTGTTGTCGCGACCCATATATAGGCATAATACTTATATACAATGGGCCATTTGACTGTATTCTCCATTAAACCACTAGATGGCACAAAAGTTCAGCTCAGCACTTTTCCACACTACCGCTTTTGATCATTGACGCGCGTGTTCGCAAAGTAAAGTTGATTCTGCACTAATTTGATATAGGCCTATATATGGGACGCTAATTAACTGGTAGTTAATTAGTTAACCATCAAGAATTTTAACCAATTAATTGTTTGCTGCATGCTTCAAAATACACTACAAATATATATATATATTTTATGTTTTTGAGAGAGAAAAAATCAAGTAGGCCTAAGTCACGTACAAGTCGCATTTGATTGCATTTTGAAAATACCAGTAAATAAAGCGAAATAATGTACAAACATTATAAACTACAGACATAGCTATTTTAGTTCCCCTCACTGCACAACAAATCCTTCAAAGTGAACAGTATTCAGAATGAATCAAGCATTAAAAAATATCCTTAGGCTATAACTATAAAGCCAAAACGAAATAATTTAATGAGAAACTGAAAGTAACCAGTTTTGGTCTCGCGTAGCCTGACTCCCTCATTCGAATCCAAATGTTTCCATATTCGCGATGTAGGCCTAGCCTATTTGGATGCGTAACCATTATTTATTATAGGCTTTGTACTTCACTCGCATCCCAATATTGGATTGATATTCACTTGCGCAAAAATGTGCTTGGGAATAGAGACCTGCACTCCCGCGGGACCCAACGCATTGGGTTCACTGTCCGGTGTTCATACTGTAATGTTGTAATAATTTATATTGTATCTCCTCGTCTGAATTTGAATGAGCTCCTGCAATAATAAAGCAAAGACGCTTCAAAATAAGAGTCCTGGTGTATTTCGGGCTTGTTTATTAAATAAAAGTCCCGCCGTGTGTCCAATTTCCACCCGGTTACACAAACTGTATGTCATTTAATTGAAAGTAAACTCTTGTATCTTCTGTCTGGGACGTCCCGTCACTGGAAGGAAAGACTGAGAACATTATCTGACGCATATTATTAAATATACAGATTGATTAAATATACAGACTATCAGTGTTATTATAGCTAACAAAAGCTAAAACCAAATCTCTTGAAATAAATGTTTTTTGTTGAAATTAATGTTATTTAGTTTAATTAAACTGATGTACTGAAATAAAAATAAAAACTACATTTTTATAAATAACAAAAACTACTAATACAAAACAGAATTATTAAAATTGAAATGAAAGCAGAATTAAATTGAATTCAAAATATCAAAAACTAGTATCTCAGTGACACTAAAATAACACTAGTATGGCAAAACGTACAGTGTTTTATATTACATAAATGCAGAGGTAATTACTTGCGCTCCTAAATTTTTCAACTCAACGCAGCACAGGTGCATCTTGGGAAGAAGTAAGTGTCAAGCCCTGATTATTGGATTGCAGGAGCTACCAATAACGTTCAGTTTGTTCACACAAAAATAATAATTTAAGAATCAAAATCGGTTCATCAAAATGAGAACCAATTAGAAACGAAAATGTTCAAATGAACACCACAGTCGTTTTTGTGGAGTGGAAATGATTCCTCTCTTTATGGCCTGGAGATGAAGTTTGCGGTAGATTCCTCGTGACATTGACTCCTTTAGCTCTCTTTTCATGTGGTTTTAACTTTTAACTCCTCCTGTGGAAGTGTTAATATAATAGTTGTGTTCTTGCGGTGCAGGTGAGTGTTTTGCTCAAGCAGCTTCCAGAGACGCACGTCGGAGATCCTGCGCTCAAGAGCTCCCTCCATCCTGACAAATGGGTGAGAGTCGGCCTCATCTCTGGAGAAGAGTTTCAGTGCACCAGATCAGAGCAGAAGACTGTGTAAGGGTGTGGATGTCTGTCATGAGTGTGACGTTTGCTTGTGCAGAGCGAGTTGGAGAAGATCAACGGCGTCCTGTCTGCGCAGTACGAGTGCCGGCGGCAGATGCTGATCAAGCGGCTGGATGTGACGGTGCAGTCCTTCAGCTGGTCTGACAGAGCCAAGGCACGTGCGAAACCCTTCATTTACTGCTTTGTGATATTTAAAAAAAGTTTTTTAAAAGTCAAGTCACCTTTATTTATATAGCACTTTTTACAAGTCCAATTGTTTCATATTAGCTTCACAGTGTTAACAGGAAAATAATGCAACAGAATTTGTACAGCCGCTCTTGAGAAAACAGGGATGTTATCCAGCTAATTTCAATTATCATTTAGTGTCAATGCGGGTAGATCAGTTAATATGGGTGAAATTTAGGTGTCCCCAACTGAGCAAGCCAAAGGCAACGGTGGCAAGGAACCAAAACTCGTTCAGGGCCAGAATGGAGAAAAACCTTGGGAGAAACCAGGCTCAGTCGGGGTGCCTGTTCTCCTCTGGCCGACGAACAAACAGTGTATGATTATAATTCTGGCATCATTACAGGTCAGAAGTCATATTAGATCAATAGATATTCGAAAGATTGGAGTCTTATCTGGATACGTCCCTGATCCGGCTGACTGCTGTAGACCTCGGGATAAACAGAGACACTAACATTAGCGTAGATGCCATTCTTCTGATGATGTAACGAGTACATCAGGTGTTATGGGAAGTGTTCCCGGTCCCGGCTGACCTAGATATTGCAGCCTAACAATCATTTACTGATTTGAATAAAAGAAATTGATAATGTTTTATGTGTATGCCATAGAAAAGAGATGTGTTTTTAGTCTAGATTTAAACTGACAGAGTGTGTCTGCTTCCCGAACAATGCTAGGAAGACTGTTCCAGAGTTTAGGTGCTAAATAGGAAAAGGATCGAACACCTGCAGTTGATTTTGATATTCTAGGTATTATCAGCTGGTCAGAGTTTAGAGATCGCAGTAGACGTGATGGAGTATAATGTGTTAAGAGCTCACTCAAGTACTGGGGAGCTAAACCATTTAGTGCTTTGTAAGTAATAAGCAAGATTTTAAAATGTAAATGATGTTTAATAGGGAGCCAGTGCAGTGTTGACAGAACCGGGCTAATGTGTTCATATTTCCTGGTTCTAGTAAGAACTCGAGCTGCTGCGTTTTGGACCAGCTGGAGTTTGTTTATTAAGCGAGCAGGGCAACCACCCAGTAGAGCATTACAATAATCTAGCCTTGAGCTTATAAACAAATTAATACAGTTTATAAATAGCATTTTACAAATACTTATTAAATACAAACACGCAGAACACCATTCATGTCAAAAGTCAGCTTTATGGAGGCATGTTTCCATCATGGAATACAAATATTAAAAATATAATTACAGATTCAAACCACAATTCTTTTTTTCACCATAATTCTGCATATGCATGCGGTCAGGGTAGGTGTCTAGAAATTTTGGGGGAAAACAGAATTGTGACATTTAAAGTCAGAATTGTGAGATATAAACTCTCAATTGTGAAGGGAAATTCGAGAAACTCATAATTAGGGCTTCAACAAACGATTATTTTGATAATCGATTAATCTAACGGTTATTGGAACAATTAATTGTCGATTATTTAACTGATTAATCAGTCGGCTTTGATCAGTTATTCCACTTTTGCGATTATTAAAAATATTGAGTTATACCTTTTTTAACTACTAAATAAAAAATGTAAAGCACTTCAGCTTTTGTAAATGTATTTTTAATGAGTTTCTAGCCATCTCATAAGTCCTCAATTGTCAGACTGTTAAACTGAACATGTTTACATGCACACCAGAATGCTGATAACTCACAAAAATCAGCTTATTGAAATAACCTGTTGTCCGGGTTTACATGCAAACCAATAACCTGACAACATCAAGTAAACCTCGCTTACAAGACTTCATTAATAAATCAGGTTAGTTCCTGTTAGTGATGCCAAAACGTAATCATTTGCGTATCTGACTCTGAGTATTTCATTTTTCATGTCGGTTGTGTTGTAGATAAAGCATTAAAAATCAAAGAAGATTTTTGTAACATGTCAGCGGTTTACTCATATACACCGATCAGGCATAACATTATGACCTGATATTGTGTTGGTCCCCCTTTTGTTGACCCGTCGAGGCATGGACTCCACTAGACCCCTGAAGGTGTGCTTTGGTATCTGGCACCAAGATGTTAGCAGCAGATCCTTTAAGTCCTGTAAGTTGCGAGGTGGGGCCTCCATGGATTGGACTTGCTTGTTCAGCACATCCCACAGATGCTCGATTGGATTGAGATCTGGGGAATTTGGAGGCCAAGTCAACACCTCAAACTCGTTGTTGTGCTCCTCACCCGGCCATCCACGTGATGTAGAAGAACACGTGATCATCAGACCAGGCCACCTTCTTCCATTGCTCCGTGGTCCAGTTCTGATGCTCACCACTGTTGGTGCGGGTCAGGGGTCAGCATGGGCACCCTGACTGGTCAGCGGCTATGCCGCCCCAAATGCAACAAACTGTGATGCTCTGTGTATTCTGACACCTTTCTATCAGAACCAGCATTAACTTCTTGAGCAATTTGAGCTCCAGTAGCTCGTCTGTTTGATCCGACCACACAGTAATAATGAGTAATCATTCACATTAAAAGCAACACTGGCACTGTTTTTTTGCCCATGATGAACAGCTTGCATACTTTGCATCTGTTCCCTTACATAAATGGCAGACAGATGCATATGCTGTTGAGTGTAAGGAAAATAGGGATGGCGAAAACGAAACATTTTCTTGACTGACCACCGAGCCTCATTAGCCGGTTGAAACCGGTTAACCGATTAGTTTAAAATATGCTGCGCTATTTGAAATAACAGCTGCGAGCCGCGCTGCAATTTCGCAACTCTGTCGCATCTCTCTGCCGCTCTGCCTCCTGCTCACACACACACACTCTCACACGCACACACACACACACTCTCACACACACGCACACACTCTCACACACACACACACACACACACAGTCTCGGCGCGAAACAGGAGTCCCGCAAACGCGCGCCGAGGAGCTTGTTTGTAATCGGAGGACAAATGGGTACAAGGTGATCGCGTTGAAAATAAAGGCATTTGTCTAGCGTTAGAAGCTCATTTGAAACATTGCCGCGGCTCATTTAAGAAAATGACAACTCTGAAGAGACGCCGCTTTAGTTCGAGGTAGTGCTAACAATAATAAAGAAAGATGATGATCAACACCTTATGTTACCACTGAAATGTAGATGTAATATATTTCCAAATGTAAGCCCATCTTATGCGGAATGTTGTCTAATAGACTCAGTGGCGTTACTTTGCTTTGAAAAGTGGTGGGGACACTGCACAACTCGTTTTGCTATGTGTTTATTTAATAACAGAATTTACTTGTGGACTGAGTTCAGAGTTGGAAATGCACTTTTCACTTTGATGTAGGCCACACATGCATTACATTCACAAATTATTCTATAAACATCCATTAAGCAAAACGTAATATTCACAACACATCTAACCTTATACTAATATCAATCAAAATATGCAAGAAAATATGACGAAGTTTCATTAGCTGCGTTTACATTACATATTTGCGCAAAACTTATGTTTATAAATATTTCACTTGTACACATAGCGATATTTTCTAAATGTCGATAAAAAACTATTACGAAATGATTGCATTTCCATTAACCGATATTATAAACCTAAAACATTTTTTTATGTCATTCAAAATAATTTGCCACATAAGTTAGTATGTTTACGTGTATCCCAGCCACCGCTATAGCCATTATTTAATGGAAGGAGACATAGGCCTGTTATTCAAGCATTTATTAAAATTAAAAGAGGGAAATGTTTGAATTTGTATGGTGGTATCTTTTCAGTTTTTTGTTTTTGTTTTTTTAAACCATTTCGTTATTTTGGCTTGAAATTTTGTTTGTTGAAAATATAAACTGAATTTAGAAATGCTTTTTAAATGAAAAACTTTAATAAACAAAATACATTTTTTGAAATGAAGACGGCGTTTGGACGGCGAGCAGCGCATGCAAAATAACCCGTTTCCTTAATCCTCGGCCCTTGTTATTGTGAGTCTAGGCCTACACAAATAAAAGTAGACAGTTTATAGTTTTTAATTATGTCTTGCTCTTATCTGTATGGATAAAAATGACGGAGCATTCTGAGTCGTTTCCTCTGTCATTAAGGAAAAAATCCATCAGAACGCGTCGCACCTGCGCTTTCATCAGACAGAGGAGTATAGAACGTAGCCTATTTTGTTTTGTTGGCTATGTTTAACTATAAGCCTATAGGCCTACTATTATTTTTTTTTAGTTTCATATGTTGATTATGAAACGTGAGCACAACCTTTTACACAAACATTGGCAATAGAATCGCCATTGGCTAGTAGGCTAATGTTTTGTTTTGTTTCGTTTAGTCGCCAGACTGATATAGGCTATAGACCTACTTTTAACAAATATAGTATAGAAACATGGAAGTGTGTCAAAGGCATAGTATGCTAAATAAATTCTCTAATGTGGTTAAAGGTCATTTTCTACACAGCACAATACAACATATGTCCTTATTATGATAAAATATATGTCGTTTTATGGCGTATGTGTGCGGCTGGGATGTACATAAACCTACAACCTTCGTAGCATAATTTTTGGGATGACTTATCAAGAGAGGGAAAAATGTCAGTTAATGGAAACGCCGTCATTTTGCAAAAAAATGTATCGACTTTTAAGAAATATCACAAGTTTTGCGTAAATCTGTAATGGAAAAAAAGCTTCAGACCAGCGAATTTTTTTAAATGAATTAATTAGATTATGAAGAATGACGATTTGTAGATCGTGCTTTTGCAGTTATACACACCTTCCGCAATCTATTTTTCAGTCACTTTTAAAAAGTGGTGGGGACAATATTGAGCCTGGCAAAAAGTGGTGGGGACATGTCCCACCCGTAAATTACGCCTATGATAGACTGCAACACGATAAAACCAATGGATAAAACCAATGGATAAAACCAATGGATAAAACCAATGGATAAAACCAATGGATAAAACAGGCACCTTCAGAATGCGTAAAAGACGACCGCCAAGGCAGGTCTAACTCACTGCGTGCCTTCTAATCATTTTTTTAACCGACAACTTTGATCGGTTAACGTTGATACGGTCAACCATCGGTCAAACGGTCATCGGTTAACATCCCTAAAGGAAGACAAAGCTATGAATTTGTCTATTTATTTTTCAGGTTAAGATTGACAGAATGGCCAGGGCGTATCAGCCGAAGAGATACTCGCTGTCACTGAAGTCTTCGGTGAGCGTGGCTCATCTGCTCGCTGCACGGGAGGACGTCTGCAATATGGTGAAAACAAGCAGCGGCTCGTGCCGAGAGAAAACCGCATGTGCCGTAAACAGAGTATGTAGAGCTTATGGTTAATTGGTTTGCCAGATTCTGGCCGTTTGATTATTGATGATGATTTGTGTGTCATGGAATCATCAGATCCTGATGGGAAGAGTTCCTGATCGTGGTGGACGGCCGTCTGAGATCGAAGCGCCTTTGCCTGAGATGCCTGCCTGGCAGAAGAGAGCAGATGGGGGAGGCCGAGGAGGAGGAGCGGGATACGGCGGGAACTGGGGAGGTGGTGGATCAAGAGGTGGTTGGCGCTCCGGAGGAGATGGATGGAGAGGAGGCAGATGGAATAAAGGTGGCCGAGGGGGGCAGTATTATCACTGACAATGTTATAACGGACGAATGAGTGAAGCGCATTAAAATGTGTCCTGTGAGGAGATTGACATTTCCTCTCTTTTAACTAGTTTCCTTGAGCTACATGATCAGCCGGTGCAAATGCCTGTGAGATTACTGAGACATCATGCATTGCTTCAAAGCCTGCTGAAAACAACCGAAAAATAAAGCAGTGAAAAACCCTTATGAAATATACATGACGTTTGACCTTTCATGTGTTTGGTCTTTCATATGTTGCTCGCCCCCTTTTTGTATACATTGAGTCAAATCAATGTTCTTTGCGTTCTGGTTCCTGGATCTCTAGCTGATTGAATCCGCTTCTCCTGAAGTATCACCTTCATTCAGCTGCTTACACATTGTTCTTGATGTTAAGCAGCTTTCCATTTCATCGCACAGCAGCATGAAGAGTTTAGTGGATGTCCGGGTAAGATTATCTATAAAGTAAATGGGTATAAATGATAACTAAGTCCTGCCTATGACTGAGGATTGATGAAAAGCGTAAGCATTATACAATAGCTGTATCATAGACGAGTGTCCTAACAAGCAGTGAATATTCAGTTTCACTTTAATGATGAGTTTTACAAAATCAACTTTTGATCAAATACACTATATTGCCAAAAGTATTGGGATACCCTTCCAAATCACTGAATTGAGGTGTTCAATCCCTTCATGGCCACAGGTGTATAAATCAAGCACTAGGCATGCAGACGCTTCTACACACGTGTGAAAGAATGGGTCGCTCTCAGGAGCTCAGTGAACTCAAGCGTGGGACCGGGATAGGTTGCCACCTGTGCAATAAGGCCATTCCTGACATTTCCTCACTACTAAATATTCCACGCTCAACTGTTAGTGGGATTATAACAAAGAGGAAGCAATTGGGAATAACAGCAACTCAGCCACAAACTGATAGGCCCCTTTAAAATCACAGAGTGGGTCAGCGCATGCTGAGGTGCACAGTGCGCAGAAGGCCCAAACTTTCTGCAGAGTCAATCGCTACAGAACTCCAGTCTCCTTTGGCCTTCAGATGAGCTCAAGAACAGTGTGGAGAGAGCTTCATGGAATGGGTTTCCATGGCCGAGCAGCTCATCCAAGCCTTACATCACCAAGAGCAATGCAAAGCGTGGGATGCAGTGGGGTAAAGCACGCCACCACTGGACTCTAGAGCAGAGAGACGTGTTCTCTGGAGTGACCAATCACGCTTCTCCAACTGGCAATCTGTAGACGAGTCTGGGTTTGGTGGTTGCCAGGAGAACGGGACTTGCCTGACTGCATCGTGCCAAGTGTAAAGTTAGGTGGAGGGGGGATTATGGTGTGGGGTTGTTTTTCAGGGGTTGGGGTTGGGCTTGAAGGGGGTTCGATGGGACCCAGTTTCTAACAAGAACTGGAGAAATGACAAGACTGGCTCCACCTCGCATGAAACGGGGTCCAAGAGAACCTTTCTTACTGAGCAGCATACAGCCTTCTGTGTTGTTAGAACTGCTTCTCCTAAGAGCTTTGGTAGACTCCCATCTAATGGCCAGACATGTAGACTAAACCTCCCTAATGATTCAGGTACCAGAGTTGGCCCTGGGCGAAAGACTAAGACTGCATATTCTTCCTGACTGGGAGACACCATGGTGACCCCCATCCCCCATCCATGACTTCAGGGACCAATCTGGAGCACTAGCAGGACTTTGGCCTTCAAGATTCTCACTTTGGCTAGGATCGCTGGCAGAAGAAGGAGGCAATGCATACAGAAACACCAGAGGCCCTTTGTTTGCCAGAGCATCCACCCCTTGGGGCCACTTTGGACCCACTATTGAATACCACAAGGGACAATATTTGGTTTCATGTGAGGCAAAGATATCAACCTGATCCAAACCGAGCCCAAGTTGCCCACACCACTGCTCTGGACCACCTTTGTGTTGTTCCTGGCCTGCTGTTCTGTAGGGGAACAAATTAAACAATCATCTAGGTAATTGGCTATACAGTGGGTACGTAAAGTATTCAGACCCCCTTAAATTTTCACTGCTAAAATAATTTTTCTCGTTAATGTACACACAGCACCCATATTGACAGAAAAACAGAATTGTTGACATTTTTGCAGATTTATTAAAAAACAAAAACTGAAATATCACAAGTATTCAGACCCTTTGCTGTGACACTCATATATTTAACTCAGGTGCTGTCCATTTCTTACAGTCATCCTTGAGATGGTTCTTCACCTTGATTTGAGTCCAGCTGTGTTTGATTACACTGATTGGACTTGATTAGGAAAGCCACACACCTGTCTATATAAGACCTTACAGCTCACAGTGCATGTCAGAGCAAATGAGAATCATGAGGTCAAAGGAACTGCCTGAAGAGCTCAGAGACAGAATTGTGGCAAGGCACAGATCTGGCCAAGGTTACAAAAAAACATTCTGCTGCACTTAAGGTTCCTAAGAGCTCAGTGGCCTCCATAATCCTTAAATGGAAGACGTTTGGACCGACCAGAACCCCTCCTAGAGCTGTCCGTCCGGCCAAACTGAGCTATCAGGGGAGTAGAGCCTTGGTGAGAGGTAAAGAGGAACCCAAAGATCACTGTGGCTGAGCTCCAGAGATGCAGTTGGGAGATGGGAGAAAGTCAACCATCACTGCAGCCCTCCGCCAGTTGGGGCTTTATGGCATATTAGACATATTAGTCTCCGGGCGTTTTTACACTGGCCCGCTTCAGAGCGTGATTGTTCCTGCCAGTGCTCAAATACACTGCAGGCTCACTCTCGCTCGTATCCAAGGTAAATCATTAACACTATCATCTCTTACATGTGTTTTATTGGACTTAATAAACACATGCACAGGTTACTTGTCTTGCGCACCCGAGTCCGTGTTGCTTTCACACACATGTGAATCACGGCACAGTTTGAGCGTAAGTTGCGCAACCGAACTCAGACCAACTCCTTCAGGCAGTCTAAGGTTCGGTACCCCTGAGCTCACCAACAAAAATATAAAGACAAAGCAGAACTGTCCTTCTCCGACTCAATACACAGTGGCGTTTCATTTCTGAATCCGCATTTTGGATGAATCGGGTGAACCAATGATTCAATGGACCATAAAGAGATCATTTACTTCACTCCTAAATGAACGAATCGAATGAATGAATGAATGAATAAAAGACTTAATTAGAAATTTACCACCACCTACTGGCAGTTTTAGTTTCTTATTTAGAGTATAATTTCATAAAAAAATATTTCATATTAAAACATTAAAGGTATAGTTCTTTCTGAAGCTACTTTTTGTAATGTCTTATTTTTTACACGATAATGACTTTAAATTATCTTTTGGAAGTAATTTCTCGGCCAGATTTGATGTGCGATTTAATTAGCAATTAATTTGATTTATTAATTGCCACATCTTGTAATTAATCAGATACATTTTAATCGCTTGACAGCCCTGTTTAAAAATGTGTGATGTTTACTGAAAACTATAAGCTGTTTGATCGGTTGTATACGGGAACTCATATGGAAGGCAAAAATGCAATCGTTACATAGGAACAATTAGGGCGCGTGTCTACCAAAGCGTTTTCCCGTGGCTGGCTGCCGTATTCAATTGTTTTCAATGGGAGCGCCGCATTTTTAGAACACCATGAGCGTAACGAGGCGCTGAGCGAGGATTTCATGCTCAGGCACTGAGCGTTCAGCTTTTTTACTGGTCGCCGAGAGTTGTTCAACTTGGAGTAAAACGCAGCGCTCATCACTGTCAATTTTCACCCAGCCGTCCAATCAAAGCAGACGAGGGGCGGGACAAATATAACACCGACCAACCGCCACATTCTGACTGCTTGTACAATGTCAACAGATGAAAACAAGCACCATAACAATAAAGGAACAAAAGTTAAAACAAGAGACAGAGTAAATACTTTACATTGCATCTGCATTTTTATATAGAAAATTAATACAGAAACAAACTATCTGTAAAATCAGATACTAGTAACACTTTAGTATAATAAGCAAAGAGTCTCAACTGAAAAACAACCGATGCCCTGCCAAACGCTCTCAAGAGCTCATAGCAAGGCGTTTTCAGCTGGCTAAAAACGCTTTGGTGGATACACAGGCTTACACAGTTTAACCAGTTTGTTTAATAAAATCCCTTGGTCTTACCTGGGCACCCCTGAAAAAAAGTTCTGGCTTTGCTCCTGCATGGGGGGAAAATGCACATTCAAAACCGAAAACAAAAGAATAAATGCACAACAAAGAGCGAACAGGAAAGTATTGCAATGACAGAATGGACATCCATTGAACATTTCTTAGTTTTTTCTAGGTGTGAAGAATACTTAAACAAATCTTCAGAATTTAGTTTCACTACAAACAGCCTTTTGTGGAATGGAAAGATTGGAAACATCAATGCCAATAAGGATCCTTTTAAAGTGTACATCAGAATAATAATGCTTGTGTAACGGAGGACAGCTAGTAGTTGCTATGTGAGTAAATCTCACTCCTCTGATCTCAAGAGACGCTCTAGTGACTGACACTAGGGGTTGCAGCCAGGGGCGTAGGCAGGGTTTTAAAATGAGTGAGGTCCCAAAAAAGACAATTGTCCCCTGAGGAAATTTTGATTTCTCTGATCTACATATGTGCATTTTTAAGATGTTTGAAGGCCAAAAAATATATATAATAAATAGCTTTCAAAACATATAGACTTAGAGAGAATATGTTGGAGATACCTATGTAATGCTGATCTACCCAGCAGAAGACAGGTTCACAATGAGCCCCTATTAGAACTATACTATTCTATACTTTTATGACTTCTATTGAGAAACCACGAGAAAAAGGTCAATGTTAAGAAATGATTCATTATTATGTTTTGATTTGTATTATATCAGATAACATTTTAAACTGTCATATGCTCATCCAAGACATATGGGAAATTAAATAAATACTGTGAACCCTAAGTGGATTTAAACAAGCTGGGAAAGTCAAAATCGCTCTCCCCATTATTTTATATCTAATCTGATGAAATCCCCTCACATTGACAGTTAGCTACTAATTATTACATTAGTTACATAAATCACTTGAATTATAAGCCTATTTTTAATTCAAAATGGTGAAATTAGACAATTTTATTAGTTGACCTTATTATTTTGTTGGTTGTTTAATATTTCTGTTCTAAAACAGCTGCCAAAAACGAAATGTTAGGTTTAGCTAATTACACTCGCACTTGTGTGTCTGTTAACAGAAACATTGAGCTGGAATTTGCACTCAGCATCTTCTGTGAATGTAAGCCGGCCCACTTTGATTTGATTGGTCATCTCAAATATAATATTTTGACATTGACGAGCGATGACTGAGGCAGCTCCGATGAGAAGCTCTTCGTGCTGTGCTGTATACTTGAATCACTAAAGTAGTGTTAATAATATTTTAGGCATTTATTTCACAACATTTATTATATACACCTCGGGAAAATACCGTGGTCCGGACCTCGGTGACCTCATAGCTGGCTACGGCCATGGTTGCAGCCTTTAGCCTCCTTCTTAGAGCGTCCGACTTTCATGCCCGGGTTTGAGTCCCGCTTGGAGCCGGGCGGTTCGAACAGGAGGGGTTACACTTGTTTAATGGAAATAGCACTTATTGAAACAAAATAAAACAATTTGAAACGAGAAGCTTAAAACGCTGTTTATTTATGTCTAGTGTGATGAGAAGTCACATGTTTGATATCATTTTAGTTTTGAAGAGTTGAATGATTACAGTGAGGGAGTCTATATGGTTTTTGGGTTTGTATAAAATTCTACAACAATCATAAAAAGTGTAAATTATGAGCTAAAACACGAAATATGATCCTACGAGTCATGACACGAATAATAATTAAATCTACTAGCTGGTAACACTCAGAGAGTCCAGAGAGAAGCCTCTGAAGCACTGCCTCCACCTCTCATCCATTAGCCGTAGATTACTATACCATCCATAAAAAGAACAAAGGTCACGCATGTTTCAGACGGATTAAAACAAAGGTTTAAAATCATCCATATGTTCAGAAGAGTAATGCACAGTGCAGAATCAAACAATATGAACGCTTTGTTTTTCTTCAGTCGAATAAAAATAAACAACATAAAAATAAACTATACTTTTTATCATACCTAATATTCAACACAGCACAGTTTGTAATAGGAAACATGAAAAATTACATTATAAAAAGTATTTATTATTTTAGTAAATATAGATATTGTAATGTTATGTTATAAAGGTTTTATCTTCAACATGTCAATATAAAATATCAAAATCATGCAGAACGGTTCATGTGAACGCCAGACGAGGATGGCAGCTTGTGTTTCGTGATTGAATGATGAAATCGTCTTTGTGTTCCAGAATCTCTTGTTTGTGCGAAGAGCTGCTGCTGTACTTTTACACTGTCACACAAACTGACAAAGACAATAATTAACAGAATTTCATGCATTAAAATGATGAAAGTTTGCTCATTAGTTCAAAGTAACCTGGTTAGCACAAAAAACTTTATTAATACAGTATTTCGTATTTCTTTTAAGATTTACTGCTTATTAATGTTTCAAACGAAAGAATCTTAATGTTTGCAAAGTAATAAAATGTAACATTCCCTTAACGTTTTCTATGACATTCACATTACCGAGAAGAAACGCATTTTTAAAACTATGTTTTGAACGTTCAGATATGTTTTCACAACTTAATGGGAACATTAGCAAATGTTCTTAGAACATATTTTTGTTAGCTGGGTAGTGATATTTGTAGCTTTCTAAAGGCCCCGAAATTCGCACATCTTTTCAAATAACTTCAGGCCAAAACGAACTTCGTGTGGAGTTTGAAACAGCTCGTCAAAATAAACTTTCCAGAAAAGTTCTTTCTGGCTGGTAAACACCTCTGAACTCCCATTGGTCGGTGGTGACGATGTAACAGGTGTGTGTGGCTCTGAGGCTCCGCCTTCTTTGAGCTTCTGAAGTTAATTTCTTCTGATCAGTCGGCGGAGGTCAAACGCGCGTAATAATTGACAGACACTGTGTTCATGTTTAATACTGTAAAGTGATCTATGGTATAAAGAGCTTTGTAAATAAATGTGACGTGAGACTGAATCTCAGAGCTGAAGCAAACATATCCACATCACCATGATCAGATGCTTTCTGAAAGGCTGTTTTCTCACCGCTGTGGTTTTGTTGTTTATTTTGTTATTGAGAGGAAAGCATGCAGCACATATTTACATATTCATATAATCACTGAGTATATCAGGGCCTTTAAAGGGCAGCTTTTCCCAATGATTCCAAGACATTTCCTCCTCATTTTTATTTGTGAGGAATAATAGATTATTCAAATAAATATATCCTCAAAAAGTTGCTGTCATTAAATACCAAAAACATACAACACACAAAAAAGTGAAGAGTCTGAGATACTGGCTTAAGAAGGCAGAGAGACCCAGTCGTCACAGTCGTTCTCTGAGCCGCTGGATTGGACTGATCCAGTTAGCAGTAGATGGACCAGTAGATGATGTTAAAGAGGGTGTACGCGCCGGGAAAGATCACTCGTGAGTACTTGTCTATGGCATGAGTGTCTATCCAGATGTTGACGTAGCCCCGTGAGCTTTTGACACGACTCGTACTCTGACCGTCGCCGAGGGTCAGCTGGGCCAAGATCCTCTCCTGCCTCCCGCCGTTCTCAGGCATCCCGTAAGCCCCCGTGTTGGGATCCACGTCGCTGTAGCATGTGGTCATCATCATGTCCTCATCTGGGTTTGCTATTCCACATGTGCAAGGCAACTGCAACGTTAAGCCATAAACACAGGAGAGACAGACATGTTAGGAGCCGGTTCACAGAGAACACAAGAGATGCAGGTCAGTAAAAATGGAAAAGTCTAGAAATGCATATTTAAAAAAATAAAAATAACTTCTTTTAACTTGAGATTTTTAGAATGCTGTGTCAAACGTGAGATGCTGCAAAAGATACGATTGCAATGGCTGAGGATGTCGGTCTATAATAGAAAAACAATGTAAAAGTAGTGCAGTGGGGTGGAAAAACACGTTCTGTGTGAACGACAGTGGGAGACGGAGTACTCAAATCAAGCACAGATTCCCTAATAAAATATTACTCCAGTAAAATATTTAAACACTCATTTTCAATATCACTTGAGTAAAAGCACAAAAGTAATTGAGTTTTAATGTACTTAAGTATTAAAAGTATAAAGCCCTAGTCAATGATCCATGCTTATAATTTATCCTAGTCAGTTTATTTATACATTATACTTTTTAACTTTTTGCGGCATTCAAGCTCAGACAATATTCTGGTTAATTTTGTCCGGATCATTGACTCAAGAACAGCTGCAATCGGATCAGTCCAATTTATAAATGAATACTTCAGTGCAATTTGTGAACAATTTAAAGAGTTTGTTGAAAAGAATCAACAAATCGAGCATCGCTATTGTGTCTCGACTTGGGTATCGGGTGGGGATTTACTTCAGTTTTAAATAATAATAATAATAATTTTTTACATTTATATAGCACTTTTCTGGGTACTCAAAGCTAGGGTTGGGTATAGTTTGGGTTTACGATACCGGTGCCAAACCGGTTCTTAAAAAAAAAGGATGACATTAAAGAATGGCTTTTTAGCAGTAGCATTTCAGTCAGGGCCTTCACTAATGACCAACGCACCATACCGTACCGCCAGCAACTCGAGGCAATTGACATGCAGGAGACGCTGGGGTCCTGTCCAGGAGCCCGCGGCAGCATGTCCAATGCACATGGCACCCCAGCCCGTGGCAGAGGCATCTGTTGGGACAACAATATGCCTGGAAAATTGTTCTAAGGGCACGCCGGGCCGTAGAAAGCTGAAGTTCGACCACGGGGTGACGGTCTGAAGGCAGGCCCGAGTCCCTGGGACCCGGAGTGTGCCCGTTTGCTGTGCCCATCTCGGGACTCGATCGCGAAGCCAGTGCTGAAGCAGTCTTATACGAAGCAATCCGAGTGCCGTTACCACGGCTGCAGATGCCATATGCCCCAGGAGCCTCTGAAATAACTTCAGTAGATCCAAGCTCTTGTTCTCGATTTGACAAGCTCTTGTTCTCGATTTGACAGAGGCAAGTCAGCAGTGATCTTGCTCGTAAGCTGCATGTACATGGCGACAGAGTCGATTTCCGTACCAAGAAAAGAGATCCTCTGGACTGGGTAGAGTTTGATCTTCTCCCAGTTGACCCGAAGGCCCAGACAGGCTAAGTGCTGGAGCACCAGATATCTGTGTTCGCACACCTGCTCTCGAGAGTGACTCAGTATTAGCCAGTCGTCGAGGTAATTCAGGATCACGAACCCCATGCTGTTTGAGCGGCGCAAGGGCTGCCTCGGCTATCTTCGTGAAGACGTGAGGGGACAGAGCTAGCCCGAATGGGAGAACTGCGAACTGACATGCCCGCCCCTCGAAAGCGAACTGTAGTAACGGTCTGTGTCGAAGTAGGATAGAGACATGGAAGTAGGCGTCCTTCAGGTCGATCGCTGGAAACCAATCTGCTGGACAAACACATTCGAAAAGACGTTTGCCTGTCAACATCCTGAACAGAAGCCTGTGAAGGGATCGGTTCAGGACACGCAGGTCCCGGGTTGATTGTAAGCCACTGGTTTTCTTGGGTACAATGAAGTAGAAGCCGGACTTCATATCGGCTGGAGGGACAGGCTCGATCGCACCCTTCGCCAGTAGGGTAGCAACCTCCACGCATGACAGGTCTAGTAAACCATGGTGTATCAGACTCCCCGAAAGTGGGGAGGAGCCTGCGCGAACTGAATGGCATAGCTGAGCCTGATGGTCTTTGCGAAGCTCCCAGTCCCAGAGGCTGAAGCTAGACTCCCAGGAACTGCGCCAGCGTCATTCGGACCACAGACATGCCCAGGGTATCATAGCCGGCCCAGACATGGGAGGCGTAGCGTCCCAGTGTGGGGGCACGGTCAGGCGCTGCATCCGGACAGAGGAGACCAGGGAAAGACGCACGTTCCACTGGGGTCTGCTCTGAGAGGAGGCTGGCGACAGAGAGGGACAAGAGTAGCGTGGCCCATCACCGGTCTCTGTGTGCTCAGGGATAGGAGAGTTAGTTCTTTCTTAACAAAAGATTCTCCCCAGCCCTCCACCGGCAGAAGGAGAGGCCCTGCTACCATCTCCTGGAAAGAACAGCCCATCCCTTAGTTGTCCGCATCAGGAGCGCCGCTAAGCCTGACGTTTTTTTTTCTTTTTTTATGCAGGCTGCGGGTCTGGAGTGGACTGGGGTGCCTTCCTGTGGCCTCCTCTGCGCGGCCCCACATAAGGCTGCGATTGGGGTGGCGCGAGAGGGACAGGAGCCACTGGAGGGCGCCCTCGGCGAACGAGCAGACTGAGGCGACTGAGCCAGCGGCTGGGTGGTTGCAGCTGGCCGCCGGGGTAGTACGTGTTTAAGGGCCTCAGTCTGCTTCTGGGTGGTCGAGAAATGTTGGGCGCAGTCCTCGACCACGCCACCGAAGAGGCCAGCCTAGGATATGGGAGAATTGAGGAGACGGGCCCACTCAGCCCTCTCACATCAACCAGGTAAGGCCAGGTGTCTCTCCCGGACCACAGCTGTGGACATTGCCCGACCCGGGAGCGTGTGGTCACCTTCGTCACCCGGAGGGCGAAGTCGGTGGCGGCACGCAGCTCATTGAAAAGTCCTGGGTCGGCTGTACCCTCGTGCATGTGCAAAGGGGTGGCGGCCTGGCCCGTAGGTCAGCAGGACTTCGCCACCGAAGTAGATGACCCCACAGGCTAGGGAGAAGGTTGCTTAGGATAGCCACGCCACGTTGAAGCACTCCATGGAGACCATAGTGCGCAACAGAGTGTCCAACAGGGGGGGACCCCAGTGTACCTTAATGCGTGGCCCCATCGAGGGCAGAAAAGGTGGAGGAGGCCACAGAACGGTCACGGGAAGACACGGGGACTTCCGGGACCGTGTGAGCTCCTCATGCATCTCGGGCGAAAGGCATTGGGGACGGGGCCCAACATCCAGACTCACAGGAACTGCACCAGCGGGGTCATTTGGACCACAGATGTACCCCGGATGGAGCAGCGAGGCAGCGTGACCGGCCCAGACGTGGGAGGCGTAGGGACCTGGTGTGAGGGCATGGTCAGGCGCTGCATCCTGACAGAGGAGACCAGGGACGGATGCACATTCCACTGGGGTCTGCTCTGTGAGGAGGCTGGCGACAGAGAGGGACGAGAGTGGTGTGACCTGGGCCCATCACCGGTCTCTGTGCGCTCAGGGATGGGAGAGTCAGTTCTTTCTTAACAAAAGATTCTCCCCCTGGCCCCCAACCGGCGGAAGGAGAGGCCCTGCTACCATCTCCATCCCTGAGCTGTTCGCATCAGGAGCGCCGCTAAGCCTCCCTTTTTTTTTTAGCGGGCTGTGGGGCTGGAGTGGACAGGGCCGCCTTCCTGCGGCATCCTCTGCGTGGCCCCACTGAAGGCTGCTGCTGGGATGGCGCGAGAGGTACAGGAGCCGCTGGAGGGCACTCCGTGGACACCGTAGTGCGCAACAGAGTGTGCCACGGGGACCCCAGTGTATGCTAAGCCGCTGCCCCATAGAGGGCAGAGAAGGTGGAGGAGGCCACAGATTGGTCATGGGACGACACAGGGTCTTCAAGGACCGCGTGAGCTCCTCATGCATCTCGGGCGAAAGGCATTGGGGACGGGCCCAACAGCTGTCAGGTGCCGCCCTAAAACTGATTAACCAACAGCGAGCACTCGTGACAGGGCGGGAGTACCACACCAGCCCGAGGCTCGCGGCTGTCCGAGATAACATGGCTGTCAACTCTTGGTTGGATCGGAGCAGTGCTGACACGCTCGAAGGCGGAGCACAGCCAAATCTTCATCCCCAAAGGACTCTAGTCCACCTTGGGATGTGGAAATTGACATCTCATTGCTTTCTGGAGTGTGAACGAAATTAACAGGGCGTCAACAGACAGAACCGGGTCCCGCCACTTCAGTCCAGCACTTGCAGGTAGCAATGTGCAAGAGGGGGGTGTGGCCCGAGGAATGATCGTCAGGGTTCTTAATACAACAGCACAGCCCTCAGGTCACCCTGGCCACCAGCCAAAGTACCATCCCTCTCGGAGACGGTAGATTGGGGTGTGGCAGAGACTCTCTCTCCTTTACAGAGATCATTGAGTCTCGACCACAAAATCGCGATGGTCATGTTCCCACAGTGGGAACATGACACATCCACAAATACTGCCCGAACATGCTGAAGCCCAAACACGTCAAGCAGTGATTGGGCCCATCAGACGGCAATGGAGATCGATCGCACCTGGAAGTGCGAGGGAAAACCGTCTTTAAAAAGACGTGCCACGCGCAAGAGGAAAGCTCTGCAGAGTGTCGCAGCACCCAGGGAAAAATACACACAGCTGTTGCAGATCACTGCACAGATCATTAGGCAGGCAACGTGAGATCGCTGAAACGCGCCGTCACACCAACACCCTGGAGAACCGCTCGTCTCGAAGAACTGAAGAGATGAACTTGGCTCCGAAACAGAAACATAATGTGATGTTGCCAGCGTACTTCTTTAAATACCCACATAATGGGGCGGAGTTACGCATGCAAATTCCGCATGCCCATGCCCTGACGTTACTCGGAGTGACTGAATGAAAGGGAACAATATGTTTTTAATGAAATGAAAAATAATGATATTATGCTCTGGAAGTAAATGTGTCCCAGGTAACACTTAAAAATTACATCCCGGAAAGTACTACATAAAGAGAATTTACAGCGTAACTTTCTGTAATTATAGTGTAACTATAGAGTATGTACGTGAAGGTATAAGGGAACAATATGTCATATTTGTTGAATAAAGGGGTAACAACCAGAAAAATTTTAAAAATATTTATACTGTAAGTATTTTTTAATTAAGGGTTAATTATCCTTGTAGTTACAGGGTAAGTATGAATCTGTGGCTGTAAATTAAAGTGGTGTTTGTTCCCCTCTTGTTTCATGTAGTTACAGGGTAAGTACAATAAAAACATGTTCACAATCTGATATCACCTCGAAATCTTTATTTGAAAAACAACTTTCAAAACAGATTTCTTATTAATTTCTCTTGCTTGGCTTCATCCTCCTCTTGTTCCTCTTTTTTTGTTCTTGCCACAGATGAATCTTATAAGAAATCCTATGTCTCTAGCAACTAGTATTATGTATTAAAAGAAAATACAGTACACCCAGAAATGTCCTCACCATTTACTCGACCATTTTCTTTTACCCTTATTCCATCCAACATGTATTCAGCTTTCTTTCTTCAGATGAACACAGACAAATAAATAAGGCAGCGGCTATTTACCGAGTGTAAATAGCAAATAGATTTTATCTACACTATTTATACATAACATTTTTTTTAGCGATAGATGATATTTACACTAAGTGCAAATAGCTGTAGATGCTATTTACTAAGTTAAATAGCATACTAAGTTGATATATTCGATATAAGTTGTTATATTTAACACCATATAAAAGTAGCAGTTCTTTGCAATATGTTTAAGTAGTACTCACATGTAATTTATACTTTTTGACAGATACATACTATTTAAACCTCAGTGTTGTTGTACATTAAAAGGACGCAATAATAACATTGAGTGTAAAGATTATATTTATTAAAATTATTAAATGGATTCTGCCTGAATGGGACAATAAAAGCCCTCCCTACACCCACCCAATAAAGGCTTTTATTATTATTAAACATTTCATTAGGCACTTTATTTCCACATTTAGAACATTTTCTTAATTTTTATTTAAAGTAAATGCATTTCTGGTGTGATTTGTGATGAAAAAAGAGATAAGAACAAACTCTGCCCAAGGCGGATTCGAACCCAGTCAATCGCGTCAAAATCAAGATGCTTAAGCCATACAACATGGCATCATGACTTTGCGTAAACATACACGCCACTTTCTAAAGCCAAAAATGGCGTGTTATCTGTAAACATTTTAAGCTATCCGCGTGTTTGTCTACGCCGTGTGATTCCGCGTGAATGTGTACGCCGAAACGAACCATTATGTGTGTGTGTCCACAATATAAATGGATTTTTAAACATACTAAATAATGTTTTTTTTTTTTTTATGTAAAAATGCTTAATGTTTCTTGTGATGGGTAGGTTTAGGGGCAGTGTGTGTGTGTGTATGTGTTTGTGTGTGTGATGGGTAGGTTTAGGGGTAGGGGCAGTATATGGGTTAGAATGAAACGGCGTTGATAAACACGCTAAAAAGCGATTATGCGTCTTGATAGCATGCCAAAATAGCATACGAATTGGCGTGTCATACATGCGCCATTTCATGAGATCATTCTGAGCCATATGCTTTACTGATTGCGCCATTGAGGATGTTGAAATCTGAGCTCTTTTTAAACTTTGTTTGGCCCAACTAGTCATTGGTGGGCGGAGCTAGTGCGAATAGCACTTGACAACAAGGCACGCTATTTGCACTTAGTGTAAATAGACACTCGAATAAATAATCTCTGCTAATGAAAACTAATTTGGGTTCCTAAAAGTTGAAGCATCGAACAGCACAAACAGCAATAACTACAGTAATTCATATGACCCCAATGGATGAATCAATGTCTCCTGAAGTGAAACTAACAATACTAATATTTTAACTGTAGAATATGGCTTCCGACCAACAGTCATCTGCGTGTGCATGTGAGGGTTGAGTTGGCTTGGTGTAACTTGAAGGGCGAAGAGAGCGTGCCGAGAAACTCTGGTCACGCGGATGTCGGATGCCATTTTTAATTTTTTTATTAATGCTCACAACAGTATACAAATGATAACATAATATATGTGTCATGGGTGTGTGAAGGCAGGAAGATGAATACAGATTAATCAAGTTCCAAACGTGGTTTAATCACAAATTAACTCAAAACAGGCAACAGCACAACTTAACGGTGAACGGACAAAGACTGAGTGAACAAGAAGAAGTTAAATAGCAAACAGAAATGAGATGATTAACAAGACACAGCTGGGATAAATTAACTAATGGGGGTAACCATGGTAACAAACAAGTGCCGGGAAATTGAGACAAAAGAACATGTGACAGCATGAAAACAACTGAAAGATTAACTGAACAGACAGACATGTGACAATATGATAATAGCAATGAGAAAAAAAAGACTAGAAGACAGAGACGCCAGTTCTCGCATTTCCAAGAGGAGGAGAGGCTAAGTGCCTCTTTCTGTCAGGACATTATCAGAAATGAAAAGTTTATTTAAAAAAAATGAATAAATGAATAAGAAGTGTTGTAAATATGTTTTGAATTAAGTTCAAATAAAGGTTATGATATCAGATTTTGAACGTGTTTTTTATTGTATTTATCCTGTAACTACATGAATTTACAGCCTGTAGATTCACACTTACCCTGTAACTACATGAAACAAGAGGGGAACACACACCACCTAATTTACAGTCCGTAGATTAATACTTACCCTGTAACTACACAAATAATTACCCCTTCATTAAAAAGTACTTACAGTATAAATAATTTGTTAATTTTTAATTTTGTTAACTTTATTCCCCAAATATTACATATTGTTCCCTTATACCTACACATATTTACTTTATAGTTACACTATAATCACCGAAAGGTATGCTGTAAATTCGCTTTATTTATACACTACTTTCCGGGCTGTAATCTGCAGTGTTACCGTTTCCCAACAGACAAATACTCTGATAAAGCACAGATACTTAAAAAATTGCTTAAGTACAGTAACTGAATAAAACTAATTCCTTACTGTCCTCCACTGGTCCCTTACACTGGCTCTAAATGGGAATTTTCTTCATTATTTCTCTTTATCACTCTCTTCTTCTCATGTTTGTCTACTAGCATCAGAAAGTTATTATTTTGGCAAAACAAAGAGTTGCATCTTACTTGATTCCTGAGTTTCCTCTCTCGCCGCTCCTGTACAGTGGTCAGGTAATTGACTAAGTGCAAATAGCTGTAGATGCTATTTACTAAGTTAAATAGCATACTAAGTTTATATATTCGATATAAGTTGTTATATTTAACACCATATAAAAGTAGCAGTTCTTTGCAATATGTTTAAGTAGTACTCACATTTAATTCATACTTTTGACAGATACATACTATTTAAACCTCAGTGTTGTTGTACATTAAAAGGACTTGTTGTACATTAAAAGGACGCAATAATAACATTGAGTGTAAAGATTATATTTATTAAAATTATTAAATGGATTCTGCCTGAATGGGACAATAAAAGCCCTCCCTACACCCACCCAATAAAGGCTTTTATTATTAAACATTTCATTAGGCACTTCATTTCCATATTTAGAATATTTTCTTAATTTTTATTTAAACTAAATGCATTTCTGGTGTGATTTGTGATGAAAAAAGAGATAAGAACAAACTCTGCCCAAGGCGGATTCGAACCCAGTCAATCGCGTCAAAATCAAGATGCTTAAGCCATACAACATGGCATCATGACTTTGCGTAAACATACACGCCACTTTCTAAAGCCAAAAATGGCGTGTTATCTGTAAACATTTTAAGCTATCCGCGTGTTTGTCTACGCCGTGTGATTCCGCGTGAATGTGTACGCCGAAACGAACCATTATGTGTGTGTGTCCACAATATAAATGGATTTTTAAACATACTAAATAATGTTTTTTTTTTTTTTATGTAAAAATGCTTAATGTTTCTTGTGATGGGTAGGTTTAGGGGCAGTGTGTGTGTGTGTATGTGTTTGTGTGTGTGATGGGTAGGTTTAGGGGTAGGGGCAGTATATGGGTTAGAATGAAACGGCGTTGATAAACACGCTAAAAAGCGATTATGCGTCTTGATAGCATGCCAAAATAGCATACGAATTGGCGTGTCATACATGCGCCATTTCATGAGATTATTCTGAGCCATATGCTTTACTGATTGCGCCATTGAGGATGTTGAAATCTGAGCTCTTTTTTAAACTTTCTTTGGCCCAACTAGGCATTGGTGGGCGGAGCTAGTGCGAATAGCACTTAACAATAAGGCACGCTATTTGCACTTGGTGTAAATAGACACTCCGAATAAATAATCTCTGCTAATGAAAACTCATTTGGGTTCCTAAAAGTTGAAGCATCGAACAGCACAAACATCAGTAATTCATATGACCCCAATGGATGAATCAATGTCTCCTGAAGTGAAACTAACAATACTAATATTTTAACTGTAGAATATGGCTTCCGACCAACAGTCATCTGCGTGTGCATGTGAGGGTTGAGTTGGCTTGGTTTAACTTGAAGGGCGAAGAGAGCGTGCCGAGAAACTCTGGTCACGCGGATGTCGGATGCCATTTTTTTTTTTTATTAATGCTCACAACAGTATACAAATGATAACATAATATATGTGTCATGGGTGTGTGAAGGCAGGAAGATGAATACAGATTAATCAAGTTCCAAACGTGGTTTAATCACAAATTAACTCAAAACAGGCAACAGCACAACTTAACGGTGAACGGACAAAGACTGAGTGAACAAGAAGAAGTTAAATAGCAAACAGAAATGAGATGATTAACAAGACACAGCTGGGATAAATTAACTAATGGGGGTAACCATGGTAACAAACAAGTGCCGGGAAATTGAGACAAAAGAACATGTGACAGCATGAAAACAACTGAAAGATTAACTGAACAGACAGACATGTGACAATATGATAATAGCAATGAGAAAAAAGACTAGAAGACAGAGATGCCAGTTCTCGCATTTCCAAGAGGAGGAGAGGCTAAGTGCCTCTTTCTGTCAGGACATTATTAGAAATGAAAAGTTTATTTTAAAAAAATGAATAACTGAATAAGAAGTGTTGTAAATATGTTTTGAATTAAATTTACCTACACATATTTACTTTATAGTTACACTATAATCACTGAAAGGTATGCTGTAAATTCGCTTTATTTATACACTACTTTCCGGGCTGTAATCTGCAGTGTTACCGTTTCCCAACAGACAAATACTCTGATAAAGCACAGATACTTAAAAAAATTGCTTAAGTACAGTAACTGAATAAAACTAATTCCTTACTGTCCTCCACTGGTCCCTTACACTGGCTCTAAATGGGAATTTTCTTCATTATTTCTCTTTATCACTCTCTTCTTCTCATGTTTGTCTACTAGCATCAGAAAGTTATTATTTTGGCAAAACAAAGAGTTGCATCTTACTTGATTCCTGAGTTTCCTCTCTCGCCGCTCCTGTACAGTGGTCAGGTAATTGACGGCCGCATACTCGATAACAGAGAGGAAGACGAAGACAAAGCTGACCCATAGGTAAATGTCCACAGCTTTAATGTAGGAGACTCTGGGCATGGAGGCGTTGACTCCTGTGATGATGGTGGACATTGTAAGAACCGTCGTGATGCCTGTGAGAAAGCAGCATTCATTGGTTGGATATGATTTTCACTGCAAAAAATAGATTTTAAATCTACTAAATAGAATCGCTTCCCAGTAGCCTGGATGCCAGCCGAATTTAGCCCTGCCCTCAACATATTTGCTCGGGCAATTCGGTCTGGACTCGATCCATAGAGGAGTAATTATGCCCGAAACAGAAACTGTTCAGACCAATGAAATTGTCAGGGCGGGCTTTAGACGATGATGGACAGATGATCAACAGTAACGTAATCATCCACGTCATCGAAGGCGCTTGGGTTGAATTTCCTCTTATCCTAAACGGAGAACTTTGTTTTTGCAATGTTGCACAATTGCTACTCAAAACTACAGCCCAAAACAATAGCTTTCCGGGGGGGTTCTCCGGGGGAAAGAATGGCATTTGGAGGAAAAATATGTTATTTTGGCAAGGTTGCCTGCTAAAATTTGCATTCCTGGGTCTATATATCACATAATTGGGGGCGCTTCAACCTGCGGATATGGAGAAAAACACGGACTTGGCTACACAGTACGGTTAAGTTCTGTTGACATTTGACAACTAACGTTATCCGTCGCTCCGTTGCTCTGATTGGTTGTCGTCTGTAAAGCTTCAGCAAGAACCAATGAGGTTCATTCTTATGTTACGCATCACGTTTGAGCTTCGGCAAGAACCAATGAGGTTTATTCTCGTGTTATGCAGAAGGTTTAAGCTTCAGCAAGAACCAATGAGGTTCATTCTCGTGTTACACAGCATGTTTGAGCTTCAGCGAGAACACAAGAATTAACCTCATAAAAGTTTATTTTACCATGTTCTTTATGAGCGTTTTGAAATATCAGAGTTTTGGGAAAATAGACTTTCAATGGAGAGACAGAAATCTCTTCATCTGTGTTTCGCAGATGAACAAAAGTCTTACAGGTTTAAAATGACATGAGGGTGAATAAATGATGACAGAATTTTCATGACTTAAAACAAGAAAATTACCTCTCAATGGGGTCAGAAACATAAACTTAACTCAAGGAGAAGCAAGATTATTTTTCTGACACTACTTGCTGATATTTGTTCTTGTTTTAAGCATAATCTTAATTTGAATACATTTTTCTGTCACTTTACTTGATTTAATAATGTTTAGATATTTGTACTGGAAAATAATGCAAATAATACAAATAAATTAATTTTTGCAGTGTTGAGGACTTCATTTTAAGATGATCTTCATCCCACTATAATAATCTCTTTCTTACATGACAAGTACCAAATGATTAAGGAATGTCTAATAATATTTACTCATCACAGTATGAGTTTTATCCTACCAAGAGGAACTCTTGCAGGCACAGCTCTGCGGTCGATCCAGAACGACACCCAGGACAGCATGACCATCAGCGTCGCTGGGAAGTACGTTTGCAGCAGGAAGAAGAAGATGTGTCGACGAAGGGTGAAGTGTATGTAGAGCCGATTATACCAACCTGGAAAGACACATCTGGATTAAAGTGCTGCAATGATACGGCAGTGTTCACAGGCGAGTTATGTTGTTGGTGCATTTTATGTAAGGGATAATGTACATCAAGCCGGTTGTTATCACAGAATATCCCTGACAGAGTGATCAGGACATCACTTTTTTTTCTTGTGTCACTCTGAAGGGGTTTATTCTGTGATAACAACTGGCTGGATGTACATTATCCAGCTTATTACACGGCTACTTGCTCAAGTAAATTAGACACAAAATATTGTCTTGAGGTAAAATATTTTGTTAGCTCTTATGCAAAGCTTCCATGAAGAAAAACAGTTCCAAACTGTGTTAAGCCTTTATCTATTGCTGAAAAGATTTGTTTTTACCATAAACAGGTGCTGGTCATATAATTAGAATATCATCAAAAAGTTTATTTCATTAATTCCACTCAAAAAGTGAAGCTTGTATATTATATTCATTCATTACACACAGACGGATATATTTCAAATGTTCATTTCTTTTAATTTTGATGATTATAACTGACAACTAAGGAAAATCCCAAATTCACTATCTCAGAAAGTTAGAATATTGTGAAAAGGTTCAATATTGAAGACACCTGGTGCCTCACTCTAATCAGCTAATTAACTCAAAACACCTGCAAAGGCTTTAAATGGTCTCTCAGTCTAGTTCTGTAGGCTACACAATCATGGGGAACTGCTGACTTGACAGTTGTCTAAAAGACGACCATTGATACCTTGCACGAGGGCAAGACACAAAAGGTCATTGCAAAATAGGCCGGCTGTTCACAGAGTTCTGTGTCCAAGCACATTAATAGAGAGGCGGAGGGAAGGAAAAGATGTGGTAGAAAAAGTGTACAAGCAATAGGGATAACCGCATCCTGGAGAGAATTGTAAAACAAAACCCATTCAAAAATGTGGGTGAGATTCACAAAGAGTGGACTGCAGCTGGAGTCAGTGCTTCAAGAACCACTACACACAGACGTATGCAAGTCATGGGTTTCAGCTGCCGCACTCCTTGTGTCAAGCCACTCTTGAACAACAGTGTCAGAAGCGTCTCGCCTGGGCTAAAGACAAAAAGGACTGCTGCTGAGTGGTCCAAAGTTATGTTCTGATGAAAGTCAATTTTGCATTTCCTTTGGAAATCAGGGGCCGTATTACAGAAATATCCTAACTTTAAAATCCTATCTTATCTGTTTGGTAATCATGGTAATTTCAGTTAGGACTGCATTTAGGACAAATGCTATTACAGAATGACATTTCTTAAATGCATAATCTTATCTTAACTATGGATAGGAAACGGGTATTACAGAAGCATCCTAACTCGACAAAAAAATCCTAAAAGCTGTCTTAACTTTAAGACAACCCCACTGGTGTCCTAACTTCAAACCTTTTTCAAATCCAGCGGTAAAAATCACAGTACAAATAGTCCTTTTTCGAGAGAGCGTTACATTTATTAATTATATAAGATGAAGAGCAGCGACGTTTTGATAGTGGAGATACTTTTGGAAGACCCATAGGATGTGCTGTGCTTTGAAGATAAAATGCTTGTAAATAATTACAGACTCCCACGACACATGATTTTGCAGTTAGTTGACGATGACGAACTGCGACCAACCTTACAGAGGCCAACGAGCCGTCACGAAGGATTACTGTTGGTTTGGCGCTGAACATTCGATATTCGCAAATTTAAGGACCGTCTCTAAAGTTACATACGACATTGGTATACCTACACATATCTAACTAATAGTAATCTACGTGTCAGCTATGATGCACACCTTATATATACTGTATATATATATATATATATATATATATATATATATATATATATACAGTATATATAAGGTGTGCATCATAGCTGACACGTAGATGAACATTTTACAGTTGGTTTTGATACTGTACGTCACTTCGTTTAAATGCTATTGAAGTTAGAAATGTGAATACCAATGTATGTAACTTTAGAGACGGTCCCTAAATCTGCGAATTTCGAACATCTAATGTCAAACCAACTCTATGCCAGTTAATTCTTTAAGTGACTAACGCCTTATACATTTTTATTTAAAAAAGTATAAGAGCGGCTGAAGCTGCTGCAAATACAGCTCCGGTGGTCCCGAGTCCGGTGGTCCAGAGTCAGGTAGTCCTGAGTCCGGTGGTCCCAGTTCCGGTGGTCCCAAAACGGAGGAGGAAAGGAAAGGCCTCCTCTGTGACAAGTCCGGTGGTCCCGAGTCCGGTGGTCCAGAGTCAGGTAGTCGAGTCCGGTGGTCCCAGTTCCGGTGGTCGACAAGTCCGTTGGTCCCAGGTCAGTGGTCCTGAGTCCGGTGAACCTGAGATGGAGGAGAAGAAAGGCTTCCTCTATGACAAGTCCGGTGGTCCCAAGTCCGGTGGCACCGAGTCTGGTGGTCCCAGGTCCGGTGGCCCCAAGTCCGGTGGGACCGAGTTTGGTGATCCCAGACTCTGGCCTCTTGAACCGTGTGCACCACCCTGGCCTCTTGAACTGTGTGTGCCGGGGGTCCGGTCCCGCCCTGGTCTATCCCTCCAGACCCGCCCTGGTCTGTTCCTCCCGTCCCACCCTGGTCCTTTTCTAGGATGTTCCGGCCGGTTCTATTTGATTCTGTTTGTTCCTTATGTTTTCCTGAGTGTTTTTGTTTGTTTCCAGTTGGAGCATCTGGTAGATGATGATCATGCGAATGAGTGATTGTGTGATTGTCTTCCTGCGAATGAGTCCACGCTCCATTTATCCATACTGTTCCTGACATACCTCCAACTAAAATGTTTCAGAGAAAAAATCCATGGTCAATGTATAAATAATGTTTTAGTGCTAATGTTTTAAAAACATTATCAAAGACCAGAGAACTTTCAACGGACATTCTTTAATGTTACTGGAAGAACATTTGTTCATAACTTTGAGAGAACCTTGACAGAATATTCCATTAGCTGGGTCGTTGTGAAGCTCGTTATAACAAAAAACAGAAAACAAAATTGAGGTTGAGATGGACACAATTGAAGAGCGTTATCTGAAACGTCATCAACATAGAATGCAAACAAAATGGTGCCGCCCATTGTCCAAATATGTAATGGATTTTTTAAAATAATGTAGATCTTTCATGGGTTTTCTACTACATATTTTAGTAAGAGACATCATTTACGTTAAATTAAGCCATTCAAGTCTTTACACCAGGGGATCCCTTGAAGAAAACTAATCAGACAAGTTCAAACTTTTGGCAAAGACGGCAAGTTTAAATGACAGGAGGTGAATGTTGGAGAGTTTTCATTCTCACCAATAGCAAACAGTTCCAGAGTTTGCTTGAAATCATTTTGATGCAGATCTGCATGCTGTTGTGGACCGTACAAGCCAAACTAAGCTAAAATCACTTTGATCACAAAAGAATGTTTAGATTTGTGCTGGGGGAAAAAAAGTAGGAAGATCATTTTTGCAGTGTTCAGAGAATTTGGTGGCACTACACACTGCCAAGCCAAGCTGAAGGATTTCAGCATTGAAACATTTCAGACATCAATTCAGAAGCTTTTACCTGTGCTGCTGTAAAACGCAAGCTTAGTCGTGGTGTGGAACTTCTGGATGAGAAACTGGGACAGAGAAATCCTGTCATCTGTGTTCAGCGACTCGTTGCCCTTCTTCCAGTAAAGCATGAGATCGTCGTCAGTGTACGCATCTGAGAAAACAACACCACCACAGAAACAGGGTTTTGTCTCTGCAGATTTTCAATAACCAGCACCAAGCCCCACATGCAACTTAATTCTTCCGTTCAATATAACCACATTCACATGGACGTAAGTGAAGATGACATGGACAATTGTGTGTCGTGTTTGTGTACATACAGCTCTCGATCTCTAGTGAGCACGTCTGTGTGTCCAGTGGAAACCGACTCAGATCCATGTTACACATGGCAGTGACGGTCACTCTACAACACAGAAGACATCAAGCGTTAGTTCAGACAGGCGACGCAGAGGATTCATGACGTTCATCCATCGGAAGTGGATTACAGAGTGAACTGGAATGGACCAGTTCATCTTCTGTTGTTTGCACATTGTTTAATGTTTAAGTATCATGTTATGGAGGAGTTTTGATACTATTATTCAGTATCTGTAGTTTTTCTAGCCTGGTCTCGATGGACGGGAGTTTGCCCACAACAAAACCAGACCGCTAACAATAATTAATTAAATTGATTTTGTCATTGACAGGAAAGTAAGCAGCACATATTTACATGTTAAACGGGTATATCACTGCAAAGGTACGTCAAACTTTTTTTTTACCCCCTTAGCAGAGGGGGTTTGACTTCTAAGAGTAAAAACGTCCCAGTTTTGTATATCAGGCCTTAAGTGTTGCAGTTGAAGAGCTTTGAGTTCTATAGAAATCTATTTTGTGTTAATTATGGTCTTTGCTGATTGTATAGTTTGAGCTGTATTGTCAGTTGTCATAGGATTATCATGTTTCCAAACACCTATTTAGAATTTTGGATTTAAAAATGCTGGATGGAAACTTCAAGATGCGCATCATTTATAAAAATTTACATAAAAACTGCACATATGCCCTCAAATTAAAAATTAAAAAGTATTGTAGAAGAAGATGCACATGGAAACACATTTACTGACTAAATCTCTCAAAACCTCAGGGCTGCGTTCAGCCCAGCGAAACGTTTTTTAAATGGAAACGGTGGTGCATTGAACACCCTGTTCTGATGACGCAGGAGTTGCAACTATGGCAGCTGAGAAGGCCATTCTTTGTGTTCTTTTTTAAGAATTTTTGGAGCTGAATTGGTATAAATACATGTTTAATAGGGGTGCACGGGGCACAACCTAACGCGGGTTAGTTGTAACACGCATGGTTTAACACTTTCCACATGTGCCAGGATGACGAAACTTTTTGTATTTACTTGTTGCCATACCAATATTATTTAGAGACAAAATTAAAAAATCTTTGCACGATATCATTGAACATTTATTTAACCATAGCAAAAGTAAATTTCTTACTTAAGTTTATTTTTCATCTCTGTTTTTTGTGTTTATTAAAAATAAGTCAAATCTGATATTATTGTAATCTCATTTGTTATTTATCAGTTGAGATTGTTCTTTAATGCTGAGCTAACAGCAGAAGACACGAGCTGCGGTTAATCCCAGTTGTGCAGATTGTCACACTGCGTTACAATGAGTACCTATTAGAACTATGTTATATTCTATACTTTTATGACTTCTTTTGAGAAACCATGAGAAAAGGTGAATAATGAATGAGAGTCAATTAAATTATTCATTATTATGATGTTTTTATCTATGCTGTATAGCTGTGTTTAGTGATGTGTTTGTTGTCAAACTCAAAAATTTGTGTATTTTTAATGATTAAAAAATGCCATTATTTTATTTTTAAAAAAGTTAATAATTGTATTTTATTGACAAAATATTTTAGTTTGTCTTGTATATTTTTTGATTGTATGATAACATTGTAAGCTGTGGTCATGTTACTGTACCCCACCTATGGGGCATGTTGTCACATTTCACTTCCATTCTTTCGGGGTAAATCAAGAATAAAATACACACTGTATTAATGATACAAAACCACATAATTGCACTGGCCATGGTGAAATTATTGTGGGGAAAAATACAGTGGTCAAAATTTTTGGCACCCTGGGAAAATATAATCAAATATGGCTGTAAAAAAAATAAAATAAAATTCTGCATTGTTTATCCTTTTGATCTTTTTATTTTAAAAATTCACAAAAATCCAACCTTTCATTGAAGTGAAAGAATTGAAAATGGGGGGTAAATCACATTATGAAATAAATGCTTTTCTCCAAAACACGTTGGCCACAATTGTTGGCACCCCTAGAATTTTTATGAGTAAAATATCTCTGAAGCATATTAATATTTATATTTACATTTTTTAACACACCAGGGTGACAAGGAACATGAAATTGTCCAGCTATGATGTCTTGTTCCACAGAAGTATAAATATAAGGAAGCACAAAAGCCAAATTCCCTTAATCATTCATCACAATGAGTAAAACCACAGAATATAGTACTGATGTGCAGCAAAAGATTATTGAGCTTCACAAAATAGAAAGTGGCTGTAGGAAAACAGCTAAAGCATTGAAAATCCCCACCATCAGAGCAATAATTAAGAAGTTTCAATCAACTAAAGATGTTACGAATCTGACTGGAAGAGGACATGTTTCTATTTCGTCCTAATGCACAGCGAGGAGGAGAGTTTGAGTGGACAAAGACTCTCCAAGGATCACAGATGGAGAATCACAGAGATTAGTTGAGTCTTGGGGTCAGAAAGCCTAAAAAATAAAATAAAACAACCCCTACATCACCACATGTTGTTTGGGAGGGATTCAAGAAAAATCCTCCTTGCTCATCCAGAAACAAACTCCAGCATATTCAGTGGTCAGACACAACTGGAAATTCAAAAGAGAGGTTCTGTGGTCAGATGAAAGTATAAAAACAGCTTTTTGGCAGCAAATCCACCAGAAGGGTTTGGTGCAAACAAGGATAAAAAGTACCCCATGCCCACGGCTAAAAATACAGCTGGATCTTTAATGTTGAGAGCCTATTTTTTTTTGCTGGAGGTCCTGGACATCTTGTTCAGACACATGGTATAATGGAGCAAATACCAGCAGATAAAAAAATCAAAACCTGATGGCCTCTGCTAGAAATCTTATAATGGGCCGTGGTTGGCTCTTCCATCAGGACAACGATCCAAAACAAATATCAAAATCAACACACAAATGTGTCACTGAACACAGAATGAAGCTTCTGTCATGGCCATCCCAGTCCCCTGACCTGAACCCTATAGAGAATGAGTGATGGACTGAAGAGAAGAAGCACCAACATGGATCTGGGAATCTGAAGGATCTGGAGAGATTCTGTATGGAGGAATGGTGTCTGATCTCTTGTCAGGTGTTCTCCAAACTCATCAGGCATTAGAGGAGAAGACTCAGAGCTGTTATTTTGGGAAAAGGGTGCCAACAATTGTGGCCAACGTGTTTTGGAGAAAAGCATTTATTTCATAATGTGATTTACCCCCCATTTTCAATTCTTTCACTTCAATGAAAGGTTGGATTTTTGTGAATTTTTTAATAAAAGATCAAAAGGATAAACAATGCAGATTTATTTTTTACAGCCATATTTGAGCATATTTACCAGGGATGCCATCAATTTTGACCACCACTGTAAATACTCCAAGTGGATTTAAACAAACTGAGACAGTCAAAAGCGTTAGGTTGTGCCCCGCTCTCCCCTACTGCAAAACACGCTCAACGTTACAGTCACTGCCTTTGCCATCCAGAATAAAAGTGTGAAGTGATTTGTGGAAACTGGTTCCTAATTATTGTGATCCAACATTTGCCTCGCATTTCAAGATGAAAACATATCTCAAACCCCGTTGCACACCGTTTCCAGGAAACATGTCATTCAACCGGGAAACCATAGCAAAACGTTGCGCACCGGTTTGAGCTTTGAACGTGCCCCAGGTGAACGTTCCCTCAGCAGAGGCTGCGATTGGATAACTGGATTAACCAGTTAACCAATGGCGTCACAGCATCTCAAACGTTGGTTTGGTGGCTCAGAAATGCCTGAGTCAAAGTCTGTGATCAGAATGATTTGGTTTAATTCCCTCCAGAAGCGTCTCCAGCATCCCAACGCAAGGGAACATGACAGCATTTATTGTGTTTCGCCTGACGACACTCATTTATTATGGAGGGGGAAAACAGAAACGTAGAGTTTATTATTTGATATTTTGAGACAGTTTCCCAGGAAATGACGATTTTGTTTTCTTGGACACATGGGATGGAAACACTGCCTTATTCACAAATGTTTTATGCCATTTTCCAATTTTACGTTAAATTCAGGAATGAGATTAGAGCAGCTCAATAACATCTGGTTTCTGACAGGTTCACCTCAGACTGTAGAGGACGTTGCCGTCTGGATACACTCGTAACATCACATTGTCCGTTGTTGTGTCGTGGATGAAGGATCTTTTCGAGTGAACAAAGAACATGTCGGGCACCCAGATCTTCTTCACCAGCCGGCTGTCGAACGTCATGCTTTGATTGTTGGTGCTCGGGAAGGACAAGCGTTCGTCTTTCCAGTAATGCCTTATATACAGCGTCATCGTAAAATCCTGATGGGAAACATTTGATGTTGAGTTATTAACACAGAATTGAAAACATTTACACCAGCAGTTCAAGTGAGGCGAGGGATGATCTTGTACGACGATACATACGACACAAAGCAATATGATTACTGACAACAGTGTTACATTTAATGATTAATATAATGATTTTAATGTTTAACAGTAACATACAGTAGTGTCCAAAAGTGATGCCCGGATAAGGAAAATTGACATCTTCACCCTATTCAAATATTAATAAAAATGTGTTAAAGATTTATAGTCATATTGCGTAGTTGTGCTTGGAGTCGATTGTTTTATTTGTGATAATAACATAGGGATGCGCGGTATACCGGTACTGGGAAAATACCGGTATATATTTTATTTAAAGGTCCCATGGCATGAAATTTCATTTTATGAGGTTTTTCTCATTGAAAGCCTGAATATTGTCCCCAAGTGGCAAGAAATTTTGATCAGTGTAAACCGAGTTATGGCTGTTTTTCTCTGCCTTTGAGAAAATGACATCCCAGATGAGCTGATCTGAAAGCTCTCCGGTTATGACGTGAAAACCGGAGAGGTTACCTCCCTTTCCTCCGCCCAGAGAATTTGGCACGCCCATGCGAGCGCTGTGTTTCTTGTTGTCAAGAAATCATGGCTTCTGAACGAGCGTGGCATGCTAGTTGCTCGGTGCTTGGATGTACAAATGAAAGCAAAACTCTTTTTTCAGTCCCTTCATCTGAGCCTCAGAAGAGCAAGTGGATTACTTTTATTTTCTCTGAAAATGCACCAGCACAACTTCCAAGAGCATTGTATGTCTGCGCTAAACATTTCTCGGACGACTGTTTCCTCAACCTGGGCCAACACAGGGCCGGTCTTGCTGCATATATATATATATATATATATATATATATATATATATATATATATATATATATATATATATATATATATATATACTACTAATTTGTCTTGCTGCATATATATATATATATATATATATATATATATATATATATATATATATATATATATATATATATATATATATGCAGCAAGACTGCCCTGTGTTGGCCCAGGTTGAGGAAACAGTCGTCCGAGAAATATATATATGACAGTAGATAGGCAGTTATTGAGTATTATGAGTAACATGACTTCAATTTACATGGACATGGAGAAATGTTTCATTACAAAACGGGTTTTAAGCTACAAAGATTACTGGTATAGATGCTAATACAGCAACATTATAATAACTAACAGCATACGCAATCAAAATAAAGTATCGTATCCAGACTAGGGCTGGGTGATATGGCCAAAAAATCATATCTCGGTATTTTTTGGTTGAATGGCGATACACGGTATATATCCCGGTATTTTCTATGTTTTTCGGATAAAAAATCTGTATTTATTCTAATACAATTCTAAAATAATAATTTTATTTCACATCTTGCCCAATGATGTTCTAAAAACAATGTTGATATAGAAGGCTATAAACAATTAGGCTGCAGTGAATGTAATGTTGGCTATGCAATATATTGGGTGCAAAAAGTGGGTTAAAATCACATCACATTACATTCTAACATTGTAACATTACAATCTAAAAACAAAATTAATAATTCACTGAACTAAAAATGAAAATAAAAACAAAAGCACATTAGCTTTTATTTGATTACCCCATTATAATGGTCACTTTCATAAAAATATACTTACTTGTAGGTTTAAAATTCCACATATGGCACATTTATTGTCCAAAAATAAATATTTTAGAAATATTTTAGTCAGAATTATTGCATTGCTATTGCGCTCCGTCTGTTTGCTGTGCGTGCACGCGCTGGCGCTTAAGCCTGAATTTTCCTCTCCTCTCCTGACAGCAAAATGGACATATTTCCGTGACTTTCTAACATTTACAGATGGAAAAAATACCTTTGAAATGTAAGTTATGCACTGAGGAAAGCACCGCATTTCAAACGCATTAAACAGTGCGAGAATCTGTCTGTCAGCACAAGTAGCATAACGCACGCTGCTTTAAACTATACGTGTTAACTGTATCTTACCAGTTATTTTGAAGCCCTTAATGTAGAGCACGTGTCATGTTTAGGACAAGTTGTATCATGCACTTTCCCTGCATCAGCTCATTCTGATTGCTCCGCAAGCATCTCGATATAAACGGTATTGCCTCATTCCGTATCGCTTCTAAAAAATATATCGATATATTGTACAAACTCGATATACCGCCCAGCCCTAATCCAGACATAACATTTTAAACTAACCATTCAGAGACGTCCTGCTGTAGCCGCTTGATAACAATGTCCGGTGCTTCTCCGTCCGGATCGGACTCTGGGTCAAACTGAAAAGCTTTAAAAGTTGCGTGTTTCTGAGCCATTGCGATTTATCCAATGTAAACATTTAGCGCATGGTACCGTTTGGCATTGCGGTGTAGGCCACTCCCTCACCCTCCACCTTTCCCCGCCTCTCTCCCCCTCATTAGCATTTAAAGCCCCAGGCACTACAATGGCGCGTTTCGCTCATTATGGGACTGGCTTTTAGTGTCTGTAATTCTGCAACAAGGCGGAATTTCGAGAAGGAGACTTCAGATACAGCACTAGGGACCCCTAAGGCCTATTTAAAAGCATCCAAAAAGTAGCATGCGATGGGACCTTTAAAACGGTACGATATCATGATTTTGCACATTTCGGTATATGCTGCTGTTCTGAAGTTCACCGCTAGGTGGCAGCGCGCTACCCAAACTGACGTGAAACTGGCAACATTTAGTGCATCATTCAAACCATCTAATTTAGACATGTATTTTCTTTTAACACTGATCAATGCACATACATAAGATCGAAACATTTAAATATCACGAAATATCGATTTCAATCGGTGACGTTTAGATCTCATAATATTTGCACACACTGTTGCACTATTTACATTCACGTAAGACATAATCGACTGTGTTTATGTGAATACTCACTAAAGATGGACATTTTGACATAATTTTGTGTATTTGACTAAAGAAAAACAACTTAATTTGGAATGCACAAGCTCTTTACAGGCTTGTGTGTGCTTTGTTGGTATGAGCGCAAAGAAAACTCTCTCTCAAAGAGCTCCCATACCATGTATTATGCTATAAAATCGCTTGCATGTTCAAATTTGCAAGGTTTAAAAATACATGGGCAAGTGATTTCCGTCAGCTGTCCCGAAACGAACGTGAAAATGTTGAATAGGAGCATGCAGATGGCTTTAGTGTAGGTGCGATGTCTTTTGAAGCCAGATGCAATTTGCTCATTTTGAGAGCTAGAGAAGGGAGACGCGCAGTATTGCTGAAATGTCTTCTCACAAGAAAGCTTTCAAATGACTGATTTGATGTGATAATCAGTGTTGGTCGAGTTACTTGGAAATAGTAATTAGTTACTGATTACTTCTCCAAGAAAGTAATCCAGTTACTTTACTGATTACTTATTTTTAGAAGTAATTAGTTACTTTACTAGTTACTTTACTTAGTTATTTTTCAAAAACATGATGCATGACATTTCAGCCTTATACTATTCTTTCTGCATATTTCATAATCTAAAATTGAACCATGAAATATTCTCCTTTTTTAAACTTGTTTTATTAGTTTCAATATTTTAACTTTATACACATTGCATCAAGTAAAAATTAAATTAAATGCAACAGTCTCAGACTTGAAGAACATTGTTGAAAAACAAAATCATTTAAACCTACTTTCTACACATTCCACCATATTTTAATGAAATAAAGAAAGTCCTTCTTCTCTGAACTTATATTTCTGCATATTCCAGCATATAAAAAACAAATATTTTTTGCTAAATCATTCATTAGATGTAAATAAAATACAGCAATAAAATAATTAAATTGAAAGTCTCTCCTGACTGTATTCTAAATGATTAACATTTACGTCTTTTAACAGTAAAGTGCAGAGAGGAGTAAAAATGAACAGAAAAACAGTAAATGCTGGTGCATGCCACATTTAGGCTGTTAGTCCAGTCTCATTTTATTGCTCCCCTGACAAGGCCCTATGTGTTTTTGTTTTCTTTCGGAGTGACAGTCTCAGGAAACAAAATCACGGTTAAGGCCCTGATCTCACACCACGCATTTTTCAGGTTCGAAAAAGCGAAGCGCACCGCACTGCCTTTAATTGGTTAATGTTTTTCAATTTAAAAAAAGAGCAGTACTCTGCATTTTTTTATGTTGCTGAAACCCCCGAATCAGCTGTCCTGTCAGTTTAATCAAGGTATCGGTCACCTCATCGGAAGGCCCGCTTCTCCATTCATTCTTGGACAATAGAAAAAAACGCGATGACGTCGGGTGCTTTTCCATTCAGAGTTGGGGTTTTTTCCAACTTGATGAGCTCAGAGCGCTCTTTCTAAAAGGCGAGGCGCAGCAGGGGGTCAAAACGCGAGGCGCCCGGGGCGCATAAGCAGCGCGCATAATGATCTCTGCCTATTCAAATCTATTCAAAAAAGCCGCCTCCTGCTGCAAAAACGCGTTCTGTGTGATCGGGCCCTAACACAGTAACGCAGCCTGCTTACGGGGAAGTAACAGTAATCTAATTACTGTTTTTGCTATTTTAATCCCTTACTTTACTCCTTACTTGAAAAAAGTAATCGGATTACTGCCCATCACTGGTGATAATCTTTGTTGATTAATTTACTAATAAACATTTGTAGTAATTTCCCACTTTATAAGCCAAAAACTTGCGATAATGATTATGCGCAATATCTGCGCCAAAATCAGACTGTGTGGTATTGATTTAATATCGGTACTTCAGTATTAGATTGTGGTACCGTACCGAAGCCAAAATTGTGGTAGCGAGCCATCCCTATAATAACTCAATGAAACATGACAAATTGTGTGACATGGCTTTCATGAAAACGAGAGAAACTGCAAAATATTAATAATAACTTAGCTTGTAGTCAGCATATGTTTTTTACTAAAGCTGTAGTTTGCCAAATCATTTTGTCAGATAAATACCTTAACCAAGTGTTTAGTGTTTTTTTTCTTCCCTCATATTTAAAATATTTTAAAATATATAAAATATTTTCCTCATATATTGATGGTTTAATCGAACATCAAACCAAAATCCTCCGGACACCACTTTTAGTTATTACTGTATAATAACCCTGTTCTGTACTTTAATTAAAGAGGTAGATTGGTGTAATGATAATAATATCAATAATGATGTGCTCTTAATTAAAACTCACCATGTCCACCTCAGAGATGGTGTCGAGACTTTCTACCTGAACATCCACACCTACTGGAATCGGAGGTCCTGTCGAAGAGAAAACACTTTATGAAACTTTATGACAGTATCGTATTCATAAATTAAAATGAAAGGATGTCATTATCATAAAATATTTCATTCTCGAAATATGGCCACAGAGCCTACAGTAATGTGGTTTCTGTGAGCAGACGGGATTTATCGCTGCAGTTTTGTGGCCTATTTTAGCTCAATGACACAGGCGCTCAAATGCAAGTGGGTCACGAGCGATCACAGTGCTGCCGACCGACAGACCGTCTCACATCTGGACACCCGCCGGCTCTGTTTTCCTTTTGCCTACAGCCAGAATATTCTACACATGACAAGCCAAAGCCAAAGAGATCATGAAAAGTGTTGTAATGTTATCAACCAATATAACTGAGTCGAGTTATGAAACGGATGCTCTACTCTGCAGTAGAAAGTAAAGCTGGATTTGTATATGTTGCTCAAACGGCACCAGTGCTGTATGGGTTTGATTCCCATGGGATAAAGACAAATAAAAAATAAACTAAAGGCTCTGTCAATTGCTCGTTTTCCAGCACAAAACTTTACTGGAGCAGCAAAATGACTGAAGATATTAAGTCTTGCTTGCTGACAAAATCATCAAAATAAAGTGAGCTTGTACAAGAACAAATATCTGCTTGTGGGGTCAGAAAAATAATCTTAATTCAAAGTGAAAACAGCGTTTTACATTTTTGATCTCAATTTAAGAATGCTTAGATATTTGTGCTGGTTGCAGTGTAGATAAGGTTGAACTGCGTAACATGGACTAAATAATTAAAACCATCCATAAATACAAAACATATTAACCACAAAACCACGTTCAACAGTGTTTGTGTGTAGATATCTGGATATTATAAGCAGCTCATGCTCACCTCCAAACGCTGGTCTCATTGTAAAATCATGGTCATCTATCCTCAACAGCTGCTCTGATTTGGTCATAGGAGACTTTGTCATGTCTGGACTTCTTCTGAAGATCGGGCTAAAACGATGATAAGAGTAAAACTATTAGACAAAGCTGTGAACTGAAGCTCTGTGAGGATGAGGAACTAAATCAAACGCAAAAGCAACATCCCAGCTGACAGGGCACGTCCTCAGAACATTAGCTAATGTTCTGGCAAACGTTATTCTGGTTATCTGGTTATAATAGTAATATCTGGTCTATAATAATGTTCTTAAAACGTTGTTTATAAATCTTTCAATGTTTTTCTGATACATTTTAGTCGACATTCAAACAGTCAAAATAATATTTGCAAAATGCAATGTTCCCTTAATGTTCACATAACCAAGATAAAAAATAATAATAATAAAAAACAGTGTTTAGTGAACATTCAGAAATAACATTTTTGTAACTTCAATAGGAACATTAGAAAAATGTTTCAGAACATTTATTAGCATCGTTGCCACATCTAACAAAAAAAATGTCGGTAAAACTTTACAATAAGGTTTCATTAGTTAACACTAGTTAATGTATTAAATAACATGAACTAACCATGAGCAGGACATGTGTTACTGTATTTGTTCATCTTGGTTAACATTAGTTATTATAAATCCAGCTGTTCATGTTAGTTCTCAGTGCATTAACTAATGTTAACAAGATTTTAATAAAGTATTAGTAAATGTTGAGATTAACATTAACAAAGATTGATAAATGCTTTATAAGGGCAGTTCATGATTAGTTCATATTAACTAATGTAGTTACCTAATGTTAACTAATAAACCTTATTGTAAAGCGTTACCGAAAAATACACATAGGCCTACGCTTATTTTCTCCAGAGACAAAATGCATTTCTAATCCCAATGTACACCGTTAAGCCATTTCAACATATATAGCTTTATTTAAAAAGTCAGGAACAGACAGGAATAATAACAAAAGACTGTAAGATCACTATAAAAATCCTTATTGGATCTTAATGCACCTGCCAGACTTGTGGCTTCCTCCATCCACTCGTGTTGTTTCTCTCCGTAATCTGTGAGGGAAAAGAATGAAATTAAATTCTTCCATATCAACAGAATCTGCAGTGATTCAGCAGTGTGGATGTAAACAACATGATCAAATGTGTTAAATGGAGTTGAGAGCTTGGAGGACAGTAACAATGTATTTTTACAGTACCTAAGTGGCTACATTTTCCAAGTATCTGTATTTTTATTTTAGGAAACTTATACCTTTTCTCCACTACATTTTGATAAAAAAACATGTCGTTCCTTGTTATTTTGAACTGAAGAAATTGTCTCAGGTTATGACTGTAAACATTGTTCCCTGAGAAGAGTCCAAAGAGGAGGCTGTGGGGAATGGCTCTGCATCTGAAGCACATGTGCAATCATAATTATAAAAATTTCTGCATCAATCGTGACGTGTAACGTATTCCGCGGAAGCAATAAAAGATTCCCGGAACAAAGCAGTGTCAGCTTCTGATTGGCTGAAGCAAGCTACTCACTGCAGGTATGCCGAAAGTATGGTAAAGGGACACAGTATCTCATTCCCTTCTCAAGGAACAATGTAAAATGAATGAATGAAATGAGTTATGCATTTGTATATGAAAGGAGGAGGATGGAAGACCTGCAGAATCGTAGAACATGCGGTTATGTACGATGGTACCTTAGGCACGTAGCTCAGTCTAGGGTGAAGAATAACCTTTGCCCTCCCCCGAGCAAACTCTAAGCAGGAGGAGGCAACTGACAGAGCTTGCAAATCTCCTACCCTCTTAAGAGAAGTGATAGCCAATGAGATCGCCATCATCAAAGAGAGAAATTTCTCAGAGACACAGTTCAAATTCCAAATGGTGTTTTTTCACCCTTGAAGGGCACTTTGGGAAAAAAATACCGTTTGTAGAAGCGATCCAAACGAAAGTAAATAACTGAATCCCGAAGGGCCCTTCCACAGGTCCGTTAACGACATGCAATGGTCACATCAAGGAAGTCATTTAATAATTTATGGACATGTTCTGCCCTTCGGAGTGAGTAAGGCATAGGGATACTCACTTCCGATTGGAATTTGCCCACAGTCTATGGGCTTGAAGGGTACAGAAACAGCCCCTCTAAAACCACAGTCAAGTACAAGGCCAGAAGTCTCACGTGAACTGCAGGCCTCATCCTCAAAGTGCCATGAAGGAAACAAGTTGTCTGGAAACAACTGGTGTCTGGAAACAACTGGTGTCTTCCCAAAGACCTATTGCGGTGCATACAAGGCAGCAATGGCCGCCACATAGACCTTGAGCGTGGAGGGGCATAGACCGCAGAGAAAGGAACTCAGGCAGTTAAATGGGACTAACCGGCACTCTCTGCACCATAATGTAAAGACTCTCCACTTTAGGGTGTAATGTTTCTTAATCTCAGTAAAGAGAGACCAGCATTCAGGAGCTGATCCCCCTCAGGGGCCAGACCCACAATTTCCACATCTCTGGCCGGGGGTAATATATTGTGCCCTCAGCTTGTGACAGAAGGTCCCTTCTTATGGGAATCTCCCAAGGAGGGCTGTCAGGGGGGCTATAAACTCTGAGAACCACTCTCTGGCCGGCCAGATTGAGACTACTAGGAGTAGACTGATGCTGTTCTGGCAAACTCTCTCTAGTACTCCCAGGAGTAGAGCAATTGGGGGAAAGCTTACAGACGTAGCCTCTGCCATGTCTGAAACATGGCATCCAGTCCAAGAAGAGTTGGATGCATGAGGGAAAAACAGATTTGCTTCTTGTAACACAAACAGATCTGCTTCTGCCTGGCTGAGCTTTCCCTAAATTAACTTTACTGTCTAGTGGGAAGTCTCTACTCTTCGGGCCTCAGCCCCTGCCTCAACAGGATGTCTGCCCCACATTGAGGTGCCCAGGGTTTAAATTACTCTAAAGGGGAAGCAGTATGCCTTGTAACCACAGGAGTGTGCCAGTCTGCATAAAAGGGGACAACGATAATTCATATAGGAACCTACCAAAGTATTCTCTGTGAAAACAAGAACATGGTAGCCCCTGAGGACTGGGAGGAAGTATTTCAGATCTAGAAATACAGCTATCATCTCCAGGCAGTTTATGTGCCACAAGAGAAGATGCCCTATCCACAGACCCCAAATCGAGCTAGCCTACACGACCGCTTCCCAGACTTTAAAGGATTACCGTCTTGCAATGACACTGCCGCTAAACTTCACTCAATAAGAGCATTGTAACTGAGTCACAAACTACTCACAGAAAAGCCCCCCAAACTGGGGATAGCATACTTTTCTTGGAGTTTTGTCTCAACCCCAACCGCTTTATAAGGGCGAGGACTACATCTCAGTGTTGAACCTCCAACTCCTGAGACTGCACTGGAATCAGCCAGTTGTCAATATAACTGAGTACATGGATACCCTGGAGTCGCAGAGGAACCAGTGCTGCATCCATGCTCTTCGTAAATGGCCGGGGGGATAATGCTAGACTAAAAGGAAGAACCAGATACTGGTCTACTTCGCCCCAAACATGAACCTCCTTTGAAACAATCTTCTTCGTCTTGCAGTTAAAAACATCCACATGCCGAGAAGTAGAGGTGGCACAATAACAACGCTCATTCTATAATCCCACCCACTTTAAAGTGATACTAACTGTAGTGGAAAACCAAACGGAGCCAAACCGAGCCGTGCCGAACCAAGTCGTACCACACAGTGGAAAAGCGAAGCGGGCCATACTAAGTGGTACCATGCAGTGGAAAAGTGCCAGTATAGTACTTTTACTGAAGTACTTGATTTGTGTACTTAGTCCACCACTGTAACAAACAACACAGGGATGTTTGAAGGGTTATTGCACTTTATTATTGTACGTTTGTGATTGCATCCATTTGTGCTTTTTCAGTCAATTCCAGTTTATGCTGTACAGCTTAATTTCCTCAAATGCATCACATGCATCTGAGCTGTTTGAGAATCTTTGTATTTCATCGTAAATCAACAGAGCAGCAGAAGCAGGCCGTGATGTTTGACGTGATGTTACTGGATGAGAGAGAGAGAGAGAGAGAGAGAGAGAGAGAGAGAGAGAGAGAGAGAGAGAGAGAGAGAGAGAGAGCGGCTGCGGTCGCTCACCAGCAGCTGGTTAATAATCCGCTCAGCAGAAATCCTTTCTGTTCCCCAGAACAAACCAACTGCGTCTCCTCCACTGCCACAACACAACACTGATCTGGCATCATCTGTTTCTGTTTCATACGGTGCAAGGAGGTCACGAATTTCCAAAAAATAAGTGTTCTTTGCTGGCATTGCGTTTTCCACACTGAAAAAAATGATGTTCTTTGTCAGTATTTTTCCTGTACAAATATCTAAACATATTTGCCAATGGGGTCAGGAAAAAAATATTGTTTTCCCTTTGAATTAAGTAGATTTTTCTGAATCCATTGGAAGATATTTGTTGTTTTAATCATATACTATATATCTTTAGTAATTTTGCTTCTCCAGTAGATGTATCTGATTTAAGAATGTTTAGATATTTGTGCTGGGAAACAAGACTGAAACATATCTGAAAGATATATATATATATATATATATATATATATATATATATATATATATATATATATATATATATATATATATATATATATATATATATATATATATATATATATACACCCACCTAAAGGATTATTAGGAACACCTGTTCAATTTCTCATTAATGCAATTATCTAATCAACCAATCACATGGCAGTTACTTCAATGCATTTAGGGTGTGGTCCTGGTCAAGACAATCTCCTGAACTCAAAACTGAATGTCAGGATGGGAAAGAAAGGTGATTTAAGCAATTTTGAGCGTGGCATGGTTGTTGGTGCCAGACGGGCCAGTCTGAGTATTTCACAATCTGCTCAGTTACTGGGATTTTCACGCACAACCATTTCTAGGGTTTACAAAGATTGGTGTGAAAAGGGAAAAACATCCAGTATCCGGCAGTCCTGTGGGCGAAAATGCCTTGTTGATGCTAGAGGTCAGAGGAGAATGGGCCGACTGATTCAAGCTGATAGAAGAGCAACTTTGACTGAAATAACCACTCGTTACAACCGAGGTATGCAGCAAAGCATTTGTGAAGCCACAACACGCACAACCTTGAGGCGGATGGGCTACAACAGCAGAAGACCCCACTGGGTACCATTCATCTCCAGTACAAATAGGAAAAAGAGGCTACAATTTGCACGAGCTCACCAAAATTGGACAGTTGAAGACTGGAAAAATGTTGCCTGGTCTGATGAGTCTGGATTTCTGTTGAGACATTCAGATGGTAGAGTCAGAATTTGGCGTAAACAGAATGAGAACATGGATCCATCATGCCTTGTTACCACTGTGCAGGCTGGTGGTGGTGGTGTAATGGTGTGGGGGATGTTTTCTTGGAACACTTTAGGCCCCTTAGTGCCAATAGGGCATCGTTTAAATGCCACGGCCTACCTGAGCATTGTTTCTGACCATGTCCATCCCTTTATGACCACCATGTACCCATCCTCTGATGGCTACTTCCAGCAGGATAATGCACCATGTCACAAAGCTCAAATCATTTCAAATTGGTTTCTTGAACATGACAATGAGTTAACTGTACTAAAATGGCCCCCACAGTCACCAGATCTCAACCCAATAGAGCATCTTTGGGATGTGGTGGAACGGGAGCTTCGTGCCCTGGATGTGCATCCCACAAATCTCCATCAACTGGAAGATGCTATCCTATCAATATGGGCCAACATTTCTAAAGAATGCTTTCAGCACCTTGTTGAATCAATGCCACGTAGAATTAAGGCAGTTCTGAAGGCGAAAGGGGGACAAACACAGTATTAGTACGTGTTCCTAATAATCCTTTAGGTGAGTGTGTGTATATATATATACATATATATATATATATATGTATATATATATATTTTTTTTTTTTCAGTTCAAAAACATCCATTAAACTTTTAGAAGAAAATGTTTGTATAGAGTGTTACAAGGGTCTATGTATGAAGTGCCTAATGGGACCACTCTATTAGCTGGAATTGACTGAAATCTTTTAGAACTTTTTTGAATCCTTTTCCCAATAATGGGATCATTTTGAGAATTTAGTTTGAATTAATTTTGTTTTATTTGTTTTACTTTAACAGCTCGTAAACATACTTTATCATTAGAAAAGATGAAATTACCTGTTAACCACATTACTATTATTCAATCATGTAATAATGTATAGACATTTCTCCTTATATAGAATTTTTTTGGCATAAAGTCAAGAACACTAGAGTTCTATGTAGAACCCCCTGAACCTGTTCCGCTGCACAAAAAGTTTAGTAGAATATTAGAATGTTCTTCACATTAAGAAAAAAATGGTTATTTTAGGAACTGATCACTGACAGGGTCTTTGTGGAGCCAAAATGCTTCTACCATGGAAGGGGTTTTTAAACTTTATGATGGATGATGTGGAAAGGACTCCCAAATGTGATGAATCTTTTACCAGGGATCCACTTCCTAAAATCCATCAATATATTTGTATATATGAAAACACATTTAAACTGTTATATAAATAGTAAGTGTGACATTATAAATACAACATTGTTTCTAGCCTGAAATTGGCAATACTTAATGTCGGATGTATAAACCTGAACTTTTACAATAAACGTTTGTAAGCAGCTTAAGTACTGCTTATAGTGAGAAATATAGTGAGACAACCTCACTAGAAGGATACAAAACAAACATATACAATTATGTAATTGTTGGCATGCGGAATGAAAGGAGAGACACATTTAGGTAGACTTTATACATTTTTGATTTGTCTTTTTATTCTCTGAAATTTTCTGGGGACCCCACAAAACCTCCTGGAGGACCCCTGGTGGTCCCTGGACCCCAGTTTGAAAACCCCTGTACTATAGCACCGCTGTGAAAACCCCCTTTTGGAACCTGTGTGTGTAAGACGAGACGTGTTTGACTGAGATGAGGATGATTTAAAGGAAGCTGCCCGAGGCTTGAATGGCAAGGAAAGCTGCTTTTCCATCAAGCCGAGTTAAAACGTTTACAGTCACTGAACTAGATGATGATCGCTGATAAGAAACTGCCAGGAAATCACCATATGCTGTCTGATTACTGCATCTTAAGGGATGATGCCTTTCTAGCGCCTTAGGGTGAAACCCAAGCTTCAGACACTGATATAATCCTGATACGGATAAAAGTATATGGGGAAAAACACATCAGCATGCATTTAAAACGACAAAAAAAAGCACAAAGCGTTTGGCAAGCAAGCCACCAGAGTGCATTTCCTTCCTTTGCACGATTCACAACAGGATTATTACCTGCTTTGCTTGTAGGTCTCCAGTTTGTGACCTCTTTTGTGTGCCGATCTCCCGGTGGCCCCCAGCAGACAGACGCAGATGAACACGAGCACAGTATCCAGCTGCATGCTGCACATATTCAACGCTCACATTCCCAGCGCTCCTCAAGCCCAGCCAGCCTCAGCGCTCCACCTGCGGACATCGGCTCTTCAGTGCTGCAGCCGAAAACAACACGGAGCTCTGTGCTCCAACATCACACACAGCTTAATCTCCACGCTGGGAAAAGCAATTTTGACTAAACCCATAAATCCTTGAGCGTCAGATGGCACAGATTTGATCCCTGCAGTGGAGGATGCGCTCTGCTCGCCATGCGCCGCCCCAAACCAATTCTCCTAATGATACCGTGCTCTGCATTTCTCTGGCGGGGTCAGTCGTGAGGAGGCTGCGCAGACAGTCTGTGTACATCTGCAACTAAACAACACGCCCGGCTAACCATCCCTGCTTCCCTGAACATTCAGACATCCTAAGACAAAGTTCTCTTATAGAACCATAAAGTGTTCTGTCAGGCGTGTCATATTTAGAACCTTCCAGAGGTTCCCATCATGGAGTCATTTTATGGATTTAGTTTGTATTTTAATCATTTTGCATTCAAACATTAACATAACAGGCTAACATAAGTGAAACTATAAGACTTCACATACTGAGATGTAACAATTGGCATTACATAGTGCTACGTTAAAGAAAAAAAGAAAACACAGCAACAACAGTAAAAAAACAACAGCAATAAAAATGAAATATATAAACACACGTGATACATTGGATTTACTTAACTTTTTATGTCAAAAGGTTCCGCGTAACAGGTTTATGGTGAATTTAATGAACATAGTTTATTTCAGTAAACTTACGTTTTTTTTTACATATAATTCAATGCCATTTAGTTAAATCAGGTTAACATTCTTAATGTTGTCTAAAACTATTAAGTTTAATTGTTCTAAAATGAATATAAAAGAACCCAAATCAAGTAATCCAGTTCAATTGATTATTTTTATTTAGTGAAATACTATTTTTCCAACATTTGCAAAACCTTTTACAAGATCTTATTGGTGAGTCGGGAGATGGTTTAGTTACATCCACAGCATGCCCAAGTTTTTTATTACTAAAATAACTTTAATTGTTATTAGCAGGTCCTCAACCCAAGCACATGCTCTACACATCACCACAATGGCAAAAACACTAACATAACACAAACTTTTAAATACCAACAAAACAAAATATTAAGCATTAAAATGCCTCTCCATTTTCTCATCTGGTTAAAAATGCATCAAATGGCACTTCATTTAAACATTTACTCTCCGAATTCGGCCCGTTTGCAAAGCATTATGGGAAGTGAAAGCCCTGTTTGATTGGGTTACTTGATTGAAACATGTTATTTCAAAATAAAAACATTAAGTTATGTCAAAGAGTAAAGTCGGTTTAACATGAATCAATTACATTTGAACCAGAAACCTGATATAATTGTGTTAAATCAAGATGAATTGCTTAAATAAAGTGAACAGCATCATAAAATTATGTTTTGAGTGTAGGGGGTTAAACAAAATCATACTGGCCTTATAAGATCTCATCATGTTTAGGGCATCTGTAGATAGGGCTAGCTCTTTAAAAAAAAAATTAAACTGGGGTGTTGTTTTCAAAATGTTAGATTTTTGAATAAAATATTTTACTAAGAAATAGAAATTCATAACAAAGTCTACATTTTTGTCCTCCAAATTTCCCCATGTCGGAAAAAATACATATACACACAGTATTAGTATAGTGTTCCTAATAATCCTTTAGGTGAGTGTGTGTGTGTGTGTATATATATATATATACCGGTCCTTCTAAAAAATTTAGCATATTGTGATAAAAGTTCATTATTTTCCATAATGTATTGATAAAAATTAAACTTTCATGTATTTTAGATTCATTGCACACCAACTGAAATATTTTAGGTCTATTATTGTTTTAATACTGATGATTTTGGCATACAGCTCATGAAAACCCATCAAAAAATTTGCATATTTCATCCGACCAATAAAAGAAAAGTGTTTTTAATACAAAAAAGTCAACCTTCAAATAATTATGTTCAGTTATGCACTCAATACTTGGTGAGGAATCCTTTTGCAGAAATGACTGCTTCAATGCGGCGTGGCATGGAGGCGATCAGCCTGTGGCACTGCTGAGGTGTTATGGAGGCCCAGGATGCTTCGATAGCGGCCTTAAGCTCATCCAGAGTGTTGGGTCTTGCGTCTCTCAACTTTCTTCACAATATCCCACAGATTCTCTATGGGCTTCAGGTCAGGAGAGTTGGCAGGCCAATTGAGCACAGTAATACCATGGTCAGTAAACCATTTACCAGTGGTTTTGGCACTGTGAGCAGGTGCCAGGTCGTGCTGAAAAACGAAATCTTCATCTCCATAAAGCTTTTCAGCAGATGGAAGCATGAAGTGCTCCAAAATCTCCTGATAGCTAGCTGCATTGACCCTGCCCTTGATAAAACTCAGTGGACCAACACCAGCAGCTGACATGGCACCCCAGACCATCACTGACTGTGGGTACTTGACACTGGACTTCAGGCATTTTGGCATTTCCTTCTCCCCAGTCTTCCTCCAGACTCTGGCACCTTGATTTCGAATGACATGCAAAATTTGAGCGTCAGTCCAGTGCTGCTTCTCTGTAGCCCAGGTCAGGCGCTTCTGCCGCTGTTTCTGGTTCAAAAGTGTCTTGACCTGGGAATGGCACCTGTAGCCCATTTCCTGCACACGCCTGTGCACGGTGGCTCTGGATGTTTCTACTCCAGACTCAGTCCACTGCTTCCGCAGGTCCCCCAAGGTCTGGAATCGGTCCGTCTCCACAATCTTCCTCAGGGTCCGGTCACCTCTTCTCGTTGTGCAGCGTTTTTGCCACACTTTTTCCTTTCCCACAGACTTCCCACTGAGGTGCCTTGATACAGCACTCTGGGAACAGCCTATTGGTTCAGAAATGTCTTTCTGTGTCTTACCCTCTCGCTTGAGGGGTCAATGATGGCCTTCTGGACAGCAGTCAGGTCGGCAGTCTTACCCATGATTGTGGTTTTGAGTAATGAACCAGGCTGGGAGTTTTTAAAAGCCTCAGGAATCTTTTGCAGGTGTTTAGAGTTAATTATTGGATTCAGATGATTAGGTTAATAGCTCGTTTAGAGAACCTTTTCATTATATGCTAATTTTTTGAATTTTGGGTTTTCATGAGCTGTATGCCAAAATCATCAGTATTAAAACAATAAAAGACCTGAAATATTTCAGTTGGTGTGCAATGAATCTAAAATATATGAAAGTTTAATTTCTATCATTACATTATGGAAAATAATGAACTTTTATCACAAAATGCTATTTTTTTTGAAGGACCTATATATATATATATATATATATATATATATATATATATATATATATATATATATATATATATATATATATATATAATGTTTTATCCAATTGAGCACCTCATTTTCAAAATGAACATCTTTGGTTAATCAGTACATTGCAAAAAATAAATTTTCAATATCATTATTATCATTATCTTTTTCCTCACAATTAAAGTTGAATTTTGTGCAGAAATCACTATAACTCCATTTGGCCACCACTCCTCCAAAAGCAATGGATAATATACAACGGTTATTCCATAACGATACATTACGTGGACTGAAATTGTGTTTGAACATCATCTTCCCATACACGACGAGGACTTTTGATCTTTTTAATGGAACTTTAGAAATCTCAAAATCAAAACTTTATACCTCCAAACTTTTTTGAAAAGACTGGATGGAATTGCAAACCAAAGTGAATTCTCATTCTGGATAAGAGAGTCTAAGAACCCGTTCATGATATCAAAATCTATTGCCTTTAGTCCTCCTTCCTCCTATCTTTTATAGGCCAATATAATTTTTTTTCGAATGAAGTGATATTTCTTGGCTGGAATTTTAATCGCATCTAATATATGTGTGTACTGTGTATAATTATTATGTATAAATAAAACACACAACATGCATCTACAGTGGTTACGGAAAGTATTCAGACCCCCTTACATTTTTCACTCTTTGTTATATTGCAGCCATTTGCTAAAATCATTTAAGTTCATTTTTTTTTCTCTTTAATGTACACACAGCACCCCATATTGACAGAAAATCAAGAATTGTTGACATTTTTGCAGATTTATTAAATAGGAAAAACTGAAATATCACATGGTCCTTATGCTGCGTTCCAGGCAGGTTTTTGAGCCCGTAAGTTACGACTTCAAACCACGACTCACAACTTTGTAGTGTTCCAGGCAAAGTCACGTCAAACTGCCTGGGCGCCAGGAATTGTAGCTAGATGTAAACAAAACATGACGGACCATACAGGTTTTACGCTCATTTACAATCATTTCTATTGCCAAAGGTGCTTACTCCTTGCTTATTTGAGGGAAAAGGAGGAGAAAAAATGGCGCATAAGGAAAAAGAAGCTGTTATACCTTTTATTTTACGTTATTTGTATATTTGGAAATGTATTTGGTGTTAATGTATTCTTGCACTCAATGGACTGATAACTAGCTAACGTTAGAAAAGCTGCTGATAATGCATAACATTTGCGGATAAATAACGTTCGAGCAATACCTTATTTTAATAAATGATTTGCATGACTTCCATAAACACCGCATCTGTAGGGGCTGCCATTTTTGTTTCGCGGGCTATGTCATGTCAGAACTCGTAACTGGGTGTACATCGATCTAGTCCGAGTTGACAGGTGGGAAGTCACGGGTTTGACGGCTGTTCCAGTGCACTTTCACCGGAAGAAGGTTGGAAAAACACGGGTTACTGGTTGCCTGGAACGCATCACAAGTATTCAGACCCTTTGCTCTGACACTCATATATTTAACTCAGGTGCCGTCCATTTCTTCTGACCATCCTTGAGATGGTTCTACACCTTCATTTGAGTCCAGCTGTGTTTGATTACACTGATTGGACTTGATTAGGAAAGCCACACACCTGTCTATATAAGACCTTACAGCTCACAGTGCATGTCAGAGCAAATGGGAATCATGAGGTCAAAGGAACTGCCTGAAGAGCTCAGAGACAGAATTGTGGCAAGGCACAGATCTGGCCAAGGTTACAAAAACATTCTGCTGCACTTAAGGTTCCTAAGAGCTCAGTGGCCTCCATTATCCTTAAATGGAAGACGTTTGGACCGACCAGAACCCCTCCTAGAGCTGGCCGTCCAGCCAAACTGAGCTATCGGGGAAGAAGAGCCTTGGTGAGAGAGGTAAAGAGGAACCCAAAGATCACTGTGGCTGAGCTCCAGAGATGCAGTCGGGAGATGGGAGAAAGTTGTAGAAAGTTAACCATCACTGCAGCCCTCCGCCAGTCGGGGCTTTATGGCAGAATGGCCCGACAGAAGCCTCTCCTCAGTGCAAGACACCTGAAATAATAATAATAATGAATTTTATTTGTAATTCACTTTACATTTCTGCAATCTCAAAGTGCTACAGAGCTTCTAGAAGTACAATAAAAATCACAGCTAATTAAATACAAAAAATAAGAAAAACTATTTAAGAAACTATTCAAGAAAAACTATTTAAAACACATTCAGTGGAAAGCTTCCGTAAAAAGTTATGTTTTTAGGTTTCGTTTAAAAACATTTGTAGTCTGTGGGGCCCTCAGGTAGTCCGGGAGGGTATTCCACAGCCTCGGAGCAGCCGATGAAAAGGCCCTACCGCCCATGCTGCAAAGTTTTGTTCTGGGAACTTGGATGGTGTTTGTGTTAGCAGAACGAAGTGTGCGTAGGGATGTTGGGTGGGTGAGAAGTTCCTGTAGGTAAAGGGGGGCATGTCCGTAAATACACTGGTGGGTGAGGAGGGAGACTTTATATTCCACTCTGAGCGGGACAGGGAGCCAGTGAAGAGATTTAAGGATGGGGGTGATGTGTTCATGCTTGCGCACCCTCATCAAGATCCTGGCCGCACTGTTTTGGATGTACTGCAGTCGCTGTATGCTTTTGCCAGAGATCCCAATGAGGAGTGCATTACAGTAGTCCAGCCTGGATGAGATAAAGGCATGGACAAGCTTCTCTGCATCTGCCAGGCTGTTGGACGGAGTTTGGCGATGTTCTTGAGGTGGAAGAATGATGTCTTACAAAGGTGATTAATATGGTTGTCAAAGGTGAGGTTAGAATCCATTTTGACATCCAAATTATTGACAGATGTGGAAAGGGAGATATTGTGGCCAGAGAAAGTGATACTGGTGATGGGTGAAGAGCGAAGCTGATGTGGTGTACCAATCAAGATAGCATCTGTTTTGGAGCTGTTTAACTGAAGGAAGTTGAGCTTCATCCACGTCTCTATCTCCTCCATGCAGTTGGTCAGTGTGGATGTTGGAAAGGGAGCAGAAGAAGTGGGGGTTGTCTTGATATACAGCTGTGTGTCATCAGCATAACAATGGAACAATATACCATGTCTGCTAATGCTTTTGCCAAGGGGGGGGCATGTAAACAGAGAAAAGTGTGGGACCCAGCACAGAGCCCTGAGGAACCCCGCAGGTGACATTATGGGTGAGTGATTTAGCTTTGCCCAGGGCAATGTACTCAGTTCTGCCAGTAAGGTATGAAGTAAACCATTTGAAGACATTTTTTGAGAGTCCAATGGTGTATTTCAGGCGGTGGAGGAGAATGTTATGGTCTACTGGATCAAATGCAGCTGTTAGGTCTAGTAGGACGAGTAGAGGTGGGGAGCCAGCATCTGCTGCCATCAGGAGGTCATTGGTGATCCTGACCAATGCTGTTTCTGTGCTATGGCCAGGGCGGAAACCAGACTGAAACTTTTCAAACAGGTTATTGTGTTTGAGATGAGCTTGAAGTTGTGCTGCCACTATTTTTTCCAGAACCTTTGATAGGAATGGCAGATTTGAAATGGACCTATAGTTGGAGAGAACATCTGGATCCATCCTTGTTTTTTTCAGTAGAGGTCTGATGACAGCTGTTTTTAATGCAGATGGAATATCACCAACCAGAAGGGAGTGGTTAATGATCTTGGTGATGAACAGAGAAACAACAGAGTCAAGTCAACTTTATTTATATAGAGCTTTTAACAATGCAGATTGTTTCAAAGCAGCTTCACAGTGTTAAACAGAAAAATAATGCAACAGAATATATTTTGATTATCATATAGTAACAATGTGGGCTTTAGATCAGTAATTAGATAAGTAATTTGGTCTATATGGTTAATTTAGTTTAATAATTAGATTTATTTTGAAATATATTTGAAAAATAGTTTTTTCCCCAACTGAGCAAGCCAAGCCAGAGGCGACAGTGGCAAGGAAGCCAAAACCCCATCAGGAGACCTAATGGAGAAAAATAAACCTTGGGAGAAACCAGGCTCAGTCGGGGTGCCAGTTCTCCTCTGGCCAATTAACAAACAGCGTATTATTATTATTAAAGTTATTATTTTAAAGGTCAGAGGTCATAATCGATCTGAATATTCGAAAGATCTGAGGCAACACGCCGGAGACAGGTTTATTGAGGATGATGTATCGATTAAATAATTATTAAAAATAAAAAAATTGAAATATCGGAGTCATTACGCCAGAGACAGGTTTTTATTGAGGATGGCGTATTGATTAAACAATTACTAAAATGTAATATTCGAAAGATCGGGCAACCCGCCGAGACGGGTTGTTTGAGGATGACATCGATTTAAAGAATTGTTAACTAGGACTATTCAAACAATCGGAGTCATTACGCGGAGACAGGTTTATTGAGGATGCCGTGTCGATGAGGCAGCTTAAGGGGGAGTCTAAATGACACGGTCTCTGCAGACACTTCAGGGTCATGTGTTGGTCACATCTGGGTGCAGGTCCACCGTCTGATCTGGATACGGCCTGGATCCGGCTGACTGCAGTAGACCTCGGGATTAAACAGAGACACTAACATTAGCGTAGATGCCATTCTTCTGATGATGTAACGAGTACATCAGGTGTTATGGGAAGTGTTCGGTTCCGCTGACCTAGATAATGCAGCCTAATAATCATTTAATTGAAAAAGTGCTTTATGTGTATGCCATAGAAAAGAGATGTGCTTTAAGTCTAGATTTAAACTGACAGAGTGTGTCTGCTTCCTGAACAAGGTTTCTGACTGTTCCAGAGTTTAGGTGCTAAATAGGAAAAGGATCGACCACCTGCAGTTGATTTTGATATTCTAGGTATTATCAGCAGGTCAGAGTTTAGAGACCGCAGTAGACGTGATGGAGTATAATGTGTTAAGAGCTCACTTAAGTACTGGGGAGATAAACCATTTAGTGCTTTGTAAGTAATAAGCAAGATTTTAAAATGTATGCAATGTTTAACAGGGAGCCAGTGCAGTGTTGACAGAACCGGGCTAATGTGTTCATACTTCTTGGTTCTAGTAAGAACTCGTGCTGCTGCGTTTTGGAGCAGCTGGAGTTTGTTTATTAAGCGAGCAGGGCAACCACCCAGTAGAGCATTACAATAATCTAGCCTTGAGCTCATGAACGCATGTATTAACTGTTCAGCATTTTGCATTGAGAGCATGTGCCGTAATTTAGATATATTTTTAAGATGGTAGAATGCAGTTTTACAGATGCTAGAAACATGGCTTTCAAACGAAGATTGGTATCAAAGAACACACCCAGGTTCCTAACTGACGACGAGGACTTTACAGAGCAGAGAGGTTGGCCTTCAGCAGAGTAGAAGGGAAAGGATCCAGGGCACAGGTGGATGGCTTCATTCTCTTGATGACATCCTCCACCTCTTCCTGTGTGGCTTCGGAGAAATAGCTGAGGTGCTGGACAATCTCAAATGTTGGGTCAGCCGCTGGAGGGGGCAGAGCAGCAGTGGTGGTGAGGTGAGAGCGGATGTTATTCACTTTTTGTTAGAAAAAAGTGATGTGCATATTACACCTCTCTTCAGTAGTCTCAGAGTGGGAGAATACGGGGGGGTTTAGAAGGTGGTTAATTGTTGAGAAAAGTTGTTTAGAGTTTCCAGGGTTTTTATTGATGATAGTGGAATAATAATGTGACCGTGCGGCTCTAAGAGCTTCTGCATAAGCCCTCTTTTGTTCCCTGTATGCCTGTTTGTGAACAGTCAGACCAGAGGCCTTGAACCGCCGCTCAAGGACACGCCCAGCCGCCTTCATCTTCCGCAGCTCGCATATGTAGCAGGGCGCTGACCGCGGGAATTAGACTGACCTGGATATTAGAGGGGCGTGGAGGTCCAGGAGACTGCTCAGGGACTGGTTATAAAAATCCACTGAGTCAGCAATGGAAGTTAAATCAGAAAAGCCGGAGGAGAGATGTTGAAGATCCTGGGTCAGGACATCCGTAGTGATGTTTTTCAACTTTCTGTATTGGATCTGTCTCTTTGGCTTGGGGTGAGAGGAAGGAAATGGCAAAAAGCCTGCATGGAGTTCGCTAAAAAAAACACCTGAAGGACTGAAGAGACCAAGATAGAACTTTTTGGTCTTAATTCCAAGCGGTATGTGTGGAGAAAACCAGGCACTGCTCATCACCTGTCCAATACAGTCACAACAGTGAAGCATGGTGGTGGTGGCAGCATCATGCTGTGGGGGTGTTTTTCAGCTGTAGGGACAGGACGATTGGTTGCAATCACGGGAATGATGAATGCGGCCAAGTACAGGGATATCCTGGACGAAAACCTTCTCCAGAGTGCTCAAGACCTCAGACTGGGCCGAAGGTTCACCTTCCAACAAGACAATGACCCTAAGCACACAGCTGAAAAAATGAAGGAGTGGCTTCACAACAACTCTGTGACTGTTCCTGAATGGCCCAGCCAGAGCCCTGACTTAAACCCAATTGAGCATCTCTGGAGAGACCTGAAAATGGCTGTCCACCAACGTTTACCATCCAACCTGACAGAACTGGAGAGGATCTGCAAGGAGGAATGGCAGATGATACCCAAATCCAGGTGTGAAAAACTTGTTGCATCTTTCCCAAAAAGACTCATGGCTGTATTAGATCAAAAGGAGCTTCTACTAAATACTGAGCAAAGGGTCTGAATACTTCGGACCATGTGATATTTCAGTTTTTCTTTTTTTACTAAATCTGCAAAAATGTCAACAAATCTGTGTTTTTCTGTCAATATGGGGTGCTGTGTGTACATTAATGAGACAAAAAAATGAACTTAAATGATTTTTAGCAAATGGCTGCAATATAACAAAGAGTGAAAAATGTAAGGGGGTCTGAATACTTTCTGTACCCACTGTACATATTTAAGAAATATTTGTATGTATATACTGTATATATAATTTTTTTTATAAATATTTTTATTTTTTATAAAAATATTTTTAAAAATCTTAAATATATACATACATGTGTGTGTATTTATATAGATACAAATTATACACAGGACACACACATACAGAAAAAAATAAAAGACCACTTAACATTGAGAAATTTTATATATAAAGGGTTTTAGCTATTTTAATCACAAAAAAAATAATCGTATTGTACCTTTAAATAGCCTAAACACAGGCTTGACTCCCTTCAAACATAAATTGGCAGTGTTTCCATCACTGCAACTTCCCGAACACACACACAAGAGATTAAATACTCACCCCAAGCAAACTTCTCCTGACTGAGCTCACACACTCGACAAAGTTCTTAAGCTATAAAGCAGTCATTGATTTTATTTAATTAATTATATCTTTATTTGTGCTCTATATCATTAATATTTTATTTATAATTTATCTTTAATTTTGAAAATCTTTATTTTAGTTTTTTTGCTCAGTATGCTACTTTATTTTTTCTTTTGCATGTGTCATGGAATTGTCTCCATACCAGATGTCTTATCATTGTGCGCATGCGCATCAAACAGGGATTTGGGAGAGTCGATCACGTCTTCAGCGCTGGACAATCCGAATCATTTCAGTCAATCGGTTCGTTCGGACGGTTCGTTTCAATGAACTGGTTCACAACCGAGTCACCACTCAAAAGAGTTCACAGAAGTTTCCGCGTCTAATTGTACTTTTCTTGATGTAAATTTGTTGTTTAACACTATGTCTTCATTATTATGTTATATAGATACGTCGAGTGTTTTGTAACCGTACAACATTATTATGTTGCACATCTTTAGTAATTCATAACCAATGAAAAACAACGCCAATTATTAACGGTATTATTTCTAAATTCAGAAATATTGTTTTAATCTCAGTTTTACTCATGACCTACACAAAGTGATCTACAAATGATTCGCGAATCGGTTCGCCCGAATCATCAAGGTTCAAACGATTCAAAACAACGAGCCGTTCACGAATCGGGCATCACAATCAGCGCCGTGTAACGGGATCTGTGTTCCGACAGGGCGATGGCTCGGACAGAACACCGATACAGAATGAAGAAGCTGAACACGGAAAGCGATTGTACCGAATCGTGCTGTGTTTAAACGCGTGATGTAGTGACGTCAGAGGAGCCTCATTGTCTGTAACGTTAATGCTGCTGATTTCCGGCACATATAACGTTACCGGTATTTAACGCGTCCACGTGACCTGTATTCTCCGTATTGCATTTAAATCTCGAATTTAAGCCGAAACGCTGTTTATTTCTCTTCTAACACGATGGTTTCTGTACAAAATCAGTCTGTGATCAGCATATAGTCAGTATAATGGTATTTGAGGACTGATTAACAGCAAAAGGGTTCAGATTTGTATTATAATGTAATTAATATGCTGGTTAATATATGTTGACAGAGTTTTGGCTGGGGGTCAGTGTTTGTTCGGACACCCCAGCTGGTCCGAGAGCTGAGAACCTTCTCAGAACGTTCCGATAACGTTCTCTCAACGTTCTTCCAGTAATGTAAAGTTATCTGTTCTTTAATAATGTTCTCAAAACTTTAAGTGTTATTTATATCATTCATCCTCTTTTTCTAAAACTTGTTTCAGTACGTACATTCAAAAGCAACATTCCCGTAATGTTGTACTGTAGAAAGTTCTCTTAACGACCAAAAAAACAAGAAAGGCGTTCAGAAATAACCGTAATGCGAAGGGTAACGAAGCGTTCATAGGATATATTTTGTTAGCTGGGTCTCTAAACTGTACTTTTAAGAAGGTGAGGTCACGACTGTGTGCCATTGGTCCACCCATGCCGGTGTCCTGCTGTGGGACGCTCCATCCGGGCTCCTCTCCGAGGAGAGTCGTCCACAGCCAGGCAGGAATCAGGACTTGTCTGGGCCAGCCGTGCCCTTCCGCCGGGCTGAAGATGCTGCGGACTGCTTTCAGTTTGGACGGAGTGGAGGAGCGGGACGAGGAACAGGAGGATGATGGAGAAGATCAGAGGGATGGTGGGATCCCCTTCATCATTAATAGAGGTGGTCTGCCCATAAACGAGGAGACCTGGGAGCAGATGTGGCGGCACGTGGCCCGCATCCACCCGGATGGAGAAGCGCTGGGCAGTAGGATCCGGGGAACCAGCGATCTGCCCAAGGTAGAGCTTTCACTGCCACCAAATCAATGTCAAAACATCCAGACAGTCTAATTGAAATCAGCAAAACATGCGTGTAGGGTTTGGAAATTTGTTTCCGCCACGGAAAAAAAAAAGTAATTGCGACTTTTTGTCTCACAATTCAGAATTACTCATAAATTTGCAATTGTGAAAAAAAAACATCTGTATTTTTCCGTTAAAAAAAGTATTTTTCCCCCCATTCATTTCTCCCATAGGGATTTCAAAAAAGTCTTGGTTAATGCGTTTTAAGCCATGAACTGAAACAACCAGCTAGGAGGAGAACCACAACATTTGAAGAAAAAAAGTATTTAAAAATCAGACAAAAGTACAAGACTGTGAATGAACAAAAGAACTACAATCCCATTAATCATTGCGATCAGCGTAATTGAAATAAAAACGATGGAGAAATATAAAACTACTCATTTAAAAATGTGGATTTTAAAAACTTAATATTCTAAGTTTATTGCAAAATATACATTAGGTCTGTCAAATGATTAATCGCCTTTAATCGCATTCCAAAATAAAAGTGTGTGTCTACTATGTATTATTATTATTATGTATATTAACATGTATATATTTCAGAAAAAATTGTTATATTTATATCTAAAGTATTATATATGAAATAAATGATAATTATAAGTGTATATATTGAAATTATTATACACATATATATTATTATACACAGTACACACACATAAATGAAAGCACATTATGCAAACACAAACTTTTATTTTGGATGCATTTATTACGATTAATCTTTTGACAGCCTAATAGATATTATATACAAACATGTTAGTATTTTAAGAGACTGATAATGTCATTCTGAGTAATTCATGGCGTTTTTTTCTGATTGGTGGAATATTCTGCACAGCATTATGGGTAATGTAGTTTTATCACAAATTCCAATCGTTTTAAATCTAAGCTGAAATCATGCGGGTGGACGGCTTCAACACAAGCAAATACTATCGATTAACAACCTCATAACTCACAGCAGGTCTGTCTTTAAAGGTTTAGAAGTTATGATTAAAAATCTGTTTACTTATGGAGAAAATTAATGGAGATTTTACTTCCACGACTGACTGTTGCTCTCTATTATCTATTTGTTTATTTTATTTCGTTGTGGGGAAAAAAACTGAATTATGAAATATAAACTCATAATTCCAAGAGATAAACTCACCACCATTAAACTTCAACAACTCTTTCAATCTATTTAAGCATTTATTTAACAAGAAAACCCTGAAAGTTTGAGTTAGAATAGTTTTAAATAGCATGAGTAGATGAGTTTACCTGTTTAATGTTCCTCTGTAACTTCTCATTTAGACTCTTGTCCGCTTTAAAACAATCTCAAGGGGTATTAATGATGTATTTTATGTCATAGAGAGAAATGGAGAATATCAGGAGCTGTTCATCACAGACCTTATTTCAGGCATTTAACCAAAAACCCACTGACTTCAGGACGACGGAAGCAGAAGTGATAAAATGCAACTTGTTTATGTGACCTCTATAGTGGTATCAGTGATGTATCAGCGGTTTATAGACTGATTTCCACTTGTCTTGCTGACTGTATTCCTTTAATTCATCCCTTGTAGACTGATCCAATCAGATGCATCTAATCAGTATCCAGTGAGTTGAGCTGCACAGTGACACTGTTACTGCTCGACTGATATATACAGCACAAAAATACATAGTAAAACCCTAATTGTTTATTATCCATTGACACTGAATGATCTGCCTGGCCTGTTATTAGTCCCAGGGATGGGGATGGTGATGTGATTGCTGTTCCTCTTCTGTGCCTCTGTAGATTCCAGTACCAAGTGTGCCTACATTCCAGGCCAGCAGCAGCGTTCCTCATCGCCTGGAAGCCATTCAGAGATACATCAGGGACTTGCAGTATCCTTTCACATCAGGACATCATCTAGTTAGTGCTTAAAACAAAACAAGTACAGGTCCTTCTCAAAAAATTAGCATATTGTGATAAAAGTTCATTATTTTCCATAATGCAATGATAAAATTAACTCCCGTTGCGAGTCGACACACACTAATCCTCTTCTATAGTTAAACTAAAAACTTTGCAGGGATTGCTCTGTAAATTAAATTGAGAGTATAACTAAAGCATATATGCTATTTTAAATACTGTAGTCTATGGCAGATATATAGCCTACATTTTTAAATAATCCATTTCATAAGCATGTGTGTTTATTTTAGCACTTCTGTCAGTGAAACAACACACTACAGCCTGTAAAACATTTAAACGATTATCAGTTAATAATGGTAACATAAAGATTAAGACAATTAAATATTAGTTTAAAAAAAGATTTGTTTTATTTCCCCACAAAGACGCGTCAGCTTTGAGATGAATGTGGGACACGAGCTGGAGACTCCTTCTCGAATATCTTTGTCTTAATGTTTTCTCCTGATGTTGCAAAGCAACACGTGTTGTAAAACGTCTGAAGAGCGAATTTTATCTTCCACAGGGTCAAGACATTTAGGCTATGTTTGATTATGCACTGCCAGAGAAAACGAAATTAAAATCGGCATTAAAATGTGTGTGCGTGAATTGCGCTATTCAAATAAACGTGACGCGCCAAGTCTAATAACAAGAACAAACTGTGTTAAATAAAGTTTGAAGTAAAAAGGTATTCGTCCTACAGTGTTTTTTTCTACTTCACCACAGTAAAGCATGTGAATGGGTAGGCTATAATAGTAATATAAGCAAACGAAAGGAAGAAACGTTTACAATTCCCTGCGAAAATGAGTGTGACGCGAGTGAAGATTAATGAAAAGAAACCTGATGTCCAGTGGGATAAAATGGACTAACTGTTAGCCTTTAGGTTATGCCTATTGTTAAAGTTCACGGAAATGGGAAAATCGGGTACAAACATATTTGAAAAGCTGGGAAATCTTTAATTGGGCTCAGCCTCCCTCTCTCATTCGGGATGAATCCATATGTTTTCATGGCTGCGATGTAACTGCGAATTTATTTCCTTTGAAAACAATTCTTTGTGCTTCTGTCCTGTGGTAATATATTCACGTACAACAGCATTCACATACAAAACACAGGGATAATAACAAAATTATAGTTTTAAATAGAAAATAGTATTTATGTAAGGAGGGACAGTATATTAAAATAAAAAGTGCACAACTCTTTACTTTGTTTGAGTCCTTATTTGGGTTAGCAAAATAACAAAATAGAAAATAGTATTCATGTAAAGAGATAGTAAAATACAGATATAGTAAATTATATTTTTTTTATTTAAAAAACAAACAAAATCGTCCATCGCGACGTTTTACTGTAAACATCGTCAACTGCCAATTTAGGGGACATCGCCCAACCCTAATTTCATATATTTTAGATTCATTGCACACCAACTGAAATATTTCAGGTCTTTTATTGTTTTAATACTGATGATTTTGGCATACAGCTCATGAAAACCCAAAATTCCTATCTCAACAAATTAGCATATTTCATCCGACCAATAAAAGAAAAGTGTTTTTAATACAAAAAAAGTCAACCTTCAAATAATTATGTTCATTAATGCACTCAATACTTGGTGGGGAATCCTTTTGCAGAAATGACTGCTTCAATGCGGCGTGGCATGGAGGCGATCAGCCTGTGGCACTGCTGAGGTGTTATGGAGGCCCAGGATGCTTCGATAGCGGCCTTAAGCTCATCCAGAGTGTTGGGTCTTGCGTCTCTCAACTTTCTCTTCACAATATCCCACAGATTCTCTATGGGGTTCAGGTCAAGAGAGTTGGCAGGCCAATTGAGCACAGTAATACCATGGTCAGTAAATCATTTACCAGTGGTTTTGGCACTGTGAGCAGGTGCCAGGTCGTGCTGAAAAACAAAATCTTCATCTCCATAAAGCTTTTCAGCAGATGGAAGCATGAAGTGCTCCAAAATCTCCTGATAGCTAGCTGCATTGACCCTGCCCTTGATAAAACACAGTGGACCAACACCAGCAGCTGACATGGCACCCCAGACCATCACTGACTGTGGGTACTTGACACTGGACTTCAGGCATTTTGGCATTTCCTTCTCCCCAGTCTTCCTCCAGACTCTGGCACCTTGATTTCCGAATGACATGCGAAATTTGAGCGACAGTCCAGTGCTGCTTCTCTGTAGCCCATGTCAGGCGCTAATTTTATCAATACATTATGGAAAATAATGAACTTTTATCACAATATGCTAATTTTTTGAGAAGGACCTGTATATACAACGATCAGGCATAAAATTATGAGCACCTTCCTAATATTGTGTTGGTCCCCATTGAGGCATGGACTCCACTAGACCCCTGAAGGTGTGCTGTGGTATCTGGCACCAAGATTTTAGCAGCAGATCCTTTAAGTCCTGTAAGTTGCGATTTGGGGCCTCCATGGATCGGACGTGTTTGTTCAGCACATCCCACAGATGCTCGATTGGATTGAGATCTGGGGAATTTGGAGGCCAAACCAACACCTCAAACTCGTTGTTGTGCTCCTCAAACCATTCCTGAAGCATTTGTGCTTTGTGTCAGGAGCATTATCCTACTGGAAGAGCCACAGCCACCAGGGAATACCGTTTCCATGAAAGGGTGTACATGGTCTGCAACAATGCTTAGGTAGGTGGGACGTGTCAAAGTAACATCCACATGGATGGCAGGACCCAAGGTTTCCCAGCAAAACATTGCCCAAAGCATCACCTCCGCCGGCTCGCCTTCTTCCCATAGTGCATCCTGAGGCCATGTGTTCCCCAGGTAAGCCACGCACACACACCCGACCATCCACGTGATGTAAAAGAACACGTGATTCCTCAGACCAGGCCACCTTCTTCCATTGCTCTGTGGTCCAGTTCTGATGCTCACATGCCACTGTTGGTGCTTTCGGAGGGGTCAGGGGTCAGCATGGGCACCCTGACTGGTCAGCGGCTATGCCGCCCCATACGCAACAAACTGTGATGCTCTGTGTATTCTGACAGCTTTCTATCAGAACCAGCATTAACTTCTTGAGCAGTTTGAGCTCCAGTAGCTCGTCTGTTTGATCGGACCACACGGGCCAGCCTTCGCTCCACACGTGCATCAATGAGCCTGGGCCGCCCATGACCCTGTGGCCGGTTCTCCACTGTTCCTTCCTTGGAGCACTTTTGATAGATCCTGACCACTGCAGACCGGAAACACCCCACAGGAGCTGCAGTTTTGGAGATGCTCTGACCCAGTCGTCTAGCCATCACAATTTGGCCCTTGTCAAACTCGCTCAAATCCTTATGCTTGCCCATTTTTACTGCTTCTAACACATCAACTTTGAGGACAAAATGTTCACTTGCTGCCTAATATATCCCACCCACTAACAGGTGAATCAGTGTTATTCACTTCATCTTTCATAATGTTATGCCTGATCGGTATAACCGTATGTACGGGGAGTGGCTTGCCATGCAAAATCTCACTTCTCAATATACAAGGTGATTGGGCTCTCAGGCGAGATCCCTTTGCATCAGTCATTTCTGACTGACTGATAGGGAACAAATGAAATTATGGAGCGCAATAGAGGGAAGATTATCAGGGAATTATGACTTTGGGTTGTTCCTCTATCAAAGCATTACATGACTTTGTTACATTCGTGTTACATTCCTGTCTTTTTACCCAGTTTGTGTTTAATTTTATTTTGATATGTATTTTCTGTTCCCATTGATCCTGTGTTTACTTACCTTGTTTCCTTGGTTGGCTTGTTTGTGACCATATTGTGATTAATTTCCCTCACCAGTCCCTTGTTATCGTGTGCGTGTGTGTGTGTGTTTATATATCCCAGTGTTTCCTGTGTGTTCATGGTAAGGTCTTGTCCAGTGATGGTTGTTTCGTTGATGTGCTGAGTTTTGTTCCTCCATATTTTCAGTTCTGCTCCTGATATTTTAAGTTAGTTTGTGACTTTTGTAAATAAATAACACACTGCATTTGGATCCAGCTCTCCCTCAGTTCTGAGTCTGCTCAGCATTACAGGCAATCTCTGATTAAATGTGATTGTCCTGGAAATTGCTGTGCATCACATTTGATCAGTGATTTATGCACATTGCTCTCAACTGCTCACACTGATTTTGACCCAGTGTATGTCGCAGCTATTTGTCATATGATGTTTTATCAAAAGTAATCATGGCTTTCTCTGCTGTATTGTGCAAATCATTTTTAGTGTAGAAGAAGATTCACTTTGATGATAAATTGTTTTTGACTCTTAATATTGGTTATTCTCTGTAAACTCTGTAAACGGATGTAGCTGAGTTTATATAGTTCTGTGCTTAACATTGTCTGTCAGATACAATCACACTGGAACACAGTTCTTTGAGATCAAGAAGAGCAGGCCGCTCACAGCGTAAGTCCAGTCCACACATCTGTTCCCTTCTTTTAGAAGTTCATCCCTGAATTAAAAGCCACAAGAGTCGTGACTCTGGCCTGCAACATCAGGCGCCATTCAGAGAAAAGCTGTTACAAATCAATTCAATGCCCGAATTTAAATTTTGGTAGCAAAAAGGATGCAACATTGTAATTAAAATGTAAGTGTGTAGAAACAAAATGTAATGATATTCCAAAATTCCATTTAATTTTCTGAATTAACTACCCATAAACATACAGAAAACATATTTCCAAACCTAATCAGGGCATAATTAGTAAAAAAAAAAGAAAAGAAATCTTAATTCACTTTGATAATAGACGCATTTTATTACAGCTTAGTGTAAATAAGCCAGTTAGACTCTATTGTGAACTTAATACTAATGCTTTTGAATGTTTGTGAGCAGATTAATGCAAACATCAGAAGCTTTTACAATAGTTATTTTATGTGCATGCAGACTTATTGCATTATTACCTACAATTTGTTCCTCAGATTAATGGACATTGCCAAGGAAATGACAAGAGAATCTCTACCAATCAAATGTTTGGAAGCCGTTATCCTCGGAATGTATCCTTCACTTTGGAATTCACTGAAATTTGGATTGCATACATTAATATTATTAACACAGAAGTATGTACAGTGAAAACAACAGAGGACCGAATACAGAGCCTTGTGGCATTCCATAGTCCATACTTCATTTGTGCTAGACTTGACACTAACTCTTTCACACAAACAAAGTGGGAGCAACCAGACAAATAGGATTTAAACAATCTTAATGCTTGTCCATAAATCTTATATAATCTGCCCAAGAGGGAATGATAAGATCTTTAGTGTGAAAGGGGGCGCTAAAATCTAATAGTACTAGAGATGCAACCTCCAGATGATAAAAGCAACTTGTTAATGTTACAAGCACAGTCTTTCAGCTAAGACCTAAATCTGATTTAAAATCTAAATTGCTGGCATAAATTGAGGATTTGAGAAGGGTCTATGAATATTTTATGCCGCTGGATGATTAAAATAAATTCAGTTTGGTCTTCCAGTAATGTTTTAAACATTTTAATGACAGAAAGAGGGATGCAGGCAACAGGAGGATGTAGGATGGAGTAATGATGCTGAAAATTCAGCTTTGATCACAGGAATAAATATCAGTTTAAAATATATTAAATATACTAAGAAAACAACTTTTAAATTGCTATAATATTTCACTGTTTTACTGTATATTTGATCAAATAAATGCAGCCTTGATGAAGATACTTCATTTAAAGGGGTCATCAATTGAGAAATCAACTTTCTCTTGAGCTTTTGATATATAAAAGGTCATGGTAATGTAAGAATGTCCTGTTAGTTTCAGAGCTGAAAACTTCCTTTTTTCCTTCCTGGTTAGTCAAAGAAAAGCTTTTATTGACAGCTGGCTCAGCAAACACTTGATCTGGGAATGTGCTTCCCTGTGACGTCAGAGAGCAGCGAAACGCCGCATTAACAGAAGAAGACGAACGCCCCGCCCACGACTCGTGCATGTCATGTTATGGATAAATAACATAGGCCTACGTGGAGCTAAACCGAATTGAGCTACCAAGCAATAAACATGCTGCATAAGCTTCCTTCGGATTCCAATATTAGCAATGCATGGTTGAACTTTATTTTTACTGAAGATCCAGATCACGTGGGTAAGACATTGCTAATTTATTCGCTTCATTTCACCGTGGATTTATTTGTAAACAAGAGACTGGATTTGCAGACAGAATGAGATTAAACATGATACTGTGCCTTCTGATCCGACAAGATGATATGCAAAACTGTTATCCAATCATAGCATTGGGTGTTTACTTCCAAGTCTTCAATGCAGTACGCCCATAAAAACCAAGCATTCCAGGAGCTAGGCTCAAAGCTAGGGTAGAAAATAGCCTATTCACAATGATGTTTTTGAATGTAAAAACTATGCAAACGTCATAAGTTGACCTCAGACAACAGTATATATATATATATATATATATATATATATATATATATATATATATATATATATATATATATATATATATATATATATAAAATGCCAGATCATGACCCCTTTAACAACATAAGAAAATCTTAATTATTCCAAACTTTTGACCAGTAATATATGCACAGATGAATCATGCATTTAGAAAACAGGCTGACGTTTCATTTAAACTCTTCCCCTGTACTTGTTGATAATCTGTTGGATATAACACTTAACTCAGCTGGCCTGACAGTTACCTCACCAACAGCATGCCGAGTGTTGAGCGGTTTCCTCTCAGCTTTAAAACACACTTCTCAGGGAGTCATTTCCGTCACATTGTGCTGGGCGTCCACAGCGGGGGCCGCTTCGGTGCTCTGGGCATCAGCCGCCGCGAGGACCTGATGTACAAACCACTGGAGTACCGAACGCTCAGCGACCTCCTGCAGGAGTTCCAGGCGGCATATCGGGGCTACTGGCACACGCTGTGCAAAGTCAAGATTGGTCATTACGTGTCACATGACCTCCACAGCGTGGAGCAGATCGAGTGGAAGCATTCGGTGCTGGACGTGGACAAGCTGTCCAAAGAAGAGCTGAGGAAAGAGCTGGAGAGACACACCCGGGATATGAGGCTGAAGGTATGGATGAGACACTCACACTTAAAGCATATTACTACTACATTGTTTTGCAAAACTCTAGTCAATAAAGATAGCAAAATAATTCCATAAAAGAAGTTTAAATTTTGAAACATGGAATGTCTTTAAAACTGTTATTAAACATAATCTGCACGTCAAGAATATAGAATACTTTGGGTTGAAACGTTTCTTTTTAATAAATCCTTGAGAGCAGTAGTGGCAGTGTGCAGATTCTTATTTACTTTGAATTAACAGTTTTTTTTACCATTTTACTTTGAGTTAAATACTTCATTTGATTGAGCACCTGCAAAAAGTTTTTTTGGATGTGCGCATAATTCCTCTTTGTAAAAAACAGAACAGAAATAAGCAGTTCCCGTGAAAACAGTCCTGACAGCTCTAAAATATAAATGATTAATATAGGCTTACTATAGTGATTGTAATGCTTAGTCCAGGGTAAGATGAAGGAAAATGATGTATTTCCAATATAAAAGTTTTTTATTAATCCAATATAAAATTTCTTTATTAATCCAAGACGCAAAACATAAGCGTAACAATGACTGAGTGAAAGTGAGGAACACATGGAGGTGAACTAAATGACAGCTGTGATGATAGATTAGTGTCCATGGAAATTGATGAGTGGCTGGAAACTTGAACAAAGGAAACATGAGACTGAATATGAACAATGAAAATGTCCTTTAAAATAAAACTTACGTAACATAAATGTGACAAAGGCGTGGCCTTGCGCCATAAAATGGCTGAGGAGGTGGTTCAGGTGGCGGACAAAGGGCTGGTGAAGGAGGAAGTCCTGGTAGAAGAGACTAGGGTGGTGCAGATGGTGGGAGAAGCCAGGAAAAAGCCTGGAGCAGGGGAAGCCAGGTGGAATCCCAGAGTCCACCCAGGATGGAAACCCACAGCGGCATTGAAGGAGAAAGAAGCCATGGCAGGAATTACATTGATGTGGCCATGGCTACAATCGATGAAGACGATGGTGGTGTAGCCCTTGGCACAGACGGAGAGCCGATGTTCTGGATTGACACCGTAGGTCTCAGAAGCCTTGACGAAGCTGCAGAAAGAACTCCCTGAGGTGGAACCGGGGGACCGGAGGGCTGAGGTGAAACCCAGAGTGATTGAGGGCTAAGGCGAAGCCCGAGGTAGTGTGGATCCAGACAGAGCCGTCGGGATGGAGAGACGAAGCGCAGCAGACGTCTCATAGGGCCGTTGTGGTGTCGCAGTGACATCTGACCGAGGCAAAGCCAGCAGGCCGAGGGAGCCTGGTGGAGCCGTAAGCCTAATGGACCCTGGTGGAGACAAGGGCGGGATGGGCAAATTCAGAGGAGTCAGGTCAACAGGGCGAGGTAGAGTGACGGGATCAGCGGCTGGAGGCAGAGCCAGGGGATCCCTATAAAATCTGTTTTATTTTTCCCAAATTTTATTTTTTCCATTTTAATTTGTGCAAATTCAGTTTTTTCTGTTAAAATTTTTTGGAATTCATTTTTTTTACCCTTTACTGTTATTTTAGTCATAAAGAATGTGCTTTTAATATTAATATAATAGAACAAAAAACATAAAATAGGAATGACCTTAAATTTATTTAGGTAACAAACATCACATTTACTCGGGACAAATACTGCATGATGCAACATAACAACAAAATATTAATTGTTATGAGCTTTAAACTGTCCAGTAAAATAAATGTTATTCGTTTTTATAAGTTTAAGTGCTCTATTAGCCTTTTCTTTCAAGTAAAAAAAAAAAAAAGACCAAAATAAAAATGAATAAGAATAATATTTTCCATACAATACTAGTAAGTAAAAAATGAACAGCTGAAAATAGACTTCATTAAACATGAAAAATAACAAATTTCACCATAAAATCATGTAGTGAAGTGTTCTGTGTTTCACAAGCACCATATGACATCCAGCGCTGGGAAAAACATTAATAAAATACACTAAAACACAACAGTGTCAGAAGTTTTTGCTCAAACTTCAAAGGCCTGTTTAAATGATTAAAACTACAGGCATATCTTAACTTTAACTTTACTACTTAATTACAGCATGTTATATGCATGTGTGTTTGGGACAGAGGGGAACACTGTGGCATTTGCAGCAGATATATGCTGGCCGTCATAAATCACAGCATGAGACAGACAGGGGTCGGAAAATCTGACAGAATGGACGATACTCATCTGTATTTGCAATGCACAAGCTGCGGTTCAGCTGCTCGAGACAAACGCTGTCTGTGTTGTAAAAGCACAACAGGCATGCGCGACTCCTGCTCTCCATACAGCTTCGGCGCGGCCGCACTTACTGCTTGCACGTGCTTGTTAAGCCGTTGTTAGTGTCGGGTTTCTTAAATTTTTCCGCAGACGAAAGCAGAGCCGTGGAGAGCCGCTTCGCCATACTTTCATTGTTTTGAAGGAGAAGCTGAGATGATGGGAGGGGTCGTGTCGCCCAGATTTGCTTCCCCTGGCCTGCATTTCCCCCAGACATACGCACATATGTAAAATTCCTGGAAAATCTGCTAACACTAGATTCCGCGTTAATATGCCAATTCCACGATTCTGTGATCGCGGAAATTATAGGGCCCTACACTTGCCCAGGGGTGGCTGGCACACAGAAGGCCAGAGGAGGCTGAGGAGTCTGGAGAGGGAGGCTGGGTGGTATACTGAGATCTGGATATGATAAGTCTGATTTGGGTCATCCTCTCCAAATTAACAGTCCATAGAGTCCAACAACAACTCACAGTGGTGGGAGTGTAGGCTGGGCTTAACTCCATTCTCTCGATCGCCACTAAAACTCCCACGGCAATGGATGATGTGGCCGGCTCAAAGGTGTGTACTCAGTCGCTCCTTCTGGAGCTGGCTGTCCGTCTGCAGTGGGCTCAGGTGTCGTATCCATCTCACGTGGTAGGATATGACCGGACTCTGGGTTGGGAGTGGGGCTGATGTCCTCCCTGAGGGCAGACGACCAATTCCAATTCCTCATGGGGACCATTCACTGGTAGGCATGCCTTCCTGCTCGCTCAGGCTGGCATGATAGAAGACACTGAGCGAGTGGTTGTCATAGTGTGTTAAGCATGCCAGATCAAAAAGTCCTGGGTATATTCCCCCATCAAACGGTCTATCTGCTCCAGGCACAGGAGTTGTTCAGCAGGCAGCAGCCACACTGTTTTGCATGCTATGGCCCTAAAGTTAGAATGCTTAACGCTTGTTTTTAGAAAATATATAACAGTAATCCACATCAGCAACTCACCAGGAACACCAACAATGTCAGACACCTGGGTCCAAGCATCTTTTTCTTGTTGTTTTGTTATGTTCCTGTACAAAGATTTATAAAGATTTCATTGATTTACATTACAACCATCAGAATTTCATCTTCCTTTTTGTCCATATTAATATTAGCATCTGTAACAAACTGTATACTTTTGTTCAGTTTGAGCCTCTGAATAAACCTTCCCTCCATATTATCACTATATCAGACTACATGAAGCATAACCGTCTGATGTGTCAAATATTATACTTTTGTTAGTTTCAATCAACTGTTTTATATTTTCTGCCTGTTTTGTGACATGTGAGGCTTCTCAGGGTTGCTGTTGTGTTTCAGATCGGGAAAGCTGCTCCGCCGTCGCCCTCTAGAGACCGGAGGAAGGATGTGGGATCTCCTCTGAGGAACCCGGGCAGCCCGATGCGCAAGAACAGCCAGAACGACAGACGGTACATGAGTGATTCTTAGACTATGGGCACTTTTATGTTCTTTGGTCATATTTTCAAAAATACATATCATTTTGGACAAATTCCTCTTTCATTGTCAAACTAATAATAAAACCACCTTCAATTTTTTTGTACTACCTTTCTATTATAATTTTTTTCATACTTTTTAACCTTCTTATAGGTGTCAAAATCACGGTTTTCTCCTCGTCGCACACCCAGACTTTTTAACTTTAACGATGAAAATACAGTTTAAAAATATGACTTATCTGGTAACTATTAATGCACCAGAATTAAGCACTAGTAAAATCATTAAAATACATTATAGTATTTAATGTGAGACCACTATCAATATTACTTTTTATACAAAATATAGCTCAGGTCATTTCCACCACAACACACTAATGTCCCTTTAAATATTTTGTGTGAAAGATTGTTTAGGTGGTTTCTATGGAAATATTAAGTGTCAGATGTTGGAATGGAGGGAATTTAAATTTTCATCAACAACAAATAAACAGCTAAATATCACTTGATCAGTTAATATATTTATTCTACGTCATTTCCAAACAAGGGTGTTTTTAAAAAGCTAAACATTTGAAGTTAAATAAGAGTATTTTGCATACATGAAATGCTAAGGATTAATTCAAAGCTAACCAGTGAAGCTATCTTCCATTTTTCCACAAAAAAACTTCAACCACATTTTGACGTTTCCACCACGATTATGAAGTACAACTGATATAGATTGTGAGATTATAGTTATGTAATATTTTTTTATATTATAATATATTACAATACATTTGATATGTATCTACTGTTTTTTTTACATTCACATTAATTCAGTAATTTCCACAACATCGTCATTTCCATCACAACACATATTTTTAAAAATACTTTAAAAGTTCTCATCACACATTAAAAACGTATCCAGAATTTATGAGATCATGCCCTACTTAATATAAAAATTCAAGTTGTTTATTTTCTTATAAGCTCTTACACAAACCAATATTAACTTTCAGAGTGTGACAGATGTATAGTTCAGCATTTGCTCCTAGGGCAGTTCATTTATCTCATTGACAAATGTATAATTATTGTACATTTGGATAAACTGGTAAAACTAGTTACACAAATTATCGTAAACAATGATTGAGTGGCAAAATTTATTCTGTTTTTAAATAATAGCTGTATATTGAGATGTGGTGGAAATGACATTTGTTCATTGCAGATCGGAAAAAATGTAAAATAATAACAATTTATCTTGTAATCTAAGTTTGTCCTCTTACAGACCTTAAAACTAGACAAATAATTTAAACTTATGAGACTGTTATGTGACTTTAGAACAAGGTTTTTATTGAACTTCACATGGCTAAAAGTGCCCCTGGTTGAAGAAATGCCCACCTACAGATCATTCACTGCACACCATTAGAAACACTAGCTGTTCTAACCACTATGTGGCGCTGTTTCCACAGGCTGTCAGTGGAGAAGAGAGCAGGGCCAGCGGCGGATCTGAACGGATACCAGATCAGGGTGTGAGAGATTCGACATGAAGAGGATCGTGTGCTCGCTCACTCACACCTCAGACCTTTAGAAACACTGCATCATATTTATACTCATTAGACACATTATTTAACCTTTAACTCTACTAGTTATATACTGTACAGGCTAGTATGTAGTGCCTTTGATCAGAAAAATGATTCTCTTTCTAAACATCTACTGGAGAAGCAAAATGACTGAAGATAATAAGTCTTGCTTTCTGAAAAGTGTATCAAAGTGAGTTTATGCTTAAAAAAAAAGTAATTATCTGCCAGTGAGATCATAAGAATAATCTTGGGTTTTTTTTCTGATTGCATATATTTAGATATTTGTTCTTTTAAACAAAAACACACTTAATTTAACAGAAAACAGGACATGATTTTTCTTCTCCAGTAAATGTATCTTGATTTAAGAGTCTAGATTTGTGCTGATATTCTGAGGAAGAAGATGATATGATAATATGAGCATGTAAATCAGCAGACAGGGTTCAGCGGTTCTTCAATAAATGCAGCACTCGCCCCTTTGGGTTTTTAGGTTTTATATTTTTTAACTCTTGAAAGACTTGCTCAGTCACAAGAAACAAATGAAGTCAACATGAAATGATAACTGACTAAATTCACATTGCTGCTCTTATGAAGAATGTTTAATCAGTGCACAATATGCTAGAGAAATAAATGTTTGTCTTCATAATCGTTCATCAAAATGTAATAACTTGCTCAACTTCTAAAACATCTTCCCCTTTCAGCTGAAGTCATCAGGCCTGTCAGTCGCAGGTTTTCTCTGTTAAACAAACTCTGTTTGACTGGAGAAATAATGAGTTGTGGATGTGAAAATCATTTCATGTTGACTTTAGAGCGACAGTCTGTTTCATTAGATGAGATTCTCCTATAGAACATGAACACACACACACACACATGTTGTGTTTCCATGTTTTATGGGGACATTCCATAGGCGTAATGCATTTTATACTGTACAAACCGTATATTCTATCCCCCTACACTGCCCCTGCCCCTAAACCTACCCATCACAGGAGACATGCTGCATTTTTACTTTTTCAAAAAACATCACTTAGTGTGATTTATAAGATGTTTTCCTCATGGGGACCAAAAAATGTCCCCACAAGGACAAAAATTGGGATATTGCCATCTTTGTGGGGACATTTTGTCCCCATACCGTAGGGATTACCAGTCCACACACACACACACACACACACACACAGAGACACACACACACACACACACACACACACACACACACACAAACTGAAGCCAAACCGATGATGCTGGTGCTGTTAAATCTTCTCGTGGTTGTCACGTTCTCATGATGCATTAGAAACACTTCCAGCCACATGATTAATTACCTGCGTGTGATTAACAGTTTTCTCACACCACTGGAATGTTATTCATACACTTTTGTGACACTTGAATTGTACAATAAATCCCTTTGTCAAATGACATGTTTCCGTCACGTGACATTATGATATGCTGAGGATTTACAGTGCGTCAGACAAGAACTCACAATAACAAAAACGAATGTGTATAAACACTGATCAGGGCAAGCGTAAGGATCTGAGCGAGTTTGACAAGGGCTAAATTGTGATGACTAGACGACTGGGTCAGAGCATCTCCAAAACTGCAGCTCTTGTGGGGTGTTCCCGGTCTGCAGTGGTCAGGATCTATCAAAAGTGCTCCAAGGAAGGAACAGTGGAGAACCGGCCACAGGGTCATGGGCGGCTCAGGCTCATTGATGCACGTGTGGAGCGAAGGCTGGCCCGTGTGGTCCGATCAAACAGACGAGCTACTGGAGCTCAAATCAGGAATGGTTTGAGGAGCACAACAACGAGTTTGAGGCGTTGACTTGACCCATATACATTAACCGTGTGCAGAATTATTAGGCACGTTGATTTTCTGATCATATTTTTTTCCCAGGCACATTTTACTAATTCCAAACCACATTAATCTTAATAACTACTATTCATTTTATTTAATCATTTAAAAATGATATATAATTGATCATAAAGGCTGGAAATGAAAAACGCCTTTTATTCAGGCATGCAGAATTATTAGGCACGTTGATTTTTTGATCATATTTTATATATATAAAACGTTTTAATCACGTGTACATCACAAAGAACACATTATTTGTAGACATTAGCAAAAATGAAGCATGTTCTGATTAAGCCCAACATTTTATTGTTTTTGAACAGCCACAATTTTTCTTTCTTTATTTTTTATCATTAATGTTTAACATCTGTTAACCAAATTAAAATATCAATTACAAAACACTGAATTATTATCCTATATAAAGGGATAGTTCACCCAAAAAAGAAAATTCAGTCTTTTAGCTTACCTACCCTCATGTTCCAAACCTGTAAACATTTCTGTTCTGCTGAACACAAAGATATTTGGAAGATGGTTTAAGAGGTTATATCTGCTTGGTTAAAGAAAGATTTTTAGAACTATATCTTTATAGTTGTCGTCCATGGTGTGAAAGGGCTTGCGAATCGGTTCAGTGAGTCAAATGTTGATTCAGTAACCGCTTTGACGAAGTTCATTCAGAAGGATTCGTATTCGTTAGACTGATTCAAGATTCAAACCAGTAACGTGAGTGAAAATAACGAGTCATGAAAATAATCTGCTCAAATGTGCTCGTGAATCGGACTCCACTAGTATTGTTTGTTTTGGCGTTCAGCTCGTGAGTAGGCAACTGAAGGATTTAGGCTACGTGATGTTTTTATCACCACATTTAATTTAGCCTTAAAAATCTGGTAAATAGTTTTTTTTTATGGTGGTGCTGGAGAGTCTGCATCGCAAACACTGACTGGGAAACTGCTAAATCTTTTATATATTTTTACCACTAAGGTGATTGAAATCGAGTCAGCAAATGTAACCTGAGTACAGGAAAATGTGTTAAATTATTTATTTTATATTAATAATAATGTATAGATCATTAGTAAGTCAGCAACAGCTGCTGCTGTCAAACAAACCGTTTCTATGGCGACCATGGAGCCTGCATGAATGATTGCGTCACAGACAGCGCCTGCGTCACAGACGGCATTTACTATAAAGACTCTGACCCGCAGTTTCTTCAGTACAGCGATAATCCGAGCGATTTTGAGCGACACATCTGACTACCGATATTTTACAGCAATTGCCTACCGATACTAACTTTACAAGCACCATCATTTCATACAAAGTCTATATTCAGCGCGTTCATACTCACAGACTCAAACTATACAGTCACACACAGTGTGCTTGTGCATCACACGTACCGTTTTGTTACATCTGATATTACCCGTTTCCTTTGGATTTGATCAGCATTTGAACAGACAATGGCTTCAAACTCAAACTGCAGAGAGGTGTGTGTGGAGGTCTATGTGAACGGCGAGTTGTACTGCATTGACAGTGTCGAGGTCCCGGATGAGGAAAATGTGCAGATGGAGTTTATGGTCACCGATCGCATCTACGAGCTTCTCGGGTGCTCACCGGGCGACATTACCGCACAGCTGGAGGTGGAGACGGATGAGTGCATGTCAGTCAGTCACGCCGCTCTAGAGGGGGAGGATGTGCAGATCGACATTGATGTGAAGCACCCAACCTGTACCTGTACAGCCCCTGCGAACAGCCCGACAGGTGAATGCTCAACATGCACCACTCACAACTTTTCAATATAATTTACCGTAATCATTATGATGATCACAACTTATAATAATATGAGATCATTATTTCTGCCTAAATGAATACATGATGTTAGCGAACTGCTTGCTTTCTTGTATTGTCTTAGAACAGTACATTTCTGACATATGGACATAACCTGAGCCCGGGTTACACCTGGTATAAGACGCATTTTGGTTGATCACAAGTAGACAATAGAGACACATTCCCGTTTACACCTGGTGTTTTATTCTGTCTCTTGTCCACTTTCAACCACTTCTGTCCTGATTTCTTCGAGGGGAGGGTCTATGGGCGGGTGTCTTTCGATGTAATGGACAAAATAAGCTCAATGTATGTGTATACACCAGATAAAACAGAAGAACATACAGAGAGCAGCAGCTTTCATTTCTGCTCTGACAGCCGCAGCGAATTGTGCTCAATTCAAAAAGATTGTCTGCATTTTTTGCTTCAGTAAATACTGTGGACAACTAATGTTGTTTAAAATAATTTGCAGAGGAAAACCAAGTGCAATGTTTGGTGGTCCCTTTGTGTTTCATGCCTTATTAGCATTCCAAAGTATTTATTTAGATTAAGTTACAAAACGTGTGTAAAATAAATTACTTTTTTTTTTTAAATCTGTAGTGAAATACACTTTAAAAGTATCCTTTCCAACCCTGATGTCAACAGAGCATTTGAGATGCAAACAGAAATGTCTTCCCAGACTAATAATTCATGTCTAATCTGTGGTTTGAGATGTTTCTAATAACATATTATTTGTTTTTCAGAAAGTACCACAGAGTGGGTGAAGAGAAAAATAAGTGGATTCTTTCAAATGATTTTTTGGATGGATCCGGCTGTTCCAGATCCAACACCTGAGAAGGATAGAGTTCCTGAACCGGAAGTGAATCTGGTTACTGTTCGCTGGCCAGCAGAAGTGCCAGGGGATGAAAAGAACAGCCCCAAAAGAGGTGAATGTCAACAGAGCATTTGAGATGCAGCATTACAACGGCCACACACACACTGTAAAGTTTCAGGAGTGACGACCGCATTTAACGTCAACTAGTTGTTCAGTTCGGTTCCGTACACACTGCGTATAGTTTTTATAAATTCAGTTGTTTCTCCCGTAAATTACTGAACTGTGTGTGTGCAGAACAAGTCTTTCAAGTTGGACTCATTTTTGATCTGTGGTTAGTGATGTTTCTAAGAACATATTATTTGATTTCTTGTTTTTTCAGAAAGTACTGAAGAGAAGAGTGATTTCTTTGAAAAGTGTTTTCCTTTGGATCCGTGTGAGCCCTCGTGCGATCCTGAGCCAGAACCCGTGTCTGCAGGAGATCAGGAGACTGACATTAGTGATGGGATGGATGCTTCTCCTGAAACCGCTGACATGAACGGCCCAAGAGGTGAATGTCAACAGAGCATTTGAGATGTAACATAACAATGGCCACGCACACACTGTAAAGTTTCAGGAGTGACGGCCGCATTTAAATCCCAAAATTATCATTCCATGTGTGTACGGACCACGACTCACTCCTGAAACTTCACAGAGCGCACTCTTGCGGTGTTGCCATGTCCACTTATTATAAGCAGTTTTTTGTTTTTAAGCTTGGCTCATACAGCGATCGAGTTTATGGCATAATTTAATCTGTACAGGTGTGGGTTGCAGTATTTCATTTAATTTTTTATTTTTTTTGATGGGATTTTCTGCTGATTTGCTTGCAAGATCTGGCAACACGAATAAGTCAAGGCTCATACCACTTTCCCTGTGATGTCTTGCACTGCACATACAGACGAGATACATCTCTGGTCTCATCATCTGTCATCTCTTATATCTCTCATCGTACGTCATAAACAACTAGTTGTTCAGTTCGGTTCTGTACACACTGCGTATAGTTTTTGTAAATGCGGTCGTCACTCCCGTAAATTACTGAACTGTGTGTGTGCAGAACAAATGATGCAAACAGAAATTTCTTTCAAGTTTAATTATTTATTTTCGATCTGTGGTTAGTGATGTTTCTAATAACATATTATTTGTTTTCTTCTTTTTTCAGAAAGTACTGAAGAGAAGAAAATGAGTGCTTTCTTTGAAAAGTGTTTTCCTTTGGATCGGTCTGAGCCCTCGTGTGTCCCAGATGCAAGTGATCCTGAGCCAGAACCCGAGTCTGCAGGAGATCAGGAGACTGACATTAGTGATGGGATGGATGATCAGGGTGGCATAGATGGTTCTCCGGAAAAAGGGAAGATGAAGATGAAAATGAGTGCTCTCTTCAAGAAGTATTTTCCATTGGATCCGTGTGAGCCCTCGTGCGATCCTGAGGCAGAACCCGAGTCTGCAGAAGATCAGGAGACTGACATCAGTGATGGGATGGATGCTTCTCCTGAAACCGCTGAAATGAACGGCCTAAGAGGTGAATGTCAACAGAGCATTTGAGATGCAACTTTACAATAGCCACGCACACACTGTAAAGTTTCATTACATTAAAGTACATTTCATTAACAACTAGTTGTTCAGGGGTGCGTTTCCCATATAACGACATTACACATTGCTTAACTACCATAATACGTTGCATCGTTGAAGAAATCAACTAGCTAGTCACGACTGTTTCTCGAAACCGTATTGTCGCAAATCTGTCGCAAAAAGCAGTTATAACTCCACCACCTGCGTGACATCATTAACCAACGTGGTTGAGTAATAACTGCTTTTAATTCATTATTTTGAGATCGAATTCATGTTAGATTTTTTGCTATAAATTATGGAGATGGCACTTGAGGAATAATTATTTTATACTAATTCTTCCAGATTCAAATAGGCTCGTTCTTTTGTACTAGAGCACCTCCGCACATGCGCACTCTTCAAAAAAGGTGCTTTAAATCTCTTGACAAACGTAAAAGACATAAATGACATTTGTATGTATTCTAAATAAAAGAAAAAGATTGTACTGAATGTCAGATTGCTTATTTTGCTCAAGATAAGGATTTATTAAGTCCACATGTCATGCAAACAAGAAACTCTGCTTCTAACCACAGGTCGAGGGCTGTCGTTGCAACCACACAAGTTTGCGATGCTGTTTGCGAATGTTGGAAAGATGGTTTCAGGAAACACTGACTAGTTGAACTACGTTGATAACGACGGAACTTGCGTTCAATAGTTGGCTAATGATGCTTTTGGGAAACGCACCCCAGTTCAGTTCCGTACACACCGCGTATAGTTTTTGTAAATGCGGTTGTCACTCCCGTAAATTACTGAACTGTGTGTGTGCAGAACAAATGATAGTTGGACTACTAATTCATTTTTGAACTGTGGTTAGTGATGATTCTAATAACATATTATTTGTTTTCTTCTTTTTTCAGGAAGTGCTAAAAAGAAGAAAATGAGTGCTTTCTTCAAGAAGTATTTTCCATTGGATCCGTGTGAGCCCTCGTGCGATCCTGAGCCAGAACCCGTGTCTGCAGGAGATCAGGAGACTGACATCAGTGATGGGATGGATGCTTCTCCTGAAACCGCTGACATGAACGGCCCAAGAGGTGAATGTCAACAGAGCATTTGAGATGTAACATAACAATGGCCACGTACACACTGTAAAGTTTCAGGAGTGACGACTGCATTTAACGTCATTAACAACTAGTTGTTCAGTTCGGTTCTGTACACACTGCGTATAGTTTTTGTAAATGCAGTCACTCCCGTAAAATGACTGAACTGTGTGTTGTGCTAGGGATGGGCAACAGTGGTCAAGTACTCGAACGTGACAGCGACGATCGATCATGAAAACAAAGATCGCCCAGACTTTAAAAATATATATATTTATGCATTTTTTCTGATTGGTTATTGCGGCGCGGTAACTGAGGTCTGATTGGTTAGCGTTAGACAGCACGCCTTCCAGACCGCGAAATAAAGTGAAACTGAAGCGCGCGCTGCAGTGATGCCTGAAATCACTTCTCATGAAATACAGTGTAAGATGTGCAGCGCCAATCTGTCATATAGCATTATAATGAGAACAAGATTGTAATACGGCATTTCAGAATGTTTGTCAATCGGCACCAAGATACTTCCGGGTGGCAGAACGCGAGCAGCTTCTACTGACCAGCTGAAGAGATCCAGCCGGCTACTGTAAACACTTACATAGTTAAACATGTTGTTGATCGAAGTTGAAACTATGATGAAAACGTGTTGTGTTTGGGGTTGAGCTGCCAGATATACAGCAGAATGTGTGGGATTTTATCCATTTCCTTCATAAAAAAGTAAATTAAAGCGAGGAGGTTAAAGCGAGTAGTGCTACAGAGAAGTATTCTCAAAACTGTCCATCTACAAAATCATAGCAGAGGATAATTATCTTCAGCTGGGGAAATTTGAGACTAATATTAGTAAACTTGAGGTCTCTTTTAAAGATCAAACTCATCACTGCCTGAAGTAAAAGTATTATACAAGGTAGAGACTGAACTTCTAGTGTCATGTAGGCTACTGATCAAATGTCAATGGAAGAAATAGGAAAAGCAAAACATGGTTGTAGGCTCTTCTGCTGATGGATGAGGACGAGTTTAGTTTGAGTGAATGCCTGAGTAGCGCTAGTCTACAGCGCACTATCCTTTTCACTGTCAAAAGCTCACGTCTGTGCCATCCGATCCGAGCAACAGAAAACTATCACAGCGTTTTTAGTTAGATAACAGTGAAATAGACCATCTATCAGAGCCTAACATATTGTAAGTCAAACAGCAACAGTCACTGAAATAACTACTCAATGATAGGCTGAAGCTAAAAATGATGGTAGTAGACCAGCGCTACATCTACTAGACCAAGGTTAGGCATTTCATGCTTTGCTGAATTAGTTAATCAGTCCCTCAATGATCATGTTAACTATGTCTGAATTCCAAGCAATTTCCTAGCATTGCCATAGGAACGCTTCGGCTTTTGCCACCCGGGAAGAACGCCTATTATTAGGACGTGTTTGGTTGAGTTTAATAACCAGCTAGAAATTTTCTGCCATTATATCGGCTGGTGTTCATTCTCTTCAGTTTCAGCTCAAATGCAATGCCTGACATTATCAACTCAGGGTTATTTGAGATAGGCTATTTCTTTTTCAAAACCATTGATGATATTAATAATGCAGCAGTGGTATTTTGTTCTCGTGTTTTTTATCAGTAAACCTATGTTTTATTTAAAGTTGTTTCTCATTATGTATTCGAAAACACAGTGATGTCTGTGATTGTAAAATTATTTGCAGCGCCAATCTGTCATGTAGGCTACATAGCATTATAATGAGAACACGATAGTAATAGTGTTGTAAGTTATCTGTGGTTTCGTTGCCCGTGTGTTAGCGTTGTTGTTAAGGGAAGAGCGCATTCAAAAGGAGTTTCCCTTTCAAACCATAGCCTGTAAAATATTAGCACGGCCAAGTTCATGTGCGCATTCGTGTCCTTTTGGGAAGATGTAAATTGTAAATCTGATTAATCTCATAGGATGAGTTTAATAACCCCAGCAAAGCTCTGCAGGGTGCTGTGTATTCACAGTTTGAGCTCAAACACATTGCCCGATATTATTGACTGGGTTATTTGAGACGGTTATTTTGTTTCTAGATGTTTCTTTTTCAAAGACATTTATGCATCATACTCTAGCAGTTATTTATTATAGTCATATGTTCATGTTTTCATGTTTGTATGTCAACATTCATTTTCTTAACAGTCTTAAAATAGTTTCATAACTTTATGTCCCTGTACAAGCCCGCCTACTAGTACTCGTTTTTGAGACCTATTGATGATCGAAATGAGAAATTGAATTCCCATCCCTAGTGTGTTGGACTAATAATTCATTTTTGATCTGTGGTTAGTGATGTTTCTAATAACATATTATTTGTTTTCTTCTTCTTTCAGAAAGTACTAAAAAGAAGAAAATGAGTGTTTTCTTCAAGAAATATTTTCCATTGGATCCGTCTGAGCCCTCGTGTGTCCCAGATGCAAGTGATCCTGAGGCAGAACCCGTGTCTGCAGAAGATCAGGAGACTGAAATGAACGGCCCAAGAGGTAAATGTCAACAGAGCATTTGAGATGCAGCATTACAATGGCCACGTACACACTGAAGTTTCAGGAGTGACGACTGCATTTAACGTCAACTAGTTGTTCAGTTCGGTTCTGTACACACTGCGTATAGTTTTTGTAAATGCGGTTGTCACTCCCGTAAATTACTGAACTGTGTGTGTGCAGAACAAATGATGCAAACAGAAATTTCTTTCAAGTTGGACTAATAATTCATTTTTGATCTGTGGTTAGTGATGTTTCTAATAACATATTATTTGTTTTCTTCTTCTTTCAGAAAGTACTAAAAAGATGAAAATGAGTGCTTTCTTCAAAAAGTATTTTCCTTTGGATCAGGCTGAGCCCTCTTGTGTTCCTGAGTCGGAATAAGAATCAGATCTGGTTGATTATATTATATATTAAATATTAAAGACATCTAAGGCATCAGTTGAAGCATGGTTTTTCTGGTCCGGAGAAAACATTCAAGGGGCCGTTATACTGACCTGAAGGAAATAGGATACATAATGCATAGCATTACTAGCTGATCTGGCTACAGAATCACGCCTTGACCCTTCTGAAACATCTCCTTAAATACCAGACCAAGATACAAAATTCTTTCAAATGTAAACATGAGTTCACAATGGGAAATAGCATTAATTGACAACAGGAGGTAAAGACCAATTGGCCCCCATCACACATTATGTAAAAAATATCTCTAAACTCTTAAAAGCTTTGTTACCTTTTGATTTACTTCTGTGGGGATTAGACCTTTGTAACAATCACACTGAGACATTTCGAATGATACCAAACATGTATAATACTGTATAGTACTTGTTCACATTAACCCATGTAGATTTTGGTTGAATTCTGAGAGATGGTTGAAGAGACATGTAAATTAAGGACATTATTAGATGATTAACTCAGTGTGATGGAGACGCTAAATGCTCAAGAATGAGTTCAGTTGTTAATTTCCTTTGTTTTCTCAGATAGTCACAATCTCCTACAGTTCTTACAGTTTCTCTAGTCTTACACAAGTGACGTTACATGATTTGACTGATTGGATGTTACGTATGCTGACAGACAGATCACGGCTTTAAAAGAAAGGAACGGAAAGAAGCGCAAATCAAAACCGAAACTAAAACACAACCTTAAATAATTCTTGAGAGCAAGGGGGCACCCTGGTGGTGCGGGGCCCTACGCAACTTGTGAACTCTGTGTATAGAGAGGATCGGCTCTGCCTGTGGTTTGGCAAAAAGGGGCAAAATGTTTATAATAGTAATAGTAACTAGTGTAACTATTAAATAAGTATGTGTAGGTATAAAGGGAAAATATGTAATATTTGGGGAATAAAGGGGTAACTATCAGGAAAATTAAAATGGTGCTGGTTACCCTTTTGTTTCATGTAGTTACAGGTTAACTGTGAATCTGCAGGCTGTAAATTAAAGTGGTGTTTGTCCCCCTCTTGTTTCATGTAGTTACAGGGTAAGTATGAATCTGACGGCTGTAAATTAAAGTGGTGTTTGTTCCCCTTTTGTTTCATGTAGTTACAGAGTAAGTATGAATCTGCGGGCTGTAAATTAAAGTGGTGTTTGTTCCCCTCTTGTTTCATGTAGTTACAGGGTAAGTATGAATCTGAGGGCTGTAAATTAAAGTGGTGTTTGTTCCCCTCTTGTTTCATGTAGTTACAGGGTAAGTATGAATCTGCGGGCTGTAAATTAAAGTGGTGCTTGTTCTGCTCTTGATTCATGTAGTTACAGGGTAAGTATGAATCTGAGGGCTGTAAATTAAAGTGGTGTTTGTTCCCCTCTTGTTTCATGTAGTTACAGGGTAAGTATGAATCTGAGGGCTGTAAATTAAAGTGATGTTTTTTCCCCTCTTGTTTCATGTAGTTGCAGGGTAAGTATAAAACTGCGGCTGTAAATTAAAGTGGTGTTTGTTCCCCTCTTGTTTCATGTTGTTACAGGGTGAGTATGAATCTGAGGGCTATAAATTAAAGTGTTGTTTGTCAACCTTTGTTTTCATGTAGTCACAGGGTAAGAATGAATCTGCGACTGTAAATTAAAGTGGTGTTTGTTCCCCTCTTGTTTCATGTAGTTACAGGGTAAGTATGAATCTTTGGGCTGTAATTTAAAGTGGTGCTTGTTACCCTCTTGATTCATGTAGTTACAGGGTGAGCATGAATCTGCGGTCTATAAATTAAAGTGGTGTTTGTTACCCATTGTTTTCATGTAGTTACAGGGTAAGAATGAATCTAAGATTGTAAATTAAAGTGGTGTTTGTTCCCCTCTTGTTTCATGTAGTTACAGGGTAAGTATGAATCTTTGGGCTGTAATTTAAAGTGGTGTTTGTTCCCCTCTTGTTTCATGTAGTTACAGGGTAAGTATGAATCTTTGGGCTGTAATTTAAAGTGGTGCTTGTTACCCTCTTGATTCATGTAGTTACAGGGTAAATATGAATCTGGTCTATAAATTAAAGTGGTGTTTGTTCCCTCTTGTTTCATGTAGTTACAGGGTAATTATGAATCTGGGCTGTAAATTAAAGTGGTGTTTGTTCCCCTCTTGTTTCATGTAGTTACAGAGTAAGTATGAATCTGAGGGCTCTAAATTAAAGTGGTGTTTGCCCCCTCTTGTTTCATTTAGTTACCGGGTAAGTATGAATCTGAGGGCTGTAAATTAAAGCGGTGCTTGTTGCCCTCTTGTTTCATGTAGTTACAGAGTAAGTATGAATCTGCGGGCTGTAAATTAAAGTGGTGTGTGTTCCCCTCTTGTTACATGTAGTTACAGAGTAAGTATGAATCTGAGGGCTGTAAATTAAAGTGGTGTTTGTTCCCTCATGTTTCATGTAGTTCTAGGGTAAGTATTAATCTGAGTGCTGTAAATTAAAGTGGTGTGTGTTCCCCTTTGTTTCATGTAGTTACAGGGTAAGTATAAATCTGAGGGCTATAAATTAAAGTGTTGTTTGTTCCCCTCTTGTTTCATGTAGTTACAGGGTAAGTATAAATCTGAGGGCTGTAAATTAAAGTGGTGCTTGTTCCCCTCTTGATTCATGTAGTTACAGAGTACGTATGAATCTGAGGACTGTAAATTATAGTGGTGTTTGTTTCCCTCTTGTTTCATGTAGTTACAGGGTCAGTATGAATCTGAGGGCTATAAATTAAAGTGTTGTTTGTTACCCATTGTTTTCATGTAGTTACAGGGTAAGAATGAATCTAAGACTGTAAATTAAAGTGGTGTTTGTTCCCCTCTTGTTTCATGTAGTTACAGGGTAAGTATGAATCTGCGGCTGTAAATTAAAGTGGTGTTTGTTCCCCTCTTGTTTCATGTAGTTACAGGGTAAGTATGAATCTGTGGACTGTAATTTAAAGTGGTGCTTGTTACCCTCTTGATTCATGTAGTTACAGGGTAAGTATGAATCTGCGGGCTATAAATTAAAGTGGTGTTTGTTCCCCTCTTGTTTCATGTAGTTACAGGGTAATTATGAATCTGAGGGCTGTAAATTAAAGTGGTGCTTGTTACCCTTTTGATTCATGTAGTTACAGGGTGAGTATGAATCTGCGGTCTATAAATTAAAGTGGTGTTTGTTCCCTCTTGTTTCATGTAGTTACAGGGTAAGTATGAATCTGAGGGCTATAAATTAAAGTGTTGTTTGTCAACCTTTGTTTTCATGTAGTCACAGGGTAAGAATGAATCTGCGGCTGTAAATTAAAGTGGTGTTTGTTCCCCTCTTGTTTCATGTAGTTACAGGGTAATTATGAATCTGCGGCTGTAAATTAAAGTGGTGTTTGTTCCCCTCTTGTTTCATGTAGTTACAGGGTAAGTATGAATCTTTGGGCTGTAATTTAAAGTGGTGCTTGTTACCCTCTTGATTCATGTAGTTACAGGGTGAGTATGAATCTGCGGGCTATAAATTAAAGTGGTGTTTGTTCCCCTTTTGTTTAATGTAGTTACAGGGTAAGTATGAATCTGGGCTGTAAATTAAAGTTGTGTTTGTTCCCCTTGTTTCATGAAGTTACAGGGTAACAATGAATCTGCGGGCTATAAATAAAGAGGTGTTTGTTCCCCTCTTGTTTCATGTAGTTACAGGGTAAGTAAAAATCTGAGGGCTGTAAATTAAAGTGGTATTTGTTCCCGCTTGTTTCATGTAGTTACAGAGTAAGTATGAATCTGAGGGCTGTAAATTAAAGTGGTGTTTGCCCCCTCTTGTTTCATTTAGTTACCGGGTAAGTATGAATCTGAGGGCTGTAAATTAAAGTGGTGCTTGTTCCCCTCTTGTTTCATGTAGTTACAGGGTAAGTATGAATCTGCGGGCTGTAAATTAAAGTTGTGCTTGTTGCCCTCTTGTTTCATGTAGTTACAGGGTAAGTATGAATCTGAGGGCTGTAAATTAAAGTGGTGTTTGTTGCCCTCTTGTTTCATGTAGTTACAGGGTAAGTATTAATCTGCGGGCTGTAAATTAAAGTGGTGTTTGTTCCCCTCTTGATTCATGTAGTCACAGGGTAAGTATGAATCTGTGGCTGTAAATTAAAGTGGTGTTTGTTCCCCTCTTGTTTCATGTAGTTACAGGGTAAGTATGAATCTGCGGGCTGTAAATTAAAGCGGTGTGTGTTACCCTCTTGTTTCATGTAGTTACAGGGTAAGTATAAATCTGCGGGCTGTAAATTAAAGTGATGTGTTCCCCTCTTGTTTCATGTAGTTACAGAGTAAGTATGAATCAGCGGCTGTAAATTAAAGTGATGTTTTTTCCCCTCTTGTTTCATGTAGTTACAGGTAAGTATGAATCTGCAGGCTGTAAATTAAAGTGGTGCTTGTTCCCCTCTTGATTAATGTAGTTACAGGGTAAGTATAAAACTGCAGCTGTAAATTAAAGTGGTGTTTGTTCCCCTCTTGTTTCATGTAGTTACAGGGTAATTATGAATCTGCGGCTGTAAATTAAAGTGGTGTTTGTTCCCCTCTTGTTTCATGTAGTTACAGGGTAATTATGAATCTGGGCTTTAAATTAAAGTGGTGGTTGTTCCCTCTTATTTCATGTAGTTACAGGGTAAGAATGAATCTGCGGGCTATAAATTAAAGTGGTGTTTGTTCACCTCTTGTTTCATGAAGTTACAGGGTAACAATGAATCTGCGGGCTATAAATAAAGTGGTGTTTTTCTTCCCCTCTTGTTTCATGTAGTTACAGGGTAAGTAAAAATCTGAGGGCTGTAAATTAAAGAGGTGCTTGTTCCCCTCTTGATTCATGTAGTTACAGAGAAAGTATGAATCTGAGGGCTGTAAATTAAAGTGGTGTTTGCCCCCTCTTGTTTCATTTAGTTACCGGGTAAGTATGAATCTGAGCGCTGTAAATTAAAATGGTGCTTGTTGCCCCTTGTTTCATGTAGTTACAGAGTAAGTATGAATCTGCAGGCTGTAAATTAAAGTGGTGCTTGTTGCCCTCTTGATACATGTAGTTACAGAGTAAGTATGAATCTGAGGGCTGTAAATTAAAGTGGTGTTTGCCCCCTCTTGTTTCATTTAGTTACCGGGTAAGTATGAATCTGAGGGCTGTAAATTAAAGTGGTGTTTGTTCCCCTCATGTTTCATGTAGTTCTAGGGTAAGTATTAATCTGAGTGCTGTAAATTAAAGTGGTGTGTGTTCCCTTTTGTTTCATGTAGTTAACAGGGTAAGTATAAATCTGAGGGATATAAATGAAAGTGTTGTTTGTCAACCTTTGTTTTCATGTAGTTACAGGGTAAGAATGAATCTGCGGGCTATAAAATAAAGTGGTGTTTGTTCCCCTTTTGTTTAATGTAGTTACAGGGTAATTAAAAATCTGAGGGCTGTAAATTAAAGAGGTGTTTGTTCCCCTCTTCTTTCATGTAGTTACAGGGTAAGTATGAATCTGTGGACTGTAAATTAAAGTGGTGCTTGTTACCCTCTTGATTCATGTAGTTACAGGGTGAGCATGAATCTGCGGTCTATAAATTAAAGTGGTGTTTGTTACCCATTGTTTTCATGTAGTTACAGGGTAAGAATGAATCTAAGATTGTAAATTAAAGTGGTGTTTGTTCCCCTCTTGTTTCATGTAGTTACAGGGTAAGTATGAATCTGCGGGCTGTAAATTAAAGTGGTGTTTGTTCCCCTCATGTTTCATGTAGTTACAGGGTAATTATGAATCTGCGACTGTAAATTAAAGTGGTGCTTGTTACCCTCTTGATTCATGTAGTTACAGGGTGAGTATGAATCTCGGTCTATAAATTAAAGTGGTGTTTGTTCCCCTTTTGTTTCATGTAGTTACAGGGTAATTATGAATCTGAGGGCTGTAAATTAAAGTGGTGTTTGTTCCCCTCTTGTTTCATGTAGTTACAGGGTAAGTATGAATCTGAGGGCTCTAAATTAAAGTGGTGTTTGCCCCCTCTTGTTTCATTTAGTTACCGGGTAAGTATGAATCTGAGGGCTGTAAATTAAAGCGGTGCTTGTTGCCCTCTTGTTTCATGTAGTTACAGAGTAAGTATGAATCTGCGGGCTGTAAATTAAAGTGGTGTGTTCCCCTCTTGTTACATGTAGTTACAGAGTAAGTATGAATCTGAGGGCTGTAAATTAAAGTGGTGTTTGTTCCCCTCATGTTTCATGTAGTTCTAGGTAAGTATTAATCTGAGTGCTGTAAATTAAAGTGGTGTGTGTTCCCCCTTTGTTTCATGTAGTTAACAGGGTAAGTATAAATCTGAGGATATAAATTAAAGTGGTCTTTGTTCCCCTCTTGTTTCATGTAGTTACAGGGTAAGTATAAATCTGAGGGCTGTAAATTAAAGTGGTGCTTGTTCCCCTCTTGATTCATGTAGTTACAGAGTACGTATGAATCTGAGGGCTGTAAATTAAAGTGGTGTTTGTTCCCCTCTTGTTTCATGTAGTTACAGGGTCAGTATGAATCTGAGGGCTGTAAATTAAAGTGTTGTTTGTTACCCATTGTTTTCATGTAGTTACAGGGTAAGAATGAATCTAAGACTGTAAATTAAAGTGGTGTTTGTTCCCCTCTTGTTTCATGTAGTTACAGGGTAATTATGAATCTGCGACTGTAAATTAAAGTGGTGTTTGTTCCCCTCTTGTTTCATGTAGTTACAGGGTAAGTATGAATCTTTGGGCTGTAATTTAAAGTGGTGCTTGTTACCCTCTTGATTCATGTAGTTACAGGGTGAGTATGAATCTGCGGTCTATAAATTAAAGTGGTGTTTGTTCCCCTTTTGTTTAATGTAGTTACAGGCTAAGTATGAATCTGCAGGCTGTAAATTAATGTGGTGCTTGTTACCCTTTTGATTCATGTAGTTACAGGGTCAGTATGAATCTGCGGGCTATAAATTAAAGTGGTGTTTGTTCCCCTCTTGTTTCATGTAGTTACAGGGTAAGTATGAATCTGAGGGCTATAAATTAAAGTGTTGTTTGTCAACCTTTGTTTTCATGTAGTCACAGGGTAAGAATGAATCTGCGACTGTAAATTAAAGTGGTGTTTGTTCCCCTCTTGTTTCATGTAGTTACAGGGTAATTATGAATCTGCGACTGTAAATTAAAGTGGTGTTTGTTCCCCTCTTGTTTCATGTAGTTACAGGGTAAGTATGAATCTTTGGGCTGTAATTTAAAGTGGTGCTTGTTACCCTCTTGATTCATGTAGTTACAGGGTGAGTATGAATCTGCGGTCTATAAATTAAAGTGGTGTTTGTTCCCCTTTTGTTTAATGTAGTTACAGGGTAATTATGAATCTGGGCTGTAAATTAAAGTTGTGTTTGTTCCCCTCTTGTTTCATGAAGTTACAGGGTAACAATGAATCTGCGGGCTATAAATTAAAGTGGTCTTTGTTCCCCTCTTGTTTCATGTAGTTACAGGGTAAGTATAAATCTGAGGGCTGTAAATTAAAGTGGTATTTGTTCCCCGCTTGTTTCATGTAGTTACAGAGTAAGTATGAATCTGAGGGCTGTAAATTAAAGTGGTGTTTGCCCCTCTTGTTTCATTTAGTTACCGGGTAAGTATGAATCTGAGGGCTGTAAATTAAAGTGGCGCTAGTTCCCCTCTTGTTTCATGTAGTTACAGGGTAAGTATGAATCTGCGGGCTGTAAATTAAAGTTGTGCTTGTTGCCCTCTTGTTTCATGTAGTTACAGGGTAAGTATGAATCTGAGGGCTGTAAATTAAAGTGGTGTTTGTTGCCCTCTTGTTTCATGTAGTTACAGAGTAAGTATGAATCTGCGGGCTGTAAATTAAAGTGGTGCTTGTTCCCCTCTTGATTCATGTAGTTACAGGGTAAGTATGAATCTGATGGCTGTAAATTAAAGTGGTGTTTGTTCCCTCTTGTTTCATGTAGTTACAGAGTAAGTATGAATCTGCGGGCTGTAAATTAAAGCGGTGTGTGTTACCCTCTTGTTTCATGTAGTTACAGGGTAAGTATAAATCTGCGGGCTGTAAATTAAAGTGATGTGTTCCCCTTTGTTTCATGTAGTTACAGAGTAAGTATGAATCAGCGGCTGTAAATTAAAGTGATGTTTTTTCCTCTTGTTTCATGTAGTTACAGGGTAAGTATGAATCTGCAGGCTGTAAATTAAAGTGGTGCTTGTTCCCTCTTGATTAATGTAGTTACAGGGTAAGTATAAAACTGCAGCTGTAAATTAAAGTGGTGTTTGTTCCCCTCTTGTTTCATGTAGTTACAGGGTAATTATGAATCTGCGGCTGTAAATTAAAGTGGTGTTTGTTCCCCTCTTGTTTCATGTAGTTACAGGGTAATTATGAATCTGGGCTTTAAATTAAAGTGGTGGTTGTTCCCCTCTTATTTCATGTAGTTACAGGGTAAGAATGAATCTGCGGGCTATAAATTAAAGTGGTGTTTGTTCACCTCTTGTTTCATGAAGTTACAGGGTAACAATGAATCTGCGGGCTATAAATAAAGTGGTGTTTTTCTTCCCCTCTTGTTTCATGTAGTTACAGGGTAAGTAAAAATCTGAGGGCTGTAAATTAAAGAGGTGCTTGTTCCCTCTTGATTCATGTAGTTACAGAGAAAGTATGAATCTGAGGGCTGTAAATTAAAGTGGTGTTTGCCCCCTCTTGTTTCATTTAGTTACCGGGTAAGTATGAATCTGAGCGCTGTAAATTAAAATGGTGCTTGTTGCCCCCTTGTTTCATGTAGTTACAGAGTAAGTATGAATCTGCAGGCTGTAAATTAAAGTGGTGCTTGTTGCCCTCTTGATACATGTAGTTACAGAGTAAGTATGAATCTGAGGGCTGTAAATTAAAGTGGTGTTTGCCCCCTCTTGTTTCATTTAGTTACCGGGTAAGTATGAATCTGAGGGCTGTAAATTAAAGTGGTGTTTGTTCCCCTCATGTTTCATGTAGTTCTAGGGTAAGTATTAATCTGAGTGCTGTAAATTAAAGTGGTGTGTGTTCCCTTTTGTTTCATGTAGTTAACAGGTAAGTATAAATCTGAGGGATATAAATTAAAGTGTTGTTTGTTACCCTTTGTTTTCATGTAGTTACAGGGTAAGAATGAATCTGCAGGCTATAAATTAAAGTGGTGTTTGTTCCCCTCTTGTTTCATGTAGTTACAGGGTAATTAAAAATCTGAGGGCTGTAAATTAAAGAGGTGCTTGTTCCCCTCTTGATTCATGTAGTTACAGAGAAAGTATGAATCTGCGGGCTGTAAATGAAAGTGGTGCTTGTTCCCCTCTTGATTCATGTAGTTACAGAGTAAGTATGAATCTGAGGGCTGTAAATTAAAGTGGTGCTTGTTACCCTTTTGATTCATGTAGTTACAGGGTGAGTATGAATCTGCGGTCTATAAATTAAAGTGGTGTTTGTTCCCCTCTTGTTTCATGTAGTTACAGGGTAAGTATGAATCTGAGGGCTATAAATTAAAGTGTTGTTTGTCAACCTTTGTTTTCATGTAGTCACAGGGTAAGAATGAATCTGCGACTGTAAATTAATGTGGTGATTGTTCTCCTTTTGTTTCATGTAGTTACAGGGTAATTATGAATCTGCGGCTGTAAATTAAAGTGGTGTTTGTTCCCCTCTTGTTTCATGTAGTTACAGGGTAAGTATGAATCTTTGGGCTGTAATTTAAAGTGGTGCTTGTTACCCTCTTGATTCATGTAGTTACAGGGTAAATATGAATCTGCGGTCTATAAATTAAAGTGGTGTTTGTTCCCCTCTTGTTTCATGTTGTTACAGGGTAATTATGAATCTGGGCTGTAAATTAAAGTGGTGCTTGTTACCCTCTTGTTTCATGTAGTTACAGGGTAAGTATAAATCTGGGCTGTAAATTAAAGTGATGTGTTCCCCTCTTGTTTCATGTAGTTACAGAGTAAGTATGAATCAGCGGCTGTAAATTAAAGTGATGTTTTTCCTCTTGTTTCATGTAGTTACAGGGTAAGTATGAATCTGCAGGCTGTAAATTAATGTGGTGATTGTTCCCCTTTTGTTTCATGTAGTTACAGGGTAATTATAAATCTGCAGCTGTAAATTAAAGTGGTGTTTGTTCCCCTCTTGTTTCATGTAGTTACAGGGTAATTATGAATCTGCGGCTGTAAATTAAAGTGGTGTTTGTTCCCCTCTTGTTTCATGTAGTTACAGGGTAATTATGAATCTGAGGGCTGTAAATTAAAGTGGTGTTTGTTCCCCTCTTGTTTCATGTAGTTAAAGGGTAAGTATGAATCTGCGGGCTATAAATTAATGTGGTGATTGTTCCCCTTTTGTTTCATGTAGTTACAGGGTAACAATGAATCTGCGGGCTATAAATAAAGTGGTGTTTTTCTTCCCCTCTTGTTTCATGTAGTTACAGGGTAAGTATAAATCTGAGGGCTGTAAATTAAAGTGGTGCTTGTTCCCCTCTTGATTCATGTAGTTACAGAGTACGTATGAATCTGAGGGCTGTAAATTAAAGTGGTGTTTGCCCCCTCTTGTTTCATTTAGTTACCGGGTAAGTATGAATCTGAGCGCTGTAAATTAAAATGGTGCTTGTTGCCCCCTTGTTTCATGTAGTTACAGAGTAAGTATGAATCTGCAGGCTGTAAATTAAAGTGGTGCTTGTTGCCCTCTTGGTGCATGTAGTTACAGAGTAAGTATGAATCTGAGGGCTGTAAATTAAAGTGGTGTTTGCCCCCTCTTGTTTCATTTAGTTACCGGGTAAGTATGAATCTGAGGGCTGTAAATTAAAGTGGTGTTTGTTCCCCTCATGTTTCATGTAGTTCTAGGGTAAGTATTAATCTGAGTGCTGTAAATTAAAGTGGTGTGTGTTCCCTTTTGTTTCATGTAGTTAACAGGGTAAGTATAAATCTGAGGGATATAAATTAAAGTGTTGTTTGTCAACCTTTGTTTTCATGTAGTCACAGGGTAAGAATGAATCTGCGGGCTATATTTAAAGTGGTTTTTGTTCCCCTCTTGTTTCATGTAGTTACAGGGTAATTAAAAATCTGAGGGCTGTAAATTAAAGATGTGCTTGTTCCCTCTTGATTCATGTAGTTACAGAGAAAGTATGAATCTGCGGGCTGTAAATGAAAGTGGTGCTTGTTCCCCTCTTGATTCATGTAGTTACAGAGTAAGTATGAATCTGAGGGCTGTAAATTAAAGTGGTGCTTGTTACCCTTTGATTCATGTAGTTACAGGGTGAGTATGAATCTGGTCTATAAATTAAAGTGGTGTTTGTTCCCCTCTTGTTTCATGTAGTTACAGGGTAAGTATGAATCTGAGGGCTATAAATTAAAGTGTTGTTTGTCAACCTTTGTTTTCATGTAGTCACAGGGTAAGAATGAATCTGCAGGCTGTAAATTAATGTGGTGATTGTTCCCCTTTTGTTTCATGTAGTTACAGGGTAATTATGAATCTGCGGCTGTAAATTAAAGTGGTGTTTGTTCCCCTCTTGTTTCATGTAGTTACAGGGTAAGTATGAATCTTTGGGCTGTAATTTAAAGTGGTGCTTGTTACCCTCTTGATTCATGTAGTTACAGGGTAAATATGAATCTGCGGTCTATAAATTAAAGTGGTGTTTGTTCCCCTTTTGTTTAATGTAGTTACAGGCTAAGTATGAATCTGCAGGCTGTAAATTAAAGTGGTGCTTGTTGCCCTCTTGTTTCATGTAGTTACAGAGTAAGTATGAATCTGCGGGCTGTAAATTAAAGTTGTGCTTGTTCCCCTCTTGTTTCATGTAGTTACAGGGTAAGTATGAATCTGAGGGCTGTAAATTAAAGTGGTGTTTGTTCCCCTCTTGTTTCATGTAGTTACAGGGTAAGTATGAATCTGCGGGCTGTAAATTAAAGTGGTGCTTGTTCCCCTCTTGATTCATGTAGTTACAGAGTAAGTATAAATCTGAGGGCTGTAAATTAAAGTGGTGTTTGTTCCCCTCTTGTTTCATGTAGTTACAGAGTAAGTATGAATCTGCGGGCTGTAAATTAAAGCGGTGTGTGTTACTCTCTTGTTTCATGTAGTTACAGGGTAAGTATAAATCTGCGGGCTGTAAATTAAAGTGATGTGTTCCCCTCTTGTTTCATGTAGTTACAGAGTAAGTATGAATCAGCGGCTGTAAATTAAAGTGATGTTTTTTCCCCTCTTGTTTCATGTAGTTACAGGGTAGGTATGAATCTGCAGGCTGTAAATTAAAGTGATTGTTCCCCCTTTGTTTCATGTAGTTACAGGGTAATTATAAATCTGCGGCTGTAAATTAAAGTGGTGTTTGTTCCCCTCTTGTTTCATGTAGTTACAGGGTAATTATGAATCTGCGACTGTAAATTAAAGTGGCGTTTGTTCCTCTTGTTTCATGTAGTTACAGGGTAAGTATGAATCTTTGGGCTGTAATTTAAAGTGGTGCTTGTTACCCTCTTGATTCATGTAGTTACAGGGTGAGTATGAATCTGCGGGCTATAAATTAAAGTGGTGTTTGTTCCCCTTTTGTTTAATGTAGTTACAGGGTAAGTGTGAATCTGTGTATTGTAAATTAAAGTGGTGTTTGTTCCCCTCTTGTTTCATGAAGTTACAGGGTAACAATGAATCTGGGCTATAAATAAAGAGGTGTTTGTTCCCTCTTGTTTCATGTAGTTACAGGGTAAGTAAAAATCTGAGGGCTGTAAATTAAAGTGGTATTTGTTCCCGCTTGTTTCATGTAGTTACAGAGTAAGTATGAATCTGAGGGCTGTAAATTAAAGTGGTGTTTGCCCCCTCTTGTTTCATTTAGTTACCGGGTAAGTATGAATCTGAGGGCTGTAAATTAAAGTGGTGCTTGTTCCCTCTTGTTTCATGTAGTTACAGGGTAAGTATGAATCTGCGGGCTGTAAATTAAAGTTGTGCTTGTTGCCCTCTTGTTTCATGTAGTTACAGGGTAAGTATGAATCTGAGGGCTGTAAATTAAAGTGGTGTTTGTTCCTCTTGTTTCATGTAGTTACAGAGTAAGTATGAATCTGCGGGCTGTAAATTAAAGTGGTGCTTGTTCCTCTTGATTCATGTAGTTACAGGGTAAGTATGAATCTGATGGCTGTAAATTAAAGTGGTGTTTGTTCCCCTTGTTTCATGTAGTTACAGAGTAAGTATGAATCTGCGGGCTGTAAATTAAAGCGGTGTGTGTTACCCTCTTGTTTCATGTAGTTACAGGGTAAGTATAAATCTGCGGGCTGTAAATTAAAGTGATGTGTTCCCCTCTTGTTTCATGTAGTTACAGGGTAAGTATGAATCTGCGGCTGTAAATTAAAGTGGTGTTTGTTCCCCTCATGTTTCATGTAGTTACAGGGTAAGTATGAATCTGCAGACTGTAAATTAAAGTGGTGTTGGTTCCCCTCTTGATTAATGTAGTTACAGGGTAAGTATGAATCTGCAGCTGTAAATTAAAGTGGTGTTTGTTCCCCTTTTGTTAAATGTAGTTACAGGGTAATTATGAATCTGCGGCTGTAAATTAAAGTGGTGTTTGTTCCCCTCTTGTTTCATGTAGTTACAGGGTAATTATGAATCTGGGCTTTAAATTAAAGTGGTGGTTGTTCCCCTCTTATTTCATGTAGTTACAGGGTAAGAATGAATCTGGGCTATAAATTAAAGTGGTGTTTGTTCACCTCTTGTTTCATGAAGTTACAGGGTAACAATGAATCTGCGGGCTATAAATAAAGTGGTGTTTTCTTCCCTCTTGTTTCATGTAGTTACAGGGTAAGTAAAAATCTGAGGGCTGTAAATTAAAGAGGTGCTTGTTCCCCTCTTGATTCATGTAGTTACAGAGAAAGTATGAATCTGAGGGCTGTAAATTAAAGTGGTGTTTGCCCCCTCTTGTTTCATTTAGTTACCGGGTAAGTATGAATCTGAGCGCTGTAAATTAAAATGGTGCTTGTTGCCCCTTGTTTCATGTAGTTACAGAGTAAGTATGAATCTGCAGGCTGTAAATTAAAGTGGTGCTTGTTGCCCTCTTGATACATGTAGTTACAGAGTAAGTATGAATCTGAGGGCTGTAAATTAAAGTGGTGTTTGCCCTCTTGTTTCATTTAGTTAGGGTAAGTATGAATCTGAGGGCTGTAAATTAAAGTGGTGTTTGTTCCTCATGTTTCATGTAGTTCTAGGGTAAGTATTAATCTGAGTGCTGTAAATTAAAGTGGTGTGTGTTCCCTTTTGTTTCATGTAGTTAACAGGGTAAGTATAAATCTGAGGATATAAATTAAAGTGTTGTTTGTTACCCTTTGTTTTCATGTAGTTACAGGGTAAGAATGAATCTGCGGGCTATAAATTAAAGTGGTGTTTGTTCCCCTCTTGTTTCATGTAGTTACAGGGTAATTAAAAATCTGAGGGCTGTAAATTAAAGAGGTGCTTGTTCCCTCTTTGATTCATGTAGTTACAGAGAAAGTATGAATCTGCGGGCTGTAAATGAAAGTGGTGCTTGTTCCCCTCTTGATTCATGTAGTTACAGAGTAAGTATGAATCTGAGGGCTGTAAATTAAAGTGGTGCTTGTTACCCTTTTGATTCATGTAGTTACAGGGTGAGTATGAATCTGCGGGCTATAAATTAAAGTGGTGTTTGTTCCCCTCTTGTTTCATGTAGTTACAGGGTAAGTATGAATCTGCGGCTGTAAATGAAAGTGTTGTTTGTCAACCTTTGTTTTCATGTAGTTACAGGGTAAGAATGAATCTGCGACTGTAAATTAATGTGGTGATTGTTCCCCTTTTGTTTCATGTAGTTACAGGGTAATTATGAATCTGCGACTGTAAATTAAAGTGGTGTTTGTTCCCCTCTTCTTTCATGTAGTTACAGGGTAAGTATGAATCTTTGGGCTGTAATTTAAAGTGGTGCTTGTTACCCTCTTGATTCATGTAGTTACAGGGTAAATATGAATCTGCGGTCTATAAATTAAAGTGGTGTTTGTTCCCCTCTTGTTTCATGTTGTTACAGGGTAATTATGAATCTGGGCTGTAAATTAAAGTGGTGCTTGTTACCCTCTTGTTTCATGTAGTTACAGGGTAAGTATAAATCTGCGGCTGTAAATTAAAGTGATGTGTTCCCCTCTTGTTTCATGTAGTTACAGAGTAAGTATGAATCAGCGGCTGTAAATTAAAGTGATGTTTTTTCCTCTTGTTTCATGTAGTTACAGGGTAAGTATGAATCTGCAGGCTGTAAATTAAAGTGGTGCTTGTTCCCCTCTTGATTAATGTAGTTACAGGGTAAGTATAAAACTGCAGCTGTAAATTAAAGTGGTGTTTGTTCCCTCTTGTTTCATGTAGTTACAGGGTAATTATGAATATGCGGCTGTAAATTAAAGTGGTGTTTGTTCCCCTCTTGTTTCATGTAGTTACAGGGTAATTATGAATCTGGGCTGTAAATTAAAGTGGTGGTTGTTCCCCTCTTGTTTCATGTAGTTACAGGGTAAGAATGAATCTGGGCTATAAATTAAAGTGGTGTTTGTTCACCTCTTGTTTCATGAAGTTACAGGGTAACAATGAATCTGCGGCTATAAATAAAGTGGTGTTTTTCTTCCTCTTGTTTCATGTAGTTACAGGGTAAGTAAAAATCTGAGGGCTGTAAATTAAAGAGGTGCTTGTTCCCTCTTGATTCATGTAGTTACAGAGTATGAATCTGAGGGCTGTAAATTAAAGTGGTGTTTGCCCTCTCTTGTTTCATTTAGTTACCGGGTAAGTATGAATCTGAGCGCTGTAAATTAAAATGGTGCTTGTTGCCCCTTGTTTCATGTAGTTACAGAGTAAGTATGAATCTGCAGGCTGTAAATTAAAGTGGTGCTTGTTGCCCTCTTGATGCATGTAGTTACAGAGTAAGTATGAATCTGAGGGCTGTAAATTAAAGTGGTGTTTGCCCCCTCTTGTTTCATTTAGTTACCGGGTAAGTATGAATCTGAGGGCTGTAAATTAAAGTGGTGTTTGTTCCCTCATGTTTCATGTAGTTCTAGGGTAAGTATTAATCTGAGTGCTGTAAATTAAAGTGGTGTGTGTTCCCTTTGTTTCATGTAGTTAACAGGTAAGTATAAATCTGAGGGATATAAATTAAAGTGTTGTTTGTTACCCTTTGTTTTCATGTAGTTACAGGGTAAGAATGAATCTGCAGGCTATAAATTAAAGTGGTGTTTGTTCCTCTTGTTTCATGTAGTTACAGGGTAATTAAAAATCTGAGGGCTGTAAATTAAAGAGGTGCTTGTTCCCTCTTGATTCATGTAGTTACAGAGAAAGTATGAATCTGCGGGCTGTAAATGAAAGTGGTGCTTGTTCCCCTCTTGATTCATGTAGTTACAGAGTAAGTATGAATCTGAGGGCTGTAAATTAAAGTGGTGCTTGTTACCTTTTGATTCATGTAGTTACAGGGTGAGTATGAATCTGGTCTATAAATTAAAGTGGTGTTTGTTCCCCTTTTGTTTAATGTAGTTACAGGCTAAGTATGAATCTGAGGGCTATAAATTAAAGTGTTGTTTGTCAACCTTTGTTTTCATGTAGTCACAGGGTAAGAATGAATCTGCGGCTGTAAATTAATGTGGTGATTGTTCCCCTCTTGTTTCATGTAGTTACAGGGTAATTATGAATCTGCGGCTGTAAATTAAAGTGGTGTTTGTTCCCCTCTTGTTTCATGTAGTTACAGGGTAAGTATGAATCTTTGGGCTGTAATTTAAAGTGGTGTTGTTACCCTCTTGATTCATGTAGTTACAGGGTAAATATGAATCTGCGGTCTATAAATTAAAGTGGTGTTTGTTCCCCTCTTGTTTCATGTTGTTACAGGGTAATTATGAATCTGGGCTGTAAATTAAAGTGGTGCTTGTTGCCCTCTTGTTTCATGTAGTTACAGAGTAAGTATGAATCTGCGGGCTGTAAATTAAAGTTGTGCTTGTTGCCCTCTTGTTTCATGTAGTTACAGGGTAAGTATGAATCTGAGGGCTGTAAATTAAAGTGGTGTTTGTTCCCCTCTTGTTTCATGTAGTTACAGGGTAAGTATGAATCTGCGGGCTGTAAATTAAAGTGGTGCTTGTTCCTCTTGATTCATGTAGTTACAGAGTAAGTATAAATCTGAGGGCTGTAAATTAAAGTGGTGTTTGTTCCCTCTCTTGTTTCATGTAGTTACAGAGTAAGTATGAATCTGCGGGCTGTAAATTAAAGCGGTGTGTGTTACTCTCTTGTTTCATGTAGTTACAGGGTAAGTATAAATCTGCGGGCTGTAAATTAAAGTGATGTGTTCCCCTCTTGTTTCATGTAGTTACAGAGTAAGTATGAATCAGCGGCTGTAAATTAAAGTGATGTTTTTTCCTCTTGTTTCATGTAGTTACAGGGTAGGTATGAATCTGCAGGCTGTAAATTAAAGTGGTGCTTGTTCCCCTCTTGATTCATGTAGTTACAGGGTAAGTATAAATCTGCGGCTGTAAATTAAAGTGGTGTTTGTTCCCCTCTTGTTTCATGTAGTTACAGGGTAAGTATGAATCTGCGGCTGTAAATTAAAGTGGCGTTTGTTCCCCTCTTGTTTCATGTAGTTACAGGGTAAGTATGAATCTTTGGGCTGTAATTTAAAGTGGTGCTTGTTACCCTCTTGATTCATGTAGTTACAGGGTGAGTATGAATCTGTGGGCTATAAATTAAAGTGGTGTTTGTTCCCCTCTTGTTTCATGTAGTTACAGGGTAATTATGAATCTGAGGGCTGTAAATTAAAGTGGTGTTTGTTCCCCTCTTGTTTCATGAAGTTACAGGGTAACAATGAATCTGGCTATAAATAAAGAGGTGTTTGTTCCTCTTGTTTCATGTAGTTACAGGGTAAGTAAAAATCTGAGGGCTGTAAATTAAAGTGGTATTTGTTCCCCGCTTGTTTCATGTAGTTACAGAGTAAGTATGAATCTGAGGGCTGTAAATTAAAGTGGTGTTTGCCCCTCTTGTTTCATTTAGTTACCGGGTAAGTATGAATCTGAGGGCTGTAAATTAAAGTGGTGCTTGTTCCTCTTGTTTCATGTAGTTACAGGGTAAGTATGAATCTGCGGGCTGTAAATTAAAGTGGTGATTGTTCCCCTTTTGTTTCATGTAGTTACAGGGTAAGTATGAATCTGAGGGCTGTAAATTAAAGTGGTGTTTGTTCCCCTCTTGTTTCATGTAGTTACAGAGTAAGTATGAATCTGCGGGCTGTAAATTAAAGTGGTGCTTGTTCCCCTCTTGATTCATGTAGTTACAGGGTCAGTATGAATCTGAGGGCTGTAAATTAAAGTGGTGTTTGTTCCTCTTGTTTCATGTAGTTACAGAGTAAGTATGAATCTGCGGGCTGTAAATTAAAGCGGTGTGTGTTACCCTCTTGTTTCATGTAGTTACAGGGTAAGTATAAATGCGGGCTGTAAATTAAAGTGATGTGTTCTCTCTTGTTTCATGTAGTTACAGAGTAAGTATGAATCAGCGGCTGTAAATTAAAGTGATGTTTTTCCCCTCTTGTTTCATGTAGTTACAGGGTAAGTATGAATCTGCAGGCTGTAATTTAAAGTGGTGCTTGTTCCCTCTTGATTAATGTAGTTACAGGGTAAGTATAAAACTGCAGCTGTAAATTAAAGTGGTGTTTGTTCCCCTCTTGTTTCATGTAGTTACAGGGTAATTATGAATCTGCGGCTGTAAATTAAAGTGGTGTTTGTTCCCTCTTTGTTTCATGTAGTTACAGGGTAATTATGAATCTGCGACTGTAAATTAAAGTGGTCTTTGTTCCCCTCTTGTTTCATGTAGTTACAGGGTAAGTATGAATCTTTGGGCTGTAATTTAAAGTAGTGCTTGTTACCCTCTTGATTCATGTAGTTACAGGGTGAGTATGAATCTGCGGTCTATAAATTAAAGTGATGTTTGTTCCCCTCTTGTTTCATGTAGTTACAGGGTAATTATGAATCTGGGCTGTAAATTAAAGTGGTGGTTGTTCCCGCTTGTTTCATGTAGTTACAGGTTAAGAATGAATCTGCGGGCTATACATTAAAGTGGTGTGTGTTCACCTCTTGTTTCATGTAGTTACAGGTTAACAATGAATCTATGGACTATATATAAAGTGGTGTTTTTCTTCCCCTCTTGTTTCATGTAGTTACAGGGTAAGTAAAAATCTGAGGTCTGTAAATTAAAGAGGTGCTTGTTACCCTTTGTTTTCATTTAGTTACAGGTAAGAATGAATCTGTGACTGTAAATTAAAGTGGTCTTTGTTCCCCTCTTGTTTCATGTAGTTACAGGGTAAGTATGAATCTTTGGGCTGTAATTTAAAGTAGTGCTTGTTACCCTCTTGATTCATGTAGTTACAGGGTGAGTATGAATCTGCGGTCTATAAATTAAAGTGATGTTTGTTCCCCTCTTGTTTCATGTAGTTACAGGGTAATTATGATTCTGGGCTGTAAATTAAAGTGGTGGTTGTTCCCCTCTTGTTTCATGTAGTTACAGGGTAAGAATGAATCTGCGGGCTATACATTAAAGTGGTGTGTGTTCACCTCTTGTTTCATGTAGTTACAGGTTAACAATGAATCTGCGGGCTATATATAAAGTGGTGTTTTTCTTCCTCTTGTTTCATGTAGTTACAGGGTAAGTAAAAATCTGAGGGCTGTAAATTAAAGAGGTGCTTGTTCCCTCTCTTGATTCATGTAGTTACAGAGTAAGTATGAATCTGCGGGCTGTAAATTAAAGTGGTGTGTGTTCTCTTGTTACATGTAGTTACAGAGTAAGTATGAATCTGAGGGCTGTAAATTAAAGTGGTGTTTGTTCCCCTCATGTTTCATGTAGTTCTAGGGTAAGTATTAATCTGAGTGCTGTAAATTAAAGTGGTGTGTGTTCCCCTTTTGTTTCATGTAGTTAACAGGGTAAGTATAAATCTGAGGGATATAAATTAAAGTGTTGTTTGTCAACCTTTGTTTTCATGTAGTCACAGGGTAAGAATGAATCTGCGGGCTATATTTAAAGTGGTTTTTGTTCCCCTCTTGTTTCATGTAGTTACAGGGTAATTAAAAATCTGAGGGCTGTAAATTAAAGAGGTGCTTGTTCCCCTCTTGATTCATGTAGTTACAGAGAAAGTATGAATCTGCGGGCTGTAAATTAAAGTGGTGCTTGTTCCCCTCTTGATTCATGTAGTTACAGAGTACGTATGAATCTGAGGGCTGTAAATTAAAGTGGTGTTTGTTCCCCTTGTTTCATGTAGTTACAGGGTCAGTATGAATCTGAGGGCTATAAATTAAAGTGTTGTTTGTTACCCATTGTTTTCATGTAGTTACAGGGTAAGAATTAATCTAAGACTGTAAATTAATGTGGTGATTGTTCCCCTTTTGTTTCATGTAGTTACAGGGTAATTATGAATCCGCGGCTGTAAATTAAAGTGGTGTTTGTTCCCCTCTTGTTTCATGTAGTTACAGGGTAAGTATGAATCTTTGGGCTGTAATTTAAAGTGGTGCTTGTTACCCTCTTGATTCATGTAGTTACAGGGTAAGTATGAATCTGCGGGCTATAAATTAATGTGGTGATTGTTCCCCTTTTGTTTCATGTAGTTACAGGGTAATTATGAATCTGAGGGCTGTAAATTAAAGTGGTGTTTGTTCCCCTCTTGTTTCATGTAGTTACAGGGTATGAATGAATCTGCGGGCTATAAATTAAAGTGGTGTTTGTTCACCTCTTGTTTCATGAAGTTACAGGGTAACAATGAATCTGCAGGCTATAAATAAAGAGGTGTTTGTTCCCCTCTTGTTTCATGTAGTTACAGGGTAAGTAAAATCTGAGGGCTGTAAATTAAAGTAGTATTTGTTCCCGCTTGTTTCATGTAGTTACAGAGTAAGTATGAATCTGAGGGCTGTAAATTAAAGTGGTGTTTGCCCCCTCTTGTTTTATTTAGTTACCGGGTAAGTATGAATCTGAGGGCTGTAAATTAAAGTGGTGCTTGTTGCCCTCTTGTTTCATGTAGTTACAGAGTAAGTATGAATCTGCGGGCTGTAAATTAATGTGGTGATTGTTCCCCTCTTGTTTCATGTAGTTACAGGGTAAGTATGAATCTGAGGGCTGTAAATTAAAGTGGTGTTTGTTTCCCTCTTGTTTCATGTAATTACAGGGTAAGTATGAATCTGCGGGCTGTAAATTAAAGTGGTGTTTGTTCCCCTCTTGTTTCATGTAGTTACAGGGTAAGTATGAATCTGAGGGCTGTAAATTAAAGCGGTGTGTGTTACCCTCTTGTTTCATGTAGTTACAGGGTAAGTATAAATCTGCGGGCTGTAAATTAAAGTGATGTGTTCCCCTCTTGTTTCATGTAGTTACAGAGTAAGTATGAATCAGCGGCTGTAAAATAAAGTGATGTTTTTTCCCCTCTTGTTTAATGTAGTTACAGGGTAATTATGAATCTGCGGCTGTAAATTAAAGTGGTGTTTGTTCCCCTCTTGTTTCATGTAGTTACAGGGTAAGTATGAATCTGAGGGCTATAAATTAAAGTGTTGTTTGTTACCCTTTGTTTTCATGTAGTTACAGAGTAAGTATGAATCTGAGGGCTGTAAATTAAAGCGGTGTGTGTTACCCTCTTGTTTCATGTAGTTACAGAGTAAGTATGAATCAGCGGCTGTAAAATAAAGTGATGTTTGTTCCCCTTTTGTTTAATGTAGTTACAGGCTAAGTATGAATCTGCAGGCTGTAAATTAAAGTGGTGATTGTTCCCCTTTTGTTTCATGTAGTTACAGGGTAAGTATGAATCTGCGGCTGTAAATTAAAGTGGTGTTTGTTCCCCTCTTGTTTCATGTAGTTACAGGGTAATTATGAATCTGCGGCTGTAAATTAAAGTGGTGTTTGTTCCCCTCTTGTTTCATGTAGTTACAGGGTAAGTATGAATCTGAGGGCTATAAATTAAAGTGTTGTTTGTCAACCTTTGTTTTCATGTAGTCACAGGGTAAGAATGAATCTGCGGGCTATAATTAAAGTGGTTTTTGTTCCCCTCTTGTTTCATGTAGTTACAGGGTAAGTATGAATCTGCAGATTGTAAATTAAAGTGGTGTTTGTTCCCCTCTTGTTTCATGTAGTTACAGGGTAAGTATAAATCTGAGGGCTGTAAATTAAAGTGGTGCTTGTTCCCCTCTTGATTCATGTAGTTACAGAGTACGTATGAATCTGAGGGCTGTAAATTAAAGTGGTGTTTGTTCCCCTCTTGTTTCATGTAGTTACAGGGTAATTATGAATCTGTGGCTGTAAATTAAAGTGGTGTTTGTTCCCCTCTTGTTTCATGTAGTTACAGGGTAAGAATGAATCGGGCTATAAATTAAAGTGGTGTTTGTTCACCTCTTGTTTCATGAAGTTACAGGGTAACAATGAATCTGCGGGCTATAATTAAAGTGGTGTTTTTCTTCCCTCTTGTTTCATGTAGTTACAGAGTAAGTATGAATCAGCGGCTGTAAAATAAAGTGATGTTTTTTCCCCTCTTGTTTCATGTAGTTACAGGGTAATTATGAATCTGCGGCTGTAAATTAAAGTGGTGTTTGTTCCCCTCTTGTTTCATGTAGTTACAGGGTAAGTATGAATCTGAGGGCTATAAATTAAAGTGTTGTTTGTTACCCTTTGTTTTCATGTAGTTACAGAGTAAGTATGAATCTGAGGGCTGTAAATTAAAGTGGTGTTTGCCCTTTTGTTTCATTTAGTTACCAGGTAAGTATGAATCTGAGGGCTGTAAATTAAAGTGGTGTTTGCCCCTCTTGTTTCATTTAGTGACCGGGTAAGTATGAATCTGAGGGCTGTAAATTAAAGTGGTGGTTGTTCCCCTCTTGTTTCATGTAGTTACAGGGTAAGTATGAATCTGCGGGCTGTAAATTAAAGTGGTGCTTGTTGCCCTCTTGTTTCATGTAGTTACAGGGTAAGTATAAATCTGAGGGCTGTAAATTAAAGTGATGTGTTCCCCTCTTGTTTCATGTAGTTACAGAGTAAGTATGAATCAGCGGCTGTAAAATAAAGTGATGTTTTTCCCCTCTTGTTTCATGTAGTTACAGGGTAAGTATGAATCTGCAGGCTGTAAATTAAAGTGGTGATTGTTCCCCTCTTGATTCATGTAGTTACAGGGTAATTATAAATCTGCGGCTGTAAATTAAAGTGGTGTTTGTTCCCCTCTTGTTTCATGTAGTTACAGGGTAATTATGAATCTGCGGCTGTAAATTAAAGTGGTGTTTGTTCCCCTCTTGTTTCATGTAGTTACAGGGTAAGTATGAATCTGCGGGCTATAAATGAAAGTGTTGTTTGTCAACCTTTGTTTTCATGTAGTTACAGGGTACGAATGAATCTGCGACTGTAAATTGAAGTGGTGTTTGTTCCCCTCTTGTTTCATGTAGTTACAGGGTAAGTATGAATCTTTGGGCTGTAATTTAAAGTGGTGCTTGTTCCCCTCTTGTTTCATGTAGTTACAGGGTAAGTATGAATCTGCGGGCTATAAATTAAAGTGGTGTTTGTTCCCCTTTTGTTTCATGTAGTTACAGGGTAATTATGAATCTGAGGGCTGTAAATTAAAGTGGTGTTTGTTCCCCTCTTGTTTCATGTAGTTACAGGGTAAGAATGAATCTGCAGGCTATAAATTAAAGTGGTGTTTGTTTCACCTCTTGTTTCATGAAGTTACAGGGTAACAATGAATCTGCGGGCTATAAATAAAGTGGTGTTTTTCTTCCCCTCTTGTTTCATGTAGTTACAGGGTAAGTATAAATCTGAGGGCTGTAAATTAAAGTGGTGCTTGTTCCCCTCTTGATTCATGTAGTTACAGAGTAAGTATGAATCTGCAGGCTGTAAATTAAAGTGGTGCTTGTTGCCCTCTTGATGCATGTAGTTACAGAGTAAGTATGAATCTGAGGGCTGTAAATTAAAGTGGTGTTTGCCCCTCTTGTTTCATTTAGTTACCGGGTAAGTATGAATCTGAGGGCTGTAAATTAAAGTGGTGCTTGTTGCCCTCTTGTTTCAAGTAGTTACAGAGTAAGTATGAATCTGCGGGCTGTAAATTAAAGAGGTGTGTGTTCCCCTCTTGTTACATGTAGTTACAGAGTAAGTATGAATCTGAGGGCTGTAAATTAAAGTGGTGTTTGTTCCCCATGTTTCATGTAGTTCTAGGGTAAGTATTAATCTGCGTGCTGTAAATTAAAGTGGTGTGTGTTCCCCTTTTGTTTCATGTAGTTAACAGGGTAAGTATAAATCTGAGGATAAAAATTAAAGTGTTGTTTGTTACCCTTTGTTTTCATGTAGTTACAGGGTAAGAATGAATCTGCGGGCTATAAATTAAAGTGGTGTTTGTTCCCCTCTTGTTTCATGTAGTTACAGGGTAATTAAACATCTGAGGGCTGTAAATTAAAGAGGTGCTTGTTCCTCTTGATTCATGTAGTTACAGAGAAAGTATGAATCTGCGGGCTGTAAATGAAAGTGGTGCTTGTTCCCCTCTTGATTTATGTAGTTACAGAGTAAGTATGAATCTGAGGGCTGTAAATTCAAGTGGTGCTTGTTACCCTTTTGATTCATGTAGTGACAGGGTGAGTATGAATCTGCGGTCTATAAATTAAAGTGGTGTTTGTTCCCCTCTTGATTCATGCAGTTACAGGGTCAGTATGAATCTGAGGGCTGTAAATTAAAGTGGTGTTTGTTACCCTTTGTTTTCATGTAGTTACAGTTTAAGTATGAATCTGCAACTGTAAATTAAAGTGGTGTTTGTTCCCCTCTTGTTTCATGTAGTTACAGGGTAATTATGAATCTGCGGACTGTAAATTAAAGTGGTGTTTGTTCCCCTCTTGTTTCATGTAGTTACAGGGTAAGTATGAATCTTTGGGCTGTAATTTAAAGTGGTGTTTGTTCCCCTCTTGATTCATGTAGTTACAGGGTAAGTATGAATCTGCGGCTGTAAATTAAAGTGGTGTTTGTTCCCCTCTTGTTTCATGTAGTTACAGGGTAAGTATGAATCTTTGGGCTGTAATTTAAAGTGGTGCTTGTTACCCTCTTGATTCATGTAGTTACAGGGTGAGTATGAATCTGCGGTCTATAAATTAAAGTGGTGTTTGTTCCCCTCTTGTTTCATGTAGTTACAGGGTAAGTATGAATCTGCGGGCTATAAATTAAAGTGGTGTTTGTTCCCCTCTTGTTTCATGAAGTTACAGGGTAACAATGAATCTGCGGCTATAAATAAAGTGGTGTTTGTTCCCCTCTTGTTTCATGTAGTTACAGGGTAAGTAAAAATCTGAGGGCTGTAAATTAAAGAGGTGCTTGTTCCTCTTGATTCATGTAGTTACAGAGTAAGTATGAATCTGAGGGCTGTAAATTAAAGTGGTGTTTGCCCCCTCTTGTTTCATTTAGTTACCGGGTAAGTATGAATCTGAGGGCTGTAAATTAAAGTGGTACTTGTTGCCCTCTTGTTTCATGTAGTTACAGAGTAAGTATGAATCTGCGGGCTGTAAATTAATGTGGTGCTTGTTGCCCTCTTGATGCATGTAGTTACAGGGTAACAATGAATCTGGGCTATAAATAAAGTAGTGTTTGTTCCCCTCTTGTTTCATGTAGTTACATGGTAATTAAAAAATCTGAGGGCTGTAAATTAAAGAGGTGCTTGTTCCCCTCTTGATTCATGTAGTTACAGAGTAAGTATGAATCTGAGGGCTGTAAATTAAAGTGGTGTGTGTTCCCCTCTCGTTTCATGTAGTTACAGGGTAAGTATGAATCTGAGGGCTGTAAAATAAAGTGGTGTTTGTTCCCCTCTTGTTTCATGTAGTTACAGAGTAAGTATGAATCTGAGGGCTGTAAATTAAAGTGTTGTTTGTTACCCTTTGATTTCATGTAGTTACAGGGTAAGAATGAATCTGCAGGCTATAAATTAAAGTGGTGTTTGTTCCCCTCATGTTTCATGTAGTTACAGGGTAAGTATGAATCTGCGGGCTATAAATATAAGTGGTGTTTGTTCCCCTCTTGTTTCATGTAGTTACAGGGTAATTAAAAATCTGAGTGCTGTAAATTAAGGAGAAGCTTGTTCCCCTCTTGATTCATGTAGTTACAGAGTAAGTATGAATCTGAGGGTTGTAAATGAAAGTGGTGCTTGTTCCCTCTTGATTCATGTAGTTACAGAGTAAGTATGAATATGAGGGCTGTAAATTAAAGTGGTGTGTGTTCCCCTCTTGTTTCATGTAGTTACTGGGTAAGTATGAATCTGAGGGCTGTAAATTAAAGTGGTGTTTGTTCCCCTCTTGTTTCATGTAGTTACAGGGTAAGTATTAATCTGAGGGCTGTAAATTAAAGTGGTGTGTGTTCCCCTCTTGTTTCATGTAGTTACAGGGTAAGTATAAATCTGAGGATAATATAAATTAAAGTGTTGTTCGTTACCCTTTGTTTTCATGTAGTTACAGGGTAATTAAAAATCTGAGGGCTGTAAATTAAAGTGATGTTTGTTTTCCTCTTGTTTCATGTAGTTACAGGGTAAGTATGAATCTGCAGCTGTAAATTAAAGTGGTGTTCGTTCTACTTTTGTTTCATGTAGTTACAGGGTAATTATGAATCTGCGGCTGTAAATTAAAGTGGTGTTTGTTCCCCTCTTGTTTCATGTAGTTACAGGGTAAGTATGAATCTGAGGGCTATAAATTAAAGTGTTGTTTGTCAACCTTTGTTTTCATGTAGTTACAGGGTAATTATGAATCTGAGGGCTGTAAATTAAAGTGGTGTTTGTTCCCCTCTTGTTTCATGTAGTTACAGGGTAAGTATGAATCTGCGGGCTATAAATTAAAGTGGTGTTTGTTCCCCTCTTGTTTCATGTAGTTACAGGGTAAGTATGAATCTGCAGACTGTAAATTAAAGTGGTGTTTGTTCCCGTCTTGTTTCATGTAGTTACAGGGTAAGTCTAAATCGGCAGGCTGTAAATTAAATTGGTGTTTTTCCCCTCTTGTTTCATGTAGTTACAGGGTAAGTATGGATGTGCAGACTGTAAATTAAAGTGGTGTTTGTTATCCTCTTGTTTTATGTAGTTCAGGGTACTTATGAATCTGCAGACTGTAAATTAAAGTGGTGTTTGTTCCCGTCTTGTTTCTTGTATTTACAGGGCAAGTATGAATCTGCGGGCTGTAAATTAAAATTACAGTTTAAGTATGAATCTGCAGCTGTAAATTAAAGTGGTGTTTGTTCCCCTTTTGTTAAATGTAGTTACAGGGTAAGTATTAATTTACAGACTGTAAAATAAAATGGAGTTGGTTCCCCTCTTGTTTCATGTAGTTACAGGGTAAGTATGAATCTGTGGGCTGTAAATTAAATTGGTGTTTGTTCCCCTCTTGTTTCATGTAGTTACAGGGTAAGTATTAATCTGGGCTGTAAATTAAAGTGGTGTTTGTTCCCCTCTTGTTTCATGTAGTTACAGGGTAAGTATGAATCTGCGGCTGTAAATTAAAGTGGTGTTTGTTCCCCTCTTGTTTCATGTAGTTACAGGGTAAGTATGAATCTGCGGGCAGTTAATTAAATTGGTGTTTGTTCCCCTCTTGTTTCATGTAGTTACAGGGTAAGTATGTATCTGCGGGCTGTAAATTAAAGTGGTTATCTAGTTAATGCAGCCTAACAGTCAGTCAATTGATTTGAATAATATAATTAAAAATGTTTTGTGTATGCCAATGTAAAGAGATGCATTTTTAGTCTAGATTTAAACTGCAGAGTGTCTATCCAGAGTTTAGGTGCGAAAATAGGAAAACGATCGACCGCCTCCAGTTGATTTTGATATTCTAGGTATTATCAACTGGCCAGAGTTTTGAAACGTGTCCGTAAACATCTCTATCCAGGAAAAAAAAGAAGAAGAGTTATTCGATTTCCTACCATTCGCAGAGTTCAGAAAAACTGGTCTTTCTACACAGAAAATCCAAGAACAGACTTATGGGAGGCTCGCCAGTCCAAACCCTCCTCAGAACCACTGGAAGGCCAGGACAAATCCAGGATTCAGGTATCGGAACAACTCGTCACATCAGACGGACAGCAATCACATTTGGAAAAGGACAGAACAACAAGAAAAAACCTGACCTTGAAGAAACAAGGTCACAAAAATATCATGAATATCTTCATTGTAACAACATACAATAAACAATTTCAACTCATGAAAATGAATGCTCATACATTTTACACAGAAATTAAACATATGTATATGCATTTTTCAAATAAAAATATATTCTTTATATATATTCAATGCCTGTGACTATTTTTCCAACATAACTCACAGATTAATATATAAATAGGCACTTTTCATTACATACCTGAGCACACAGTATGCTGTTATGCACCAAATACAGAATTACACATTTTTTCATACATAAATTACTCTTAAACTCAGTTTCTCTTGCTTTCTTTGCTAATAATGTGATTTGTGATGATTAACAAGGCAAAGTGACTTACCAAGGAGATCGTTAAACTCAGAAAATTCCAGAACGGTTGCAGCACTTCCCTTTAAATCCTTTTCTTTACCCTTTTAATCAAAAATACACTCCGTAAACACTTTAGCAACACACTGTCACTATATAAGTGTATGCATGTAACCATAACTTTTAGATGTAAAACTTAAATGTCTGTTTCACTCACATTACAATATAAATGTTATTCACTACAAATGTAAAATAAAATGTGTCACTTCACTCACATCAATCCATTGTCAAAACACATCCAGAAGACTATTTTCAGTGTTTCTGTTTCCCAGAGCGTCAGCGAACACCGCACTCGTCAGATGCTCGTCAAATTTCACCTTATTATGTTATTATATTAATAACATTATATATTATTATATTACTCTCTGGTAACCTTGGTTACACTATGCCTCGTTGACAATGCCATTTAGTTAATCAAGTTTGCTGGCCAAGGTGCTTGGTTAGCTAAGGCTGACATTACAGACGCTTTCAAAACCATGCCAATCCACCCTTCCGACTGGCATTTTTATTTTGGAGTTAAATGGAATCCTATGTTCTATTTCGCTGTAAGTCTCACATTTTGGTGTAGAAGTAGCCCCACATATTCAACAGTCTCTCCAAAGCTTTGTGTTGGATCCTGCTGAATGTCTGTAAGCTTACTTTTGTTCTGCATTTACTTGGTTTTATTTGACTAATTCTTAATCTTCCATCCTTGATATCCTTAAACAGGTATTTTGTGACGTTGGCGCCTCTCTCTGCAGAAAAAACATTGGGTCCCTCTACTTCGCTTGAATTTCTATGCATTTCTCTCGACACGGTCATAATGATGCTTTCGAATCATCAGCAGACCTACATCTATTTACCGACGCCACCCGTCCATTGGAATTGGGGGTTCTTTTAAGGACAATGGTTCACAGAGAAATGACCAATCACATTTCTTGCGTCTATTCATGGCTCAGTTTCTTCAGCGCCTACGAGCTTTATCCTATAGTTATAGCCAGTGTAATTTGGGGTCCAGAGTGGTCGAAGCGCATCATGATGCTCTGCGATAACGGCCGTCCATTGCCATCAGTAATAAAGGCAGATCATCTTGCCCAATGATTGTGCCTTTCGTGAGACTGTAGCAATTGTGGTCAACAGACACAAATGAATCTTACAGATGATTCATTCAAACATGAGTCCACACAAAATTAACTCAACATTCCAGCGGACAAAGATTTAGACACCTGTGGGACCAAGCCTAGGAAAGGAAGGGACTTCTCATTGGTCCACAGGCAGTTTCTTCCCTTCCCCATCGACAAAGTAACTTCTAAGTCCGGCTCTGTGACACCATAAATTTCTCCAGACTCCAGCAATCAGTAGAAAACCAAGGAAACTCACAGAAACCAGGATACCATAAACTGCATCAAATCACTAAACCAATGATGGTCGAACTGATGGCGACTCATATATATTAAAAATATATATTTTGTTGATTTAATGTCTTTATACGATGTATTAAAATATCTAGGTGTTTACTTTATGTAAATCAAACTATGTATTCTAGTTAATGTTGAATTCTTGTATCTCTGTACTCTCAACTCTTAATATTATAGATTTTGGTACCGCCCCAATCAGAAAAACTCAATAGTACCGAATCTTGTAAAAGATTTTACAGAAAAGGCATTATTATAAGAATACCAGCTTTGTAAGGATAAACTGCCCCCTCTGTACATCAGCCAGGAGGCGAACCGAACTGAACAAAGAACTTTGCGCCAAAAACTGACAGACACAATTGGGTCAACCCAAAGTGGGCGCGCCGAGCCTATCTATAAGAGCAGAGACCCTCTCATCCAACCCGGCCTGCTGTTCTTTTGTTCGCCCTTCCTGCTGTTCTTGATTTCATATTCCACCTTGAAGAAGGAGTTGAGAACTCCAAAGGTGGCAGACCAGAGAAAATGGGTTAACTCATTCAAGCCATCTAGAACTCTCACTTTCCTTTCTTTTACTTAAGTTTATTTTCTTTCTGCGAGTCCTAAGTTAAGTTTCACGCAAAGCTTCTCTCAACGAATCTCCAGGAGCGCTTCAACTTCAAACAGCCACAAGACCCCTCATCCAGCAGCCAACACGCCACGTGGTTGGCTTCCCAAGACGCCCATCAAAGACACGACAAGACCTTCCAAGAATCACAAAGAACCGGGAAACCCTCTTCAGCCAAGACCGAAAGGGAATCCTGCTCAATGATGACATGCGCGACAAACGCAAGTAACCTCCAGATTCTAAACTGAACTGGTGCATTGATATCAAATTGAATAACTCCGCCTAAGCATCGATAGGAGGGTTTAAGTCAAAACCGTGGCTCATTCAGGTCGTGTGTTATAAATGCAGATACTGCTAGAAACTTGGGACTTCATCTCTCTCTCTCTCTTTAAACTCACCCGTCCCTCACTTTCCTCCTTTCTGCAACGCGTGAATGTTTGTATGTTTGTTTGTGTTAGATTATAGTTTTACGTGTTAGAGTAATCAATAAAGCTGTGTTTATAAATTAAAGATAAGTGTTCTTGTGTTATGTGCTTACGAATTTTAATGTCTTGAACTGCCGATCTAAGTTACCTGGCTATTAAATAGTGTTTCACTATTCTGTGGATATTAATATCCGCTGCAGAGTTGATAGTTACGCCCGTTCAAATGAACGCTAGACGAGTCATTTGCTCGGTCATAAAATAGACTCCTGCAAAATTCCTATGAATTAATTAATTCATTACTTTGAGCTAATAGACCTGTTCCCTTATACAGAGTCCCCTTTTACATATCATATGTACTACAAGACACTTAATCTGGCAATCAGTTGTCTTTAATTTTATCATTAAAGCTGCTCATATACCCGGACACTCCAATGTCAATGCTGATGTATCTCGCTGCTTTCAGACTTTCAGACGGCTTTGCCCTTCAGCCAATATGGATCCCACACCTTGTCCTCCCCTATCAGCAGCAATGTTAAATTAGACAACTTGGTCAGATCAGCCAGATATTATATGTCTAAAGGAGTAGCTCCTTCTACCTATAAATCTTACACTTCCACTTGGTCTTCTTTTTTAATGTTTTGCTTTTCCTTTCAGATTCCTTTATTTCCCATTTTGATTACGATTTCCCATCTGCTCCTTTCTTATCTTTCACGAGTTCACACTTACATATAATTTATAGAGTACATTTAATTGCGTATTTGGCGTGCTGTCCAGGGGAGGGCTGAGCTCGAATACGGCCCGAACCCAGAGTACCCCCGTATGTAAGTGGTTTTGAACATAAAAAGGAAAAAGAGCAAATTGTGGAGCAGGGGTGGTGGAGGGATGCTGAAAAACTATCAATGCAATGGAGGTAAGAAGGCTGCGTGTCTATATACACCTCCTTTGTTGATTATCTGAGTACTTTCCACCTGTGTCAATTATCTGACATGTTCCTCCCGAACCTCGTTTAGTCAAACAGCATTTCACGAGTTCACACTTACATATAATTTATAGAGTACATTTAATTGCGTATTTGGCGTGCTGTCCGGGGAGGGCTTGAGCTTGGACTACGGCCCAACCCAGAGTATCCCCAAAAACTAAAAGACAATAGGACAGCCGCCTGGCTAAATACCCCCAAAGAGTGCCGAGCTTGGTGGGCTGGCTTCTGAGAAGGGGCCTGGATGCTTGGCTAGGAGGCCCCTGAGAGTAGCTCCTCGTGGGGAGTGAAGTTTGCCGTGTGGAGACTTCCATTTGCTGCGTGGAAACTTTCCACTTCCTTACCTTGTGGAAACTTTCCACTTGTTTGCGTGGAAACTTTCCATTTCCTTACAAGTGGAAACTTTCCACTTTCTTACTGTGTGGAAACTTTCCACTTCCTTACCTTGTGGAAACTTTCCACTTGTAGCGTGGAAACTTTCCACTTCCTTCTGTGGGAAACTTTCCCCTTTTCTTACTGTGTGGAAACTTTCCACTTCCTTACCTTGTGGAAACTTTCCACTTGTAGCGTGGAAACTTTCCACTTCCTTACGCGGGGAAACTTTCCCCTTTTCTTACTGTGTGGAAACTTTCCACTTCCTTACCTTGTGGAAACTTTCCACTTCCTTACGCGGGGAAACTTTCCCCTTTTCTTACTGTGTGGAAACTTTCCACTTCCTTACCTTGTGGAAACTTTCCACTTGTAGCGTGGAAACTTTCCACTTCCTTACGCGGGGAAACTTTCCCCTTTTCTTACTGTGTGGAAACTTTCCACTTCCTTACCTTGTGAAACTTTCCACTTGTAGCGTGGAAACTTTCCACTTCCTTGCCGGGAAACTTTCCCTTTTCTTAATGTGTGGAAACTTTCCACTTCCTTACCTTGTGGAAACTTTCCACTTGTTGTGTGGAAACTTTCCACTGTCTTGCTGTGAAACTTTCCACTTTCTTGCTGCGTGGAAACTTTCCACTTTCTTGCGTGGAAACTTTCCACTTCTTACTGTGTGGGAACTTCACGTTAGATGGTGATTTGCACTTCCTTGCTGCATGGAGATTTGCAATTCTCGTGGAGCGCTGAAAGACAGAAGGGAAAATCATGAGTGTTTGGTCGAAAAATTTTCATTGTTTCCGCTGGGAGACCAAATGCTCACTGGACGGAGAAAGGAAACCTCCCTGTGGATGGCCTGAAGGGTTTTTAATTAATGAGGGTTTTGTGGGCTTCTTTGATATGGAAACGATTGGTCCTGATGTAGCTTTGGAATGCATCTGAGGACCATCTCCCGAGGGCTTGGATTTGTTGTTGGGAGAGGCCTTTTGGGCTGCTGAGGTTGCAGCCCGATGCGGAAGGAGTGGCTAGAGAAGTTCTTTGCTGGGAAGCCTGACTGTTGGAGAACGGATTTGATATGTTTCTGGAACCAAAAGCGTGTAACAGGTTTGTTGGATTCATCCTTGAACAGGGGTTCCAGGGGAGATTGAGTTTGAGAACTTCTCCATTGAATATATGCCTGAACTGACTGGTATGGTTGGATCGGTGATGTGAGTTTAAAGATGTAGATAAAATGACCCTTTTTTGTTTGATCGGTCTTACTTTGCTTGATCAGATAAGAAATTGTTTCTTCCTCCATTACTGCTAGTTCTGATATAGTGGGGTGGATTTTTGGGTCGAATTTGATGTTGTTATGGCGAGTTCAGAACATCTAAGGAAACAGAAAAAGGCTAGTACGAACATGGCGTCAAGTGTTCGGGCGATGTTGAGGGGCTGGTACCCTGTGCGGAGGGTATGAATACATTTGGTGAGGATATCTAGCGTTATAGGTTGCCTGGTGTCGGGACGGGTGGACTGGGATCTTTGGATCCCTGTGATCAGGAGGGAGGTCTGAGAATTGTTTATCTCGGGAGAGGGAGCGCCGAACATTAGTTTGTGGAAAACTGAATGCCGCTGAGGTAACTTTTGATGGACCCGACTTTGGAGGCCCTTGATAGTGTTAAGATGAGAGATGAACGAGGTGATTGAAAGGAGAGAAAATCGGGAACGGTATATTGTAAGAAAAGTGGAAGGCAATAAAAATTTTTTTAATTTTTACTTTTTTTTTTTTTTTAAGCTGTCACGTAGGATTGGAGGGTCCTGGGAGAACCTGTTTGATAGATGGTGTCGCGATGCTTCGAGGAGTGGTTTTAACGGGTGATTTACGGGAATATTAGTTCCGAATAAGGAGGTACTGGGGTTGGGAATTGGTCCGCCTCTGGCGCCAACATCTTGAATTTCTGAAACAGAAAACAAGACAGAGAATCAGCTATTTGATTTTCTGATCCGGGAACGTGTTTAGCGATTATGATAAATTGATCGCAGGCTGAAATCCAAGTAAGACGCCAGCGGCATCATGGCGGTGCGTGGGAACGCCTTTGTTTATGCAATATACTGTTGCGTCGTTGTCGCAGTGCACTAGGATGCTGCTAGTGGCCCATTCTTTCCCACACAAGAAAGCCGCTACTAGCGGGTAAAGCTCAAATAGTGCTGAGGACTGAGTTATGTCCTGGAGCTTGGTGGCCACGTGGATGCAAACCAACGACCTTGATAAAATCCCCGAAACCGATCGAGGGGCTGCGTCTGTAAAAACCGGATATTGGTAGGGGACGAAACGAGATTGCTATAGAAAAAGCATATGTTATCCATTGGTTCAGGAATGTTATGTGGTAACTTTCCGCTTACTTGCTGTGTGGAAACTTTCCACTTACTTGCTGCGTGGAAACTTTCCACTTACTGCGTGGAAACATTCGACTTTTTATTTACTGTGTGGAAATGTTCCACTTTCTTGCTACGTGGAAACTTTCCACTGACTGGGTGCGTGAAACTTTCCACTCTTTTGCTCTGCATAAGAAATTTCTGCTGATTCGCTGTGTGGTAACTTGCACTCTAACTGCATGGAAACTGTCCACTTCTCATGGAGCGCTGAAAAACATAAAGGAAAACATGAGTGTGTGACAGAGATTTCTTACTGTGTCCAATGGGTTTTGCATGAGGGAGGTCGGAGGGTTATACACTGGGTCTGCGGATGTCGGTGGCAGCCTCACGCTTGGTTTCCCTCTGTGGTTTGAAAAGAAAAGTTGGTTGGATTATAGGAAGAAAAGTGGGATTGTACTTAAAGTCTGGCTTGTACTTAAGGCGAAGGAAGTCTTGCACTTGTTTGCGCTGCTGGAGCTGCAGGCCACTGGACGTGGGTGAGGTTATAAACTGTTGAAATGATTGGGCCTGTGCAGCTAGTGGATGCTACCCCACACTAGCGTCTGAACTGCAGTTTGTGCACTGGTTCTACTTTTTTGGCGTGTAGAAATGCCCTCCCCCATAGGATAGTGCGAGCTCGGCGATTATTGCTAGCTAATCATTTGCACTGCCTGTGGGGAAAGCTGCACGGATTATTCCTGTACAACGAGAAAACAATTGAACTCAGAAAATGTAAGGAAGCGGGATAAATGTTTGCTTGAGGTTTTATGGGTAACAGAGAAATCCCCAGTCTAATTGGCAGTCTTGTTCGGCTGCGGGAGCATGAAGAGAAAAGAAGGTCACGAGGAATTGGAAATTTTGGGAGGGAACTGTGACGGCGGGAGACTCAGTGGGATCCATACGCAGCTTTATTAAAGTAACAGTCGTTGTAATACAGGCAAAGATCAGATACCAGCAATGACAATGTCCAAGGCAAAGGCAGATCATCAACAGGGACAGGCAAAGGGTCGAGGCAGGCGGCAGACAAGGCAGAGTATCCAGAGACAGGCAGGAGAATACAGGGCAGGCAGAAAACACTGGATAGCAAAACAGTCCAAGGTCAAAACACAGGAATAACAATAAACAAGATAAACGCTCAGTAGTGTCAGCCGGTGCTAAACAAGACTTCACAATGAGTGTTTGAGTGCAGGGGCATAAATAGTCTGGGTAATGGGAAGCAGGTGTGTGTGTGATTAGCTCAGGTAATGGATGATGGGAAATGTAGTCCAGCAACATTAGTACTCGGTGAGGGAGCCCTCTGGTGGGGATCGGAGGGAGCCACAGAGGCCAAGTTTGTGACAGGAACATCGCTGCTTGGCAGCGAAAATTTAGCCAGAGAAACAAATATTAAAAAATATTCTGAAGGTTCTGGAGTCAAACTAACAATTTCTAAAATTCGCAACAATTTCTGTCCCTTCTCATCCATGCTCGAATTTCTTAAAGTTCATCAGAGATCCTCAGATCATTCCCCTCTATTTATCCTACTTAACGGAGCACCCCTCTCTAAAGCCTGGTTTAGGAATCACCTAATTTCTGTCCTCAAAAGTTGCAGCCTATCTCCTCCCAGTATACTGGCCATTTATTCAGGATTGGGGCAGCCACTACAGCAGTTGAACGTGGCATTTCAACTGCAGCCATCAAGATCCTGGGCAGATGGTCTTCTTCTGCATTCGAGTCTTATATAAGACCTGATTCAAAAATCATCCTTGAAGCTCAGCAAGCTCCAGTAATGGTTCAGGTAAATCCTTATGCAACTACTGGTGGTGGTTTAATAAAAAAACAAGCCCTGCGGCCTTATCTCTGTGGTCTAGCAGACTGTGTGGCCCTGCAGCCTTGTCTCCGTGGTCTAGCAGACCGTCTCGGCCTTGTCTCTGATCTAGCAGACCGCGCTGCCTTGTCTCCATGGTCTAGCAGACTGTGCGGCCCTGCGGCCTTGTCTCTGTTGTCTAGCAGACCGTTAAAAAAGAATAAAATTATTACAGTATATATAGATACAAAATAAAATAAAAAATAATAAAGATGATGCATAGATTAGATTAGGTGCTATCAGTCGGACGTACAGTGTCACAGTGCTCATTCAGTAAAGGCACAGCTGAACAGATGAGTTTTAAGTCTGGATTTGAATGTGACTACTGTTGGAGCACATCTAATCTCTTCTGGAAGCTGGTTCCAGCTGCGGCTGGCACAATAGCTGAACGAAGACTCTCCTTGCTTTGAGTGAACTCTTGGTATTTCTAACTGACTTGATCCTGATGATCTGAGTGATCTGTTGGGTTTGTATTTAATCAGCATATCTGCAATGTATTGAGGTCCTAGGCTATTAAGTGATTTATAAACAAGTAATAATACTTTAAAATTTATCCTAAATGTAACTGGAAGCCAGTGTAAAAACCTGAGGACTGGTGTGACATGGTCATATTTTCTGGTTCTGCTCAGAATCCTGGCCGCAGCGTTCTGTATGAGCTGCAGCTGTCTAATGGTCTTTTGGGAAGGCCGGTGAGAACACCATTACAATAGTCCACCCTGCTGGTGATGAAAGCATGAACGAGTTTCTCTAAGTCTTGCCTGGAAACAAAGAATCTGATTCTTGCAATATTTTTCAGATGATAGTAAGCTGATTTAGTTATTGCTTTGACATGACAACTGAAACTCAGGTCTGACTCTAAAATCCCACCAAGATTCCTGACTTGATGTTTTGTTATTAGACCTTTAACCTCAAGATATGTGTTCACCTTGAGAATTTCATCATTGTTTCCAAATGTAATGATTTCAGTTTTGTTTTTGTTTAACTGAAGATAGTTTTGTCTCATCCAACTGTTAACTTCATCAATGCATTTGCACAGGAGTCAATGGGGCTATAGTCATTAGGTGATAGTGCTAAGTAGATCTGGGTGTCATCAGCATAGCTGTGGTAAGCAATTTGGTTTAGTCTCATTATTTGGCTCAGTGGCAGCATATACAGGTTGAATAGGAGTGGTGCCAGAATTGACCCTTGTGGGACTCCGCAATTCATGGATGTCCAGTCAGACCTATGGTCACCTATACTCACATAATAACCTCTCCTTCTAAGTACGACCTGAACCATTTAAGGACCATCCCAGAAAGTCCGCCCCAGTTTTCTAGCCTGTCAAGAAGTATGTTGGTATCAACAGTGTATCGAATGCAGCACTGAGGTCAAGTAGTACCAGAATTGATGTTTTGCCTGTATCTGTATTGAGGCGAATATCATTTATAATCTTTATGAGCACTGTTTCTGTGCTGTGGTCGGAAACCAGATTGAAAATTGTCAAAGTATCCGTTTGAGCTTAAGAATTTGTTCAGCTGACTGAAGACAACTTTTTCAATGATCTTGCCTATGAGGGGAGATTTGAGATTGGTCTGTAGTTGCTCAATATGTAGTTATCCAGATTTCTCTTTTTCAGAAGAGGCTTAACTACTGCGGTTTTAAGGAGTTTGGAAAAGTAGATCTGCTTCTAAACAGTTAAACACAATTTTGAATGTGCTGTACTTTCTTCTAAAATTTACAATCATTTGCTTGAAATCAAACATAGTAACTTTCTGAGGTTGTGGTCTGATCTGACTGACCCCAGAGCAACTCAAGGATGTGCTGATCGCCTTTCTGATATTATTGATTTTCTCGGAGAAGAAGGAAGCAAACTCACTGCATTTGCTGTCAGAAAGTATTTCACTGGGAATGTGAGCTTGAGAGTCAGAGAGAGTGTTTCAGGTGAATGCTGGATATGCTGGTGATACGACACGTTTCTGGATGTAGAACACAGGGACAATGGATCGAAGGAGACGAGGACCAGGACAGGACGAGACGAGGAGACACTCAGGATACGTTGGAGATCAGGTAGGTATCAGGTGAGTCCGAGGAAGCAAGCATGAAGTGTAGAATGTGCAAAACGTTACTGGACAGTGACTGAGTGTGAGCGTGGGGCTTAAGTGCAGGTTGTGATTGCTGTGGTGATGACGTGCAGGTGTGTGTGCTCAGTATTCTGGTGATAGGGATCGTTGTGGCTGTGAGAGGGTGGAGCCTGGCGTGCTTGTAACATTACCCCCTCCACGGGCATCTCCTGAGGGCCGAGGACTCCGACGCCATGGTGGTCGACCTCTTCCCCGAGGTGCCGGTCGATCAGGGCGGGTAGTGTGGAACGTCTCCAGCAGATTCGGTCAAGGATGTTATGCCTGGGTACCCAAGATCGTTCTTCTGGGCCATACCCTCCCAGTCCACGAGGTACTGGAGTTGACCACCACGACGGCGGGAGTCCAAGATGTCCTGGACCTGGTATGCTGCGTCGTCATCAACGAGGAGTGGAGGAGGCTCTGAGTAACGCCAGGCTCTGGGGAAACAGAAACAGAAGGGTAGTGAGGTTTCAGGAGAGACACGTGGAAAGTGGGGTGAATCCGGTACTGAGGGGGTAATTCGAGTTTTTATGTCACCGGATTGATCTGCTGCAGGATGTTGAAGGGCCCAATGAACCTGGGACTCAACTTTACACTCCAGACGCAGTCTGATGTCCCGGTGGACAGCCAGACCTTTGCCCCACCTGTAACGTCGGTGCGTTGGAGTGGTGAAGGTCAGCTGTCAACCTTGCGTATGCAGAGGTTGTAGTTGATGGTGGGCTGAGTCCCAGACCCTCTCACTCTCCCGGAACCAGTAATCCACCGCAGGGACGTCGGAGGGTTCCCCAGACCAGGGGAAGAGGGGAGGCTGGTAGCCGAGTACGCACTGGAACGGGGTCAGGCCGGTAGTGGGTTGTCGAAGGAGTTCTGTGCGTACTCTGCCCATCCAAGGAACTGGTTCCAGGAGTCCTGGTGGAACAGAAGGCACGGAGGAAACGGGCAATCTCCTGGATCTTTCTTTCCGCCTGCCCGTCGTCTGGGGATGGTACCCGGACGTGAGTCTTACAGTCACACCTAGGAGTGAGAAGAAGGCTTTCCATACCTTGGAGATGAATTGAGGACCTCTGTCTGACACGATGTCTTTGGGGTGCCATAATACCAGAAGACGTGGTTAAACATGGCTTCGCGGTCTCCATGGCTGTGGGTAGTCCTCATAGTGGGAGTAGTCGGCAGGACTTGAGAAGCGATCCACCACCAGAAGGAAACAGGTACAGTTCTCTGAATTGGGTTGGTCTGTACCCTTGGGTGAAGTCTACCCCTAGGTGTGATCACGGACGGTTGGGAACGGGCAGAGGCAGGAGTTTCCCGGCTGGCAGGTGTCGAGGGCTTTTAGCCATGGCGCATTCCCGGCATCCCCGCAAGACGCACCTTCTGACATCAGCTGGCATGTGGCCACCAGAAGCGCTGACGTAGCAGCGAGAGGGTTTCATTGACCCCAGGGTGACCAGTGCCCAGTGATGTGTGCGAGGAGTGAATGAGAGGGATGCGTTGTGCTCGTGTGATGTACTGCAAGCCCGGTGGACAGCCCGGCGGCATTGGTAGAGGGCAAGGTCTCTTCCGACCATGTGATGGGACTGAGGAAGAGCTTCGTGGGGAGAATGGGTTCCTATTCTTCCTCGGATCGTTCCTCGGGGCTGTGGATGCGGGAAAGGGCATCTGCCTTGATATTCCCGGCCGGTAGGAAAGTCGATTCTCGTGAAGAAGATTGCCCAGCAAGCCTGTTGAGGGTCGAGTCGTCTTGCCTCGTAGATACCCCAGGTTTTTATGGTCAGTGAGGACCAGGAACGGATGTTTGGCGCCCTCTAACAAGTGCCCCCACTCCTCCAGTGCGAGCTTGATGGCGAGGAGCTCTCGGTTGCCGATGTCGTAGTTGCTCTCCGCCGGGCTGAGTTTGGTGGAGAAGAAGGCACATGGATGGAGACGGCTGGGGTTCCCCTGCTGCTGAGATAGGACCCCACCCACCCGGTGGTGGAGGCGTCCCACTTCAACGACGAATGGGATCTCGGGATCGGGATGGACCAAGAGGGAGCTGTCGTGAAGGCATCCTTCAGGGTCTGGAAGGCTTGGGTGGCGGATGGGGTCCAGGACAGAGACTTGGGCTTGTTGAGGAGAAGGCTGGTGAGGGGACTGGCGATGGAGCTGTAATTCTGGATGAAGCGGTAGAAATTGGAGAAACCTAGGAATCGTTGCAGTTCATTCACAGTTGATGGGGTTGGCCAGGACCGGATGGCTTCCACCTTACTCGCCCATCCGGATGCCGCTGTAATCGATGATGTAACCGATGAACTGCACTGAGGGCTGATGGAAGGAGCATTGCTCGGCCTTGAGGTAGAGCTGATATTGCCTCAGGCGTTGTAGGACCTCCGCAACGCGTGACGGCGATGGTCAGCCATGCTCCGGGAGTAGATCAAGATGCCATCAATGTAGACCAGCACATACCTGTGGAGACACTCCCGGAGCACCTCATGTATGAAGACCTGGAATACGGAGGCGTTGGCGAGTCCATATGGCATCACGAGGTACTCGTAGTGACCTATGGACGTGATAAAGGCGGTCTTCCACTCGTCCCCTCGTATCCGGATGAGGTTATACGTGCTGCTGAGGTCTAACCGTGAACACAGTGGCACCACGGAGATGTTCCAGGGCAGCTGGGATGAGAGGAAGGCGGAACAGGAGGGACGGGAGGGACAGACCAGGGAGGAACGGGAGGGACAGACCAGGGAGGAACGGAGGGAGAGACCAGGGAGGGACAGACCAGGGAGGGACGGGAGGGCCAGACCAGGGCGGGGCGGGGCGGGAGGGACAGACCAGGGCAGGACGGAGGGACAGACCAGGGGCGGGACGGGAGGGACAGACCAGGGCGGGACGGGAGGGACAGGGCGGGACGGGAGGGACAGACCAGGGCGGGACGGGAGGTACAGACCAGGGCGGGACGGGAGGGACAGAAGGGCGGGACGGGGGTTAGACCAGGCGGGAGGGACAGACCTGGGAGAAACAGATAAGGAAGGGGAAAACAAGGGAGGGACAGGGAACACAAAGAGATCAGGCGGCCGGGGGCCGGAGGGACCAGCAGAGTTCAGGCGGCCGGGGGCGGAGTGGCCAGCAGAGTTCAGGGGCCGGGCGGTCAACAGGGTTCAGGCGGCCGGGTCGGCCAATAGAGTTCAGGCGGCCGTGGCGGCCAGTAGAGTTCAGACGGCCTGGGGGCCGGGGTTGGCCAACAGAGTTCAGGTGGCCGGGCAGGGACGGCGCTCGAAGATCAGGGCGCTGAGGCGGCGCTGGAAGAGCAGGGCGCCGCGGCGCGCTGGAAGAGCAGGACGCCGGGCGGCGCTGGAAGAGGGCGCGCGCTGGAAGAGCAGGGCGCCGGGCGCGCGGGTGCTCGGTTGGCATCTCCAGCACAGCAGACTCCGCGGACCTGGGACCACCGGCACAGGAATCACCGGAATACGATACACCGGAACAGGGATCATCGGCTTTGGGATCACTGGCTCTGCCGAGAGGGAGCTTTTCGCCTCTTTCTCCGCTTCGTAACTGGAACAATAGGAACTGGGACCCTGGAAGAGAGATCTCTGGAAAAGAGACCAGTGGAACAGAGACCACTGGACTCAGGAGGAGCCCTCCTTCTCTGACCAGTGAAGTAATCCACCGCAAGGCCAAACGTAGACCCTCCAGGGCTCTCATGATGATCCCCTTAAAAGGTTTGTCCAGGGCATAATTGAGAAGGTCTTTCAAAGCCCCTCATTGTATCCGAGCCCTTCCGCTGCCCTCCTGAACTCCTGCGCGAACTCCCTTAAATCAGTTCCCGTTGCCGCATAGCACTCAGGGACTTCAACTGGACTATACGGTCCCATAGGGGACAGGAGGCAGTAGAGGTCGGTAGTTGCGGCGAGTTCCTTCTCCGCTGAGTTCTTATAATGGTCGGATCGTTATGTCACGGGAATTAGGGAAAAACTGAGGTGAGAACTCATACGCTGGAGAATGAAGATTTAATATAAACAAAACATAAACACAAACCAAAAACCCACAAGGGGGCAAAACACAATATCAAAGAAACAGAACACATACCAAATAGTCACGGGGAAACGGGAGACGTAGACAAGACAACGATCCGACAAGGACTGCAAACAAACAGGAACTTATAAAGGGAGAAATCAGGGAATGAGGCAAACACAGGTGGGGCAAATTAAACCAATAACGAGATAACAAGGGGGTGGGATCTGACAATGACAGAGGCACATGGCCACACTAACAAACCCACATGTGCACACAAGACAGGACAGGCATGTGACAGTAACAGAACAGAAATAGAGAAAGAGACAGGCACACTGGGTTCCCGCTCATTCTGTAAACATTTGATAAAGTTACTTTTATCATAGCGGGACCCAACACACATCACTGAGAGCTGGTATCAGTTGTTTTTGGTTCACCTACAACAGATGGAGGAGGAGGAGTGCCCTGGCGGTGTGACCAAGAAATCTCACAGGTGGAGGCGGAGAGCGAGCTGGGCCCACAGGCTTTGATGGTTGTGGGGCTTGACGATCTTTGGTTGATTTCTAGGGGCTCGCAGCAATCGAGTGTGATAGTCTGGTTCCAGCATAGACCATTTGCTCCATTTTCTCTGAGAAGCTCAGAAGGGGATGCTGGAGAGAGGAATAACATGTCTGGTGAGGGTGGCTGTTGTTCTGGTGTTATTGGAGGCTGAATTATGTTATCATCCAGTTCCTGGAGTGACTTAGACATTTAATGCAATTTCCTGTTCAGACTAGCCACAAAGCGTAACAGTTCACCAGTCTGACCCCATGGAGCTCACCCTTTCCTGCACCTCCACAGTCCGGGCTGAGATGTTACAGTTCAGTCCCTCAATCGATGTCAGTTCTAATACGTCACAGTCTGTCTGTGGTGAACTCTGTGGGCGGGACTCAGCTGGGAGTGTGTCCGTGAGCAGTGGTTGTTGTGGCTGCGTGGTGTTATCAATGTCCTTGTGGAGTGTGTCAGCTGCATGTCCATTCAGGTGCTGAAATGAAGTCCTGTGGTCATTCATAGTCTATTCAGGTGTGTGTGTCCCATCCAGGTCGAGTGGGTTAGCACATACAGCTGAGGGATGGTGTAGGGAAAAGTAAATATTGTCCTTTAGCACTCGTGCACCAAGTTTGTTTGGGTGGAGGCCATTTGATGTAAACAATTGTCTCTGGCTCCAGAATAGATTAAAGTTGTTGATGAAGTTCACTCCTTCATGTTGCAGGTTTTGCAGCCATGTATTAAGCCCAAGTACCCGTGAGAACCTATTTGTTCCTCTTGCTGGAAGTGGTCCAGTGGTTCCCTGCTGCTAATGTTTCTGACTGTGGAGTCACCCACTATCAGAGTCCTCTGAGCTGAGTGCCGCTGTCTGCTCGACCTTGAACGCCTGTTGGTATCAGTTTTAGCTGCGGGCTGATACGATCTGTGTTTGTTTACATTCATCACATTTGGGGATTCATCACCCACATTCATTATTACTTCAAATCTGTTTTCAAGATGTATAGTTGGTGGTAGGAAATCAGCGATTGCAATCCTTGTGTCTGGGGTGGAGCATGCTAATGTGGCAGAATGTGATGCTCTTGACAATCTGATGTCTCGAGTCCCTTTGGGTTTGTGCCATCGATTAGTGTGTTGATCAGTTACTTGTTTCTCCTGTTGAGTAGCACTACATTTATGGGACTCACCGGCAGTGTGCTGAGGGCGTTCATGTTGAAGCTCTGTGTGATTCGTCTGGTTCGCTGGTTCCGCAAATAACTTTGTTTCAAGAACTGCAATCCTCTGTAAAAGTCTGTGGTAGTTTGTGCAGCAAGTACAACAAGCCTTCTGGCCTGTTCGGCGACGCCGTTAATTCGGTCGTCGACAGGATTCAGGAGGCGAAAAAGCAACCCGCGGCCTTCTGACGGTTCCTCCTCGTCGGCCAAAAACTGGAAAGGCTGCCACTAGTGGGCAGCCTCAGCCGTCAGCCAGATCCTCACACCGTCAGGTGGAGAAAGAGAGCGTCGCCTCTAGAGCCCTCTCACCAGCCGGCTTCTGTGCAGAAGGGCGATCTAAGAAGAAGGCTGCTGGGAAGAAGTCCTAGCTGCTGCAGGGCTTCTAAGAGCGCCCCCGCGCGCGAGGGCACCGAGGTTCGTTCCGTGCATGATCAGAGCAACGCGCAAATGCCTTCGTGCTTTAGGTATATGGAAGAAAATTTGGTTTCTGTCCCAAGGGCCAGTGCTGGGAGCATCATGTTGCCGGAAAACCGCTTTCAACAGATGCCTCCCTTATTGGTTGGGGCGGTCATGGGAGGACCGTCATTCCACCTGGCACATAAATTGCCTAGAAATGATGGCGGTCTACAGAGCTCTTTGGAGTTTCTTCCACAAACTTCGCGGGCGCCAGGGGTTGAGATCGCGCCCCTATGCAAATCTCATTCTCCGTTGGTCACAAGGGAAACTGTTATCCCTCAGGGCAATGTATATCCCGGGATACAGAATCAGGGGCAGACATACTGTCGAGTCAGGAGCTGAGGCCCGGGAATGGCGGCTCCACCCAGAGGTGGTGGAGTCAATATGCAGGAGGTTCGGCCCAGTGGAAGTGGATCTGTTCGCATCTCGAGAGATGTCCCACTGTCCACTGTGGTTCTCCTCACGCATCCAGCCCCTCTGCGTCTGTACGCATTTCCCCTGTTAGTGTGTTTTGGCTCACCCAAGAAAGGGTTGCCTGCATCAACCCCTACTATTAGTAATTGGATTGTGCAGGCTATAGCTTTGGCATATCAGGTGCGCAATCTGCCTTCACCTATAGCCTTGAGGGCCCATTCCACCAGGGGCATGGCCTCCTCGTTGGCCCTTCTCTCCGGAGTCCCTATGCAGGACATCTGTGAAGCGGCCGGTTGGGCTACTCAGCACACTTTTATAAGGTTTTATAGCTTACACCTCCCGGCGACACCCGGCGGCAGGGTACTCCAGTCCTAATTGTGCCTAGTCTCCAGTTTCACGTTAGGGCAGGCATATCCTTGGTGTGGCCTAGTGGGTACTGCTTTCCCAAATTCGCTTCTGACGCAGTGCGAAGTTCCTCGATATAGGGAACGCCTCGGTTATGTATATAACCCTTGTTCCCTGAGAGGAACGAGCACCGCGTCTCGTCGCCACACCGCGTATCGCCTGAGAGCGTTTTGCTTCATCGCGATAATTGACGCTACAATGCACCGGGCTCCCTTTATAGCTTCCGGGTATGCCGTCACATCTACGTCATGACGTAGCACCAATCAGGATTGGACTATTTTCATTCATACTTCAGATGCATTGATGCTTAGGAGCATCCCAAATTCGTCGTTCGACGCAGTACTCGTTCCCTCTCAGGGAACAAGGGTTATATACATAACCCGAGACTTTTTAGTGCACTTCAAGCATAATACATATACAATACAATATACAGGTCCTTCTTAAAAAAATTAGCATATTGTTATAAAAGTTCATTATTTTCCTTAATGTAATGATAAAATTAAAATTTCATATATTTTAGATTCATTGCACACCAACTGAAATATTTCAGGTCTTTTATTGTTTTAATACTGATGATTTTGGCATACAGCTCATAAAAACCCAAAAGTCTCAAAAAATTAGCATATCATGAAAAGGTTCTCTAAACGAGGCTATTAACCTAATCATCAGAATCAACTAATTAACTCTAAACACCTGCAAAAGATTCCTGAGGCTTTTAAAAACTCCCAGCCTGGTTCATTACTCAAAACCTAAATCATGGGTAAGACTGCCGACCTGACTGCTGTCCAGAAGGCCATCATTGACACCCTCAAGCGAGAGGGTAAGACACAGAAAGAAATGTCTGAACTAATAGGCTGTTCCCAGAGTGCTGTATCAAGGCACCTCAGTGGGAAGTCTGTGGGAAGGAAAAAGTGTGGCAAAAACGCTGTACAACGAGAAGAGGTGACCGGATTCTGAGGAAGATTGTGGAGAAGGACCGATTCCAGACCTTGGGGACATGCGGAAGTAGTGGCCTGAGTCTGGAGTAGAAACATCTAGAGCCACCGTGCACAGGCGTGTGCAGGAAATGGGCTACAGGTGCCGCATTCCCCAGGTCAAGCCACTTTTGAACCAGAAACAGCGGCAGAAGCGCCTTACCTGGGCTACAGAGAAGCAGCACTGGACTGTTGCTCAAATTTTGCATGTCATTCGAAATCAAGGTGCCAGAGTCTGGAGGAAGACTGGGGAGAAGGAAATGCCAAAATGCCTGAAGTCCAGTGTCAAGTACCCACAGTCAGTGATGGTCTGGGGTGCCATGTCAGCTGCTGGTGTTGGTCCACTGTGTTTTATCAAGGGCAGGGTCAATGCAGCTTGCTATCAGGAGATTTTGGAGCACTTCATGCTTCCATCTGCTGAAAAGCTTTATGGAGATGAAGATTTGGTTTTTCAGCACGACCTGGCACCTGCTCACAGTGCCAAAACCACTGGTAAATGGTTTACTGACCATGGTATTACTGTGCTCAATTGGCCTGCCAACTCTCCTGACCTGAAACCCATAGAGAATCTGTGGGATATTGTGAAGAGAAAGTTGAGAGACGCAAGACCCAACACTCTGGATGAGCTTAAGGCTGCTATCGAAGCATCCTGGGCCTCCATAAAACCTCAGCAATGCCACAGGCTGATTGCCTCCATGCCACGCCGCATTAAAGCAGTCATTTCTGCAAAAGGATTCCCGACCAAGTATTGAGTGCATAACTGAACATAATTATTTGAAGGTTGACTTTTTGTTTTAAAAACACTTTTCTTTTATTGGTCGGATGAAATATGCTAATTTTGAGATAGGAATTTTGGGTTTTCATGAGCTGTATGCCAAAATCATCAGTATTAAAACAATAAAAGACCTGAAATATTTCAGTTGGTGTGCAATGAATCAAAATATATGACATTTTTATTTCATCATTACATTATGGAAAATAATGAACTTCTATCAAAATATGCAAATTTTTTGAGAAAGACCTGTACACCTTTTACACATACTCATACATAACATACTTATGTCAGATTTAGACAGGTCTAGAAATATAGTGCTGTGTAATGTAAATACTCTGTCTGGAAGTAGTGTATCTGTGTTTGTGCATGTGTGTATATGTGACTCATTTGTAGGCTACTGTAGTGTTGATGATACCCAGCTTGTTCTGACATTAACAGGTTATCGGATTATTGTATGATACTGCTATGTAGTTCTTCTGTGGTAGTATGGTATTTCATAGTATGCTCCTTAATCACATTAAAGATTGCTCAGGTTTCAAATTTCTCCAAGTAATTGTGTTGATTTGACACTGACTACCATAGACTATAATGTATAATTTGTTGCTGTTTACACAGTATATGAGAGGGTAGGGTCTTACCTCCAGGTCTTATGAAATCAAAAATAAACCAACTCATTATTTCATGAAATAGGCAATAGGCTTCTTGTAAAGGAATTACTTTTACTAGTATTTAGAATAGTAATTCAGTGCACTTCTAACTTTTGAGTTGATCAAAACAGTTCTCTTTTGGATATATAATACAACCCCAAATCAGAAAAAGTTGGGACAGTATGGAAAACGCAAATAAATAAAAAAAGTGATTTCTAAATTTAATTTGACTTGTATTTCATTGCAGACAATATGAACAAAAAATATTTCATGTTCCCTTTCAGTCGGTCACGTTCGACGACGCCGGACGCCACCGACAAATTGGGATCACTTCAGGAGCCCCTATCAGCTTCGAGATCTAGAGAACAGGCCAATGGGCCATTGGCGTAAGATTTGCATCTCGCTCCGCCCGCACTGCGGTGGTACAAACAGGACGCGAGAGCAGCGCACTATTGTCATTCACTTCGGAGCCGAACGCGTCGTTGATGAAGCAAGACCGCTTTTCTAAAAGAGAGCCTATCTACAGAGAGAGATACTCTAGAGTCTAAAGGAACGCTTTGTGTTGGCGAAAAGGCACAGTCAGCGCGACCGCGTGCTCACCGCTGCATCTGCATAACAAACTGCTGTTCTCACAGCAACTGTCGGTTCGGTGAGGGCGTTTGTCTCAGTGAGTGCAGACACAGGACTGCACTTATCTCCTGTGTGCTGCCGCGTCTTCCCTGGGTGCTTCAGCACTGTTGCAAGAGCACTTCCTCACAAAAGAGCAACACGGGTGTGACACTGCATCTTTTTCAAGACGTCTTTCCACCGGTGCGCTTTCTGGATGCGGTCGTTTCCTGTCCTGACGGCCACGATCCTCTCGCATAAACATGTGAGACTGTGTGGGTGATCCATGTTCTCTCAGGGGAACAGGATCACGTCGATGCGCTGTTTGTCTCACCTTCCCTGTGAGGTTGAGTGTTCAGAGCGCGTGTGCCGTCTAGCTGCCGGGTAACAGCGGGTTTGTCACGTCAACCCAGCGCGGCCGCCGCCGCTTCAGATGCGCGGTCGAGACTATGAAACCTCAAATGGGTCCTTGGGTCCTTGAGTCCCTTCGCTATACCCCGATCTAGTTTCTTTTCTGGTGCACCAGAAAGGGGGCTACTGGCTGATAAGCCTGGGTGACCTGAGGATTACAGTGAGGCTTCCCGCCGAGTACATCTCCGTGGGCCCCCACTCCTCTAGCGCATCGCAAGCATGTTGAGACTGTGTTTGTGGGTGGTTTGTGCTCTCTCATGAGAGCACAACCACGTCCGGTGCGTTGTTCATCTTGCCTCTTTCATAAGGGCTTGAGTGTTCAGCGCGTGTGTGCCGTTTCACGGCCACACTCACTATCTCACATGCCTGCTGGTAGCTTACAGATGGAATTGCTGGTCCCAAAAAAAAAAAAAAAAAAAGAAAACAAAAGGGGGACCTAGCGTTTCATTTGGGGCTCTATCAGAGGACAGATGTCAATCGCTACATCGGAGAGAGGGCTGTTATGTGTTGAAAATGAAGATGAGGCTGAGATTCCCACTGTAATAGTGGGTGCTCATGCTGAATTAGATTCATACGTGACGGCCATGCTTTCCGGGTGGCATAGTGCAACGCAGAAATCGCCTTGCCTGCCCCTTGCCTTCCCGGATGTGCATTGGAAGGTTTTGGCATTGTGGAACTATTTGGTGCCAAAATATAAAGCACCAAAAGGGCCATAATCTATATAGTGTTTCTCTCTCACTACTCTTATCGGTCCGCCGACGGGTAGTTCTGAGCCAAGGTTGAGCTGCACAGCGCTGGCCCTTGGCCAGACAATGTCCATCCTGGCCCAGAAACGCCATTGAAGTTGTCGCCAGAAGCAGATGGAGGCGATCAAACGCATCCTGCCCGGCGGTCTGCTGCTGCCTCCACCCTGCCACCGGCCGCAGCACCTCCACCTGCTCGCCGCCGAGGACGCCTGCCCACTGCCTCCCGCTCGCCCCAGCCCAGCAGCAGCCTCCACCAGGGCGTCGGCGTGGAGCCGGCCGCGGGAATAGCGTCCAGCCCGCTCAGGCCACTGCCAAGGCAGGAGGTAAGCGTCACAGTAAGAGACCCTGAGACGGGGCCACCCAGAGGTGGAGGAGGTTGTTCCCGAACTAGTGTTCCTTGCGACAGCACCTCCTTGGCCCATTCCTCTGAGGAAGGACCTCCTGACACCTGACCTCCACCTCTGGCACCCGCGTCCGGACCTCTGGAAACTCCATGTCTGGTCCCTGGACGGGACGCGGAGGTTCTAGGTGGTCTACCACAGGCTGTGGTGGACACCATCACTTCCGCTAGAGCACCCTCTACGAGGCAGCTCTATGCGTTGAAGTGGAACCTGTTCGTCGGTTGGTGCGCTTCTCGCCGAGAAGACCCCCGAAGATGCTCGATCAGTTCGGTGCTTCCTTCCTACAAGACGGGTTGGAGAGAAGGCTGTCTCCCTCCACCCTCAAGGTCTATGTCGCCGCTATCGCTGCGAATCATGAGTTGGTAGGTGGTAAATCTTTGGGGAAGCACGATCTGATCGTCAGGTTCCTGAGGGGGCGAGAGACTAAATCCGCCTCGCCTCCTCTTTACCCTCTTGGGACTTGACTCTGGTGTTAACCGCACTGCAGAGGCCACCCTTTGAGCCCTTGCAGTCAGCCGAGTTAAAAGTTCTGTCCCTTAAGACAGTACTCCTGGTTGCATTGGCCACCATTAAGAGGGTAGGGGACCTGCAGGCATTTTCGGTCAACGAATCGTGCCTGGAATTTGGGCCTGGTAACTCTCACGTAATCCTGAGACCCAGGCCCGGATATGTGCCCAAGGTTCCCACCACCCCTTCCGGGATCAGGTGGTGAACCTGCAAGCGCTGCCTTCGGAGGAGGCAGACCCAGCCCTAGCTTTTCTCTGTCCCGTCCGCGCTTATGCGGATATACGTGGACAGAACGCAAAGCTTCAGGACCTCAGAGAAGCTCTTCGTCTGTTATGGAGGCCAGCAGAAGGAAAGGCTGTCTCAAGCAGAGGATGGCCCACTGGATAGTGGATGCCATCGTCTTGGCGTATGGAACCCAAGATGTGCCCTGCCCGCTCGGGTTAAGAGCCCACTCCACTAGGGGTGTAGCTTCTTCCTGGGCGCTGGCTCGTGGCGCCGCTGACGGATATTTGTAGAGCTGCGGGCTGGCGACACCTAACACGTTCGCTAGGTTCTATAGCTTACGTGTAGAGCCGGTATCTTCCTGTGTGCTCACTTCCCATAGTCAGTAACACCGAAGTGCCCGTTCTAGTGTCGGCTTGCTGCGCCATTCCCTTCCCCGGGAACGGATACGTGCGCTCTTATGCTCCAGGTAGTTCCCCAAACATGGCGAACCCTGGGAGTTCTCCGCAACCCGCTGCTGTCGGACGTGGCGGAGCGTCCGACGCCAGGTCTGACACTGAGGCATCGTGAATCTGGTGTCAGGCTGGGTCCATATGTTGTGACCCCTACGGTGGTCCCATATGTGTATTCTCCACGGTACAGCTCCCTACGGTGAGCTCGTGTCTTTCCCTCGGCAGACTTCCTGCCGTCTCAGCATGGTGTTGTCCCCCGCCGACCCCTGGGACTCCCATATGTTGTAATGCCAAGTCAGTCCATATGTGCATTTCCACATGGTAAGAACAGGATGTGGCTTCCGCAGCTTGCCCCCTGGGCACGCTTTCCCAGCGTTATCAATAGTCTGCTGAGTGGGTCTCGCGGAACAGGAGTAGGACTCTCCCTGCGTGAATTCCCGCCCGCACAGACGGGTCTGAGGGGCTCGCTGGGCGCTGGAAGTGGTAGTAACTGTGGTGTTTTCCAAAGGATCCCACCTGCCGGTGACGTCCGACATACGCTGAACGCGTGACCGACTGAAAGGGAACGTCTCGGTTACGTATGGTAACCCTCGTTCCCTGAAGGAGGGAACGGAGACGTACGTCCCGTCGCCACAGTTGCTGTACCATCACTACGGGCCGAGTCACTAGTTCGGCTCCTCAGTGAAAAACAATAGTGCGCTGCTCTCGCGTGGAGACAGGTCGGGACTGCAGGCAGGCCAGTCAACTACCCGCACCCTCTTCCTCCGCAGCCAGGACATTGTGATGTGTGCAGAATGTGGTTTTGCATTGTCTTGTTGAAATATACATGGTTCTCCCTGGAAAAGATGTCTTCTTGAAGGCAGCATATTATGCTCCAAAATCTCTATGTACTTTTCAGCATTAATGGTGCCTTCACAGAAGTGCAAGTTACCTTTTCCAAGGGCTCTGACACAATCCTTTTGGACTTGTTGCTGGTAACAGTCTGGATGATCCTTTTCTTCTTTGGTCCGGAACACACAGCGTCCATTCCTCCCAAAAATACCCAAAACACTGGTTCATCTGACCAAATTACATGTTTCCACTGTGTGATGGTCCATTCCAGATGTCTCCGAGCCCAGAGAAGTCGGGCGCTTCTGGACACTGTTAACATAGGGCTTCCTTTTGGCACAGTACAGTTTTAACTGGCATATGTGGATGTAACTACGTATTGTGGTACTTGACAAAGGTTTGCCAAAGTAGTCCTGAGCCCATGTGGTGATATCGCTTATAGATGAATGACGATTCTTGATGCAGTGCCGCCTGAGGGATCGGAGATCACGGTTGTTCAGCTTAGGCTTGCGACCTTGTCCTTTATGCACTGAAATTCCTCCAGATTCCTTGAATCTTTTAATTATGTTATGCACTGTTGAATGTGAAATATCCAAATCTCTTCCTATCTTTTTTTGAGGAACATTGTTTTTAAACATTTCAATAATTTTCTCACGTATTTGTTGGCAAACTGGCGATCCTCTGTCCATCTTTGCTCCTAAAGGATTAGAAGGACCTTTCTTGGATGCTGCTTTTGTACCAAATCATAATTACAATCACCTGTTGACATCACCTGTTTCAAATCACAGCATTATTTAACCATTTTACCTCATTACTAGCCCTAAATTGCTCCTGTCCCAACTTTTTTTAAATGTGTTGCAGGTCTGAATGACAGGAAAGGATGCATATTTACAAATGACATGAAGTTGACCAGACAAAACATGAAATATTTTGTTTTCATATTGTCTGCAATGAAATACAAGTCAAAATAAATTTAGAAATCACTACTTTCTTTTTTATTTGCATTTTCCATACTGTCCCAACTTTTTCTAATTTGGGGTTGTAACAATGAGATATTCTTTAGCCTACTGACTATCAGTTTGTCGCATGTTTAGACCTTGTATGTGTGTTGCACAACACATGTTGCACTTGGCGATCCCGGTGGGGATTGATATGGTAGTGGACCATGATGGTCATAGAAGAAGTGAAGGCAGTACCCCCAATTATGGTGGGGTAATTCGCACTCTGGTTACATCCGTAATCGAGACGTTTACAGATGCTAGAAACGTGGCTTTCAAATGAAAGATTGGTTTCAAAGAGCACACCCAGGTTCCTAACTGACGATGAGGGCTTGACAGAGCAGCCATCGAGCGTTAGACAGTAATATAGGTAACTACTTGAGGAGTTTTTGTCCAATAATTAAATTGTTTTTTCTGAATTAAGTTGCAGGAAATTACTAGTTATCCAAATTTTTATATCAGCTATGCATTTCCTTAATCTTGTGAATTGGTCAATTTCGTCAGGGCGTGAAGAAATATAGAACTGAGTATCGTCAGCATAAGAATGAAAACTAACGCCATGCTTCCTAATGATATCTCCCAGTGGTAGCATGTACAGGGTGAAGAGCAACAGTCCTAGCACTGAGCCCTGCGGTACTCCATACTGAATTTGTGATTGGTGTGACATCTCTTCATTTACTGCTACAAACTGATAACGGTCAGATAAGTATGATTTAAACAATGCCTATTCAATTCCACTAATGCCAACATAATTTTCGAGTCTATTCAAAAGAATGTTGTGGTCAATAGTATCGAATGCAGCACCAAGATCGAGTAACACTAATAGAGAGATACAACCACGATTGGATGATAAGAGTAAATAATTTGGAACTCTGATGAGAGCAGTCTCAGTACTATGATAGGGTCTAAATCCTGACTTAAAATCGGTAGATTTGAGATTGGCCTGTAACTGACTAAATCTGTAGGATCAAGTTGAGGTTTTTAATAAGTGGTTTGACAATAGCCAACTTTAAAGTCTTTGGTACATATCCTAATGACAAAGATGAGTTAATGATTTTGAGATGACCTTGAGGTGGTAGCATCTCTTTTAATAGCCTAGTCGGTATAGGGTCAAGCTTACATGTTGTTGATTTTGATGATTTAACGAGTTTAGCTAATTCTTCCTCTCCTATAGCAGTGAATGAGTGTAATTTTTCCTCAGTGACAGATGCTCTGATGTGATACTGTAGTAGACAGCTGCATGGTTATAATTTTATTCCTAATATTATCAATCTTAATAGTAAAGAAGTTCATAAAGCCATTACTGCTGTGCTGTTTACAACCATCAGAAGTTGAAGCTTTATTCTTGGTTAATTTAGCCACTGTATCGAATAAATACCTAGGGTTGTGTTTGTTTTCTTCTAAGAGAGTCGAGAAATAAACAGATAAAGCAGTTTTACAGCCTTTCTGTATGCGATCATGCTCACTTTTCATGAAATACGAAAAACCTCTAGTTATGTTTTCTTCAGCTGCGCTCCATTTTTCAGTCTGCTGTTTTAAGGGCCCAGGAGATTTTAGGGCTGAGGAGATGAAACCTATTGAGGAAGATTATTTACAAAGCAATCTTTAGTCGCAGTGGTGATAGTCCTGCCATATTTGAAGCGAGGATGGCTTTGCAGCCTTAGCTAAATTAAGTTATACATGATACTTGGTAATTATCTCATTACCTAGTGATGTCATAGCTCTGCTGCATTTCAACGGTATCAACATTTATTCCATGTGACAGTATTAGGTCTAAAATATGATTATGGCGATGAGTAGGTCCTGACCAGTTTTGGGTAAGTTGCTAAAAAAGTTATTATTTACTAATTACTAATTACATCATCAATTTTGTTTTTAAAATACTTTACTCCATTACTCTACCTTAAAAGTAATTTAATTACTCAATAAGTAATTTAACTCATTACTTCTGTGGGATTACAAATTCATAAATTGTTATATCAAGGTTCCAATGTAATAGTATATAAACTGAAAACGTTATGTACATAGCGTTTTACAATTTGAGGTAAAGATTGACCGCATTCTAACAAGATCAAGTTAATCAGCCCAGGTGTATGACAAGCTCAGGGCACAGTCGTGCTTTTGTCTCTATGATAATGTGAATGTATGAGCAATACTGTCAGAGTGATTGGATTTGCATCTATACATTTGAATGACACTGTTATGCTGATTCGATTAGAACTGGTGACACTGAAACGTCTGGGGTGTGTCCCTTTACCTATACAACATTTGCATTCCTTTGTTTAGATTGTCTCCTCCTCAACTGTGTAAATCCCTCCCCCTGAAATGTGGATAAATTACAATGTATTATACTTTTTGTCAGACTTGATGACTACAGCCACCGACCGCACGTGCTCTCAATAAAGAGTCACATGTTATATCCAAGCTCTCCTGGTCTTCACTTCTGAGTTTCCAACAGTTTTGGTGCCGTGACCCGGATAGACCTCCTCACCTGAATCCAGACTGAATCCAGATTGAAACTTCAAGCTCAAAGATCTGACTACGTTCCAGACTTAACTTTTTCTGCACAACCAAGGTTTGGTGAGTGTCTATCCAAAAGAACCTTAAAGACCAGTACAAATTTGTTTCCCTCTGCGCCGCCAGAGAAGAGTTATCAGACAGCTGTAGGGTTTGATTAACTAAGTTATCCTCTAAAAATGTGTTTTAGAGATGAAAGTTACCCTCTGTTTTTGGACAGGGAAGATTAGCTTTGCGAGCTAATAGTTGTTTAGCCTCTGTTTCAGCAGGGAAGAATTGTTAAGCCTCTGTTTTCAGCAGGGAAGATTAGCAGTACAAGCTAATAGTTGTTCAGCCTCTGTTTCAGCAGGGAAGAATTATTTAGCCTCTGTTTTCAGCAGGGAAGATTAGCATGACAAGCTAATAGTATGTAAACCTCTGTTTCAGGCAGGGAAGAATTGTTTTGTTCAGCCTCTGTTTCAGGCAGGAAGATTAGCATTACGAGCTAATATTTGTGTTGTCCACTGTTTTGCCAAGGAAGGTTAACAGTAGTTGATCTGTGTTAACAAGTATACCCTCTGTTGACCAGAGAGTTTTAGTGGTGTTATTGTGTGGTAACAAAGAAACTCACAAAAATGTTTGGAAAGAATGCTAGACTGATCCCCACAACTGAAAAAGGTGGTCTTGCGACTCCTTTGTGGTCAGATAGTGAATTCAAATCATTATTAGGAGTGCAAATTAATCTTATAGTCACTGAGAAAGAAAGACAAGAACTAACTCAGAAATATGAGATCCATCCAGACAAGACTTGGTCGGTAGATGAATGTAAAAGGGTATTAGGAGCATGTATTCGCAAGAACAATGTGAAAGGCATTATTTGCTGCCACAGAGAATTTGGTTTAGCACTGGCTAGACAACAGTCTCAGCGTAACTCAGAATTAGAGAAACAGAACAAAGAGCTCTGTGCTAGAGTAGCATCTTTGACTGAGAAATTGAAATGCAACAAAGCTGCAGAGAAAACTGATGTGAATGAAGTTAGTCAGCCTGATAACACTTATCCTGACTTACAAGCTTTGTTTGAAACAGATGTATCTATTCAATCAGCAACTGATGTGCCTGTAGATTCAGTGAAGGTATGTGGCGCTGGGAGAAGATCTCAGGAATTGAGGGAATTGAAAGTATTCCTGCTAACTCTGTTGTCCAAGTACAAACTGTTGCCAAAGTGATAGGACCTAGAGACATAGATAGATTATCCCAGAGCTTACCCTCAGCACGCACAAACTTTTCTGAATTTAGAAGGGCACTGATAAGCAAAATGCATCTCTACGACATGTCTTTACAAGGAAGTCACCCAGCTGATGTCACAAATTCTACCTGAATCTGAATTCAACAATTTTGAGTCTGCTGTTACTTCTGAACTACAACATGTCAGTAAAGGCGATATGAGAGAAGGTGTTTTGAAAATTCTAAAGAATATCATGGGACCCAAAGTAGACAGGTCCAGAATCACTAACTGTGTGCAAAGGAAAGAAGAAACTGTGAGCGAATACACTGAAAGGTTTTGTCAGTCAGCTGTAACTTACAGTGGAATAGTTGATGATTCTGAGTGTGTGCTAGATGACAAGGGACCCTTAGTCCGCATCTGGTCAGATGGCCTTCTAGCCGAGTACAGAAAAGCATTGCCATTCCTAGATCTAACTTGGTCTAACAACACCCTCAGAAGTAACCTAGACAGGTTAGCTACATGGGAAAGAGATGCTGATGTTAAGGCAAAAGTGAGAGTAGCAGCAGCTACGTTTAGCACAAGGAATCATGACATCAGATGTCCTAAGAGAGAGGGCAGTTGTCATTACTGTGGTAAACCTGGACATTGGATGAAAGAGTGTAGGAAAAACAAAAAGTACTTAGGAGAAATTAACAATGTTACTCAGCTCCTACTCAGTCTGCTCTACTCTACTCTGAAGCAGCCCCTCCCCTCATCATTAAACTCGTGGGGCAGCTTGCTTAGGTGTTAACCATTTAGGCTGTGAGGACTTAATTTCCCTAGTAATTTACAACCATGATGAAAGACTCTTTTGAAATAGAGCAAAAGGAAGGTGACTGTCTCTTCCTTCCATTGGGGGCAATGGTTAAGTACACTCACAGCCTTAAATGTTATACTACAGAATATTCCAGCCAGACACCCTTCCTCTGTTATGATGTCTACTATGACTGATGTTTAATTGGAGAATGGAAAATGGCAATTCATAATTGCATTATTTTGGTTATTTTCAGAAATTAGTTACTACATACGGTTATTTAAGGCAACAGCTAGGCATGATATTCTATTGCTTCCTACAATAAGTTTAGTGTAAGCAGTTATTCACAAACTTTAAAGGAAAACTTAGACTCGTGTCACACTGTAAAGTTGTTCCACCACCTACAGGGATAGGTTAGGACACGCGGACCAGTGAGGAGCCCAGGAAAGAACCGAATGCAACAGGCATCGGGGGCCAATCCTGCGGTGAAGATTCCCTCATAGGCCTTCCCATACCCAGTAGTCCATCCTTACCTCACTGTTCTTTAGGTGTCGCAGAATTTAAGAAATAGGGAAAGAAGGAACAACAATAGCAGGCTCAGATTGAACAGAGGATACAACAACCTAATGTTTGCAGTCTTTCAGAACAAATATTGCTCTGTTGCCTTTTGTTTTCTTTCTTAATTTGTGCAGATACCACTTGATGGCTGTTCCCAGACCCATACGCACAGACCTCCTCTCATGCGTATGAAGCCACAACCTCTGAAGGACAACTAGACTCATTACCGAGTCAACTGTCACAAAAAAAACACGCAACGCAGAGAATCATTTACGGGAACTTCAGTCATCCATCAACATGATCAAGATTGACTTGCTACTACTCATCATGGACATCACACAAAGTGTGAAACAACATATTCTTCAAGCTGATGAATATGTCAAGAAACACCTTGTTTGCTGGAAAGAACGTTTGAATGCCACACCCGCCTTCAGGAGAAGCAAGAATCCCATGGGTGGCACATGATGGGAGGAACTTCTGTCTACAACATCCTTCCTACCCAGCCAATTCAACGGCAGGTGCACCCTGGTTTCTACATAATTCAGCTCCAATCTCAAACCAGGAAGATTGCTGCATTCAAGGACACACTTATGCACAACCATGGTGGTCAAGTACTCTTGAACAAAACCCAACAAGACATTCTTGATCTGTCAGGAAATTACATCAGATGACTGAAGATAATTCTTCATGGTTCGGAAACGAATGACTCACAAGGAAAGGACTGTTCCAACCACAAAAGATTTTTACTCGTAAGAACTACACGGACCCTAGTGGCATGTTTGTTTCTGTGTCAGCATGTCATTCGTCACTACGGACAATCAACACAGAGCAAGTGATATGTGCCTGTAACTTTTTCAAGTTACATGAATAGAAGATGGAGCTTATGCTAACAAACATAAGATAAAGAATGGACTTAAATTTGTATTATGTGAGAGTTATTAGAACTCTCAAAGGGGGGACTGTGGGATTACAAATTCATAAACTGTTATATCAAGGTTCCAATGTAATAGTATATAAACTGAAAACGTTATGTACTTAGCGTTTTACAATTTGAGGTAAAGATTGACCGCATTCTAACAAGATCAAGTTAATCAGCCCAGGTGTATGACAAGCTCAGGGCACAGTCGTGCTTTTGTCTCTATGATAATGTGAATGTATGAGCAATACTGTCAGAGTGATTGGATTTGCATCTATACATTTGAATGACACTGTTATGCTGATTCGATTAGAACTGGTGACACTGAAACGTCTGGGGTGTGTCCCTTTACCTATACAACATTTGCATTCCTTTGTTTAGATTGTCTCCTCCTCAACTGTGTAAATCCTCCCCTGAAATGTGGATAAATTACAATGTATAATACTTTTGTCAGACTTGATGACTACAGCCACCGACGACGTGCTCTCAATAAAGAGTCACATGTTATATCCAAGCTCTCCTGGTCTTCACTTCTGAGTTTCCAACACTTCTTAAAATCCTATAAACCTTGACCAGATAGACAGTAGCAATTAAACTCTTAATAATTCCTCAGTCATACATGAAACAGTTTAGCCTTTAGCTTTTAAAACAATTTAGAAACATACTATACTTCAACATTTTAGTGACAAATTTCAAACAAAATTTGGTAACACTTTACAATAAAGGTGCACTAATATGCATTAATTCATGCTTAACTAATGCACAGATAATGATGAGTTAATGTGTTACTAATGGTGAACTAACCCATTTTTTAATGATTACTGCATCAGCAACTAATGAAGATTCAACATGATTAATAGATTAAGTAATAATTACATTGTTAATAGTTAAATGTGTAATAATGCATTCATTCCTTAATAACATATTTTATGAACTAATAATGTAAATTAATGTTTTAATTACCACAACGGGTCAAAGCCATGCATTTCAACTTCCAGTTGTCTGCTTTAATTAATCATTAGCTAATGATTTACAAATGTGTCATTATGTTATGACTTTACTTGTTGGGGCACATGACTATTAACTAATTGATTAAGTAATATGTAATTGTGGTTTTGAGTTTTAATTAATTTTAAATTAGTTCATAGTCATGTGCCCCAACAAGTAAAGTCATAACATAATGACACATTTGTCATTGGCATGGCTTTGACCCGTTGTAATTAAAACATTAATTTACATTATTAGTTCATAAAATATGTTTTTAAGGAATTAATACATTATGACACATTTAACTAATAACAATGTAATGATTACTTAATCTATTAATCATGTCGAATCTTCATTAGTTGCTGATGCAGTAATCATTAATAAATGGGTTAGTTAACCATTAGTAACACATTAACTCATTATTATCTGTGCATTAGTTAAGCATGAATTAATGCATTTTAGTGCACCCTTATTGTAAAGTGTTACCCAAAATTCCTCTGCAACATATCTGAATAATAATAATAAAAATAAGCTCAGCTAAAGAGAAGTTAATTAATGTATCAAGCTAAAAACATGGAACTTACTTTCAAAGTAATGAGTCACGGTCTTACCGTGTTTTGCTTCTGATCGTTGTTCATCACTGTCCATCTGTGATTTGAGATTGTTGACACCTGGGCTGTGGGTATTTAAAGTGCTCCTTCACGAACTAGAGGGATGGGGTTGTTCTTGATTGTGTTTTCTTTCTTGCAGTTGCAGGAATGGGCTCGTGGCAGGTGCCTTTGGAGTTGAACACCTCCATCCTGAAATCCTCATTGATCTTGTCTTCCTCGGGCTTTGTTTGGATCGTTTAGATTTCTTGTTTATTTAATGTTATTAAGTTTTCCTAGAACTATGTAATACATTTATATCTTTGTTATCGTATCTACGTTGTGATCCTTTTGTTTGCAGTTATGAGCTGAACTGTAACAACCATATTTCATACATAACGTAGTCATGTGTGTTCAATTAAATTAACTATTTCATTTCTAATTCACTTTAACCTTTAGTTAACGAACAGTATTCCTCTAAAAATATCGGAATAATATTTTTTTATTGTTCTGCAAAATATCAAGGTGAAAATATTCAAAACAATGTGGACCACATTTCATGCATACTGTATGCTGTATTTTTTTAACAAACTCATTTCTACTGCTCAACTGTATTCGCTGCTTCATTTTTGAAAAGGTGATTGTATTTAATTTATGTAAGTCTTCCAAAACATTTGCTTGACAGTCTGTTCCGTCTGGGGTGAGCACAAGATTTCCCAGGCTGAAAAGCCTTTCTACTGGTGCACTTGATGGTGTGGCTGTGTTGTACCTTAGTGAAATGGCCTTAATCCTGGGAAACTGTCTAAGAACACTCAGCTCAGACCCTGCATATTTCAAATATTCCATGACCTCAGTTTCAGCAGAGTAGGAAAACTCCTCCTCAAATGAAAAAGTAATCTGTTGAGTCAGCAGTTTTGTTGTGGTGTTGAGCATTTTGCTGCTGGTCTTCAAGAGGCAACCCACGGCACTCTGTAGTAAGCATTGCCCGAATGGTGTCTTTTTCTCTTCTTCTCTGATCCAGCGTAATTTAAATTTGGGCAAAGTGACAGCAGCCAGGAGAGCTTTTTTATCGTCCCATCATAGAAGAAAAGCGCACTTTCACTCATCGCATATGAGTGAAAAAATACATCAGACACTTCACTTTATTACAAAAGTATGACAGATCATATAAAAATGTATTTAAGTCATGGGTAAACCAAGAATTTAGCAATCTGTATAAATATCATGTTACCTGAACAATGACATCAGGGAGAGATGCTGTCATCCTAAGTTTTAGTGTTCTGGACATTAAAATCTCCAGAGTTGGAAGACGGGTTCCAAAAAAGCAGTTATCTTCTCCTTGCAATATGTCTAGCGCTACAGTGAGTGGCTTAAACACAATGCAATATTCCTTTAGGAACAGATACTCCCGATCAGTGAAGCATTTATTCCAAACTGAGTGCAAACAGTATTTAACTCAGCAACTGGAATGTCAGTGATCCTGGACAGGAGTCGTGAAATGAATTCCATGGTGTTGAACACTATGAGTTTTTTCTTGAAAAATTCTCTACCAACTCTGAAGCCACAGAAGAACAGAGCAGAATACTTTGAAATGGCGCTGTTTTAGATGAGTTTGTACTCGTTTGCTTTAAGCAATTTCTCGACATCATGAAAAATTTAATTCAGTGTGTGTGGATGCTCAGCGTAAATGTGGAGGAGAGAAACTGTCCATCAGAGTCTGTGGAGAGAGTCTGCTCAACATCAGTAAATGTCACTTCTTCATCTTCCTCAGAATCTGGGTGCACGAACATTCTAAAAATTGGACCCGTTGTCTGTTACAGTAGCTGTCACTTTAGAGTTAAGTCCATAAGCTGAATGGACTTTCATTGGCGAATACATCATGCGTGTGTCTCCTCTAACTCTTTTGCAAGCTAATTCAGCATGTCCACGTACAAAAGTAGAAGGATCGATCCAATGTGCCGTCATTCCGAGAAAACTTTTGTTATGGCTCGCCCAAATGTCAGCAGTCGTGGAAATATATGTAAAACTCTTGAATGTTCCTTTAAGCTCAATTTCCATGTCGTTGTAACACTTATCTAAGTAAGATGAAAAAGTTTTTCGATCAGGCAGGGCTGCTTTTGTGCCATACACGGGTATTTTGTTTAATATGCGCCTAAAAGACGGAGATTCTACAGTATGCAGCGGTAGCATCTCTTCCACTATGTAGCCTGCAATCATTTTTTTAAGCTCTCCTTCAGTCACTTTCTGCACTACTAAGTAACGCGTTACATCCAACACTGGTCCTGATACGTGTTGCCTAACTCCAATAGAGTTTATAATTTCTCTAAATGCCAATCTCAATGCGTCTTTTCACTGTCTACATGGATATATTAAAATTGCCAACAATAAGTACTTTATCTGCTGCCAGTACTAAAAACAATAACAATAATAATCAGCAAGTTCTTCGATAAAGTCTGTATTGTGCCCTGGTGTCATGTATACAGTAGCTCACACAAATGTCAAACGGGATTTATCATTTGCACTACATAACGTTACATAAAACACCAAAACTTCAAAGGAATTATATTTGAAACTAGACTTCTGAGTAATACTGGAGATATTATTATAAATTACAGCAACACCTCCCCTTTACCTTTCAGACGTGGCTCGTGTTTATAACAATAATCTTGGGAGTGGACTCATTTAAAGTTATGTAGTTGCCAGGTTTTAGCCAGGTTTCTGTCAAACACAGCACATCTAGATTATTATCTGTAATGATATCATTAACAAAGCGCTTTTGGGGAAAGGGATCAAATATTCAGCAGCCCGAGCATTATCATTTGTTCATCTGTATTATTTGTTGTTATTTGTTGGACATACATTTTTACATCAGTTTTTACTCTTGAATGGTTTTAATGTTTTTTGTATTTACTAATTCGTGGAGCAGACACAGTCTCTATGTGATTATATCTAGGTGAAAGAGTCTCTATGTGTTGGGATTTATCTGACTGTGGTGACGTGAGACAGCTGTGTCTAATGTAGAGAACTGTGTTTAGGGTTGTACAAGTTTAGTGAAGTTCCAAACGTAATTTAGGAGGAGCGAGCCCATCTAATCTTCCAATCAACAGCCAGAGTATATTAACAGCTGCTTACCTCTCCTCAGCTTCAGATGTTCCAGCATCCCATCACCTCCCCAAATGCCACCTGTATCTTAGGTACCTTGCTCTACATAATCTTTGTGTGTCACTGTGGAGGTATTTCAGTGCTTGAGTTGAAACTTCTTCATCAGTTGAGCCCCTCATCAGTAGACAGCAAGCCAAAAAGCTTAACCTAAATTTGTTAAGATTATATGGGCAAACGAATTTCGTAAATTGTACAAATGCAAACTGAGTGTAAAGCAGATAATGTTCCTGGAGTTTTGCAGACTTACTCTGAAGATTAGATAAATTAGTTAATGTTTTACTTGGTGACTCAAGTATCACTTTTAGTGTGTTATCAATTTAAACAAAAGAAAACCGGTTTCTGTTCAGTGAAGAAGAAGTTGTCCCTGTGCATGACAGCTTGTGGTTTGTGGTGAGTTTATCTTCTGCATCCGTTTGCAATGATTGTGACCAATGTTTCAGTAACGGAGTAATGGTTTTGATACCTCAAAACTCACAAATGTAAAGCTAGCAGATTGAAAAGGAAATATAAGGCAACCACAGATGATAAACTGACTTTAACTCGATTGGTTTGAAACTAGGGCAGCCTTCTGTAGTTGTCTGCAAAAGTGATTTGTGTCAAGGTAGACATTTTATCAGTTCCCACATTGCCAGATAATTAAACCCACAACCTTAATATGGGTATTCTCTACCGTTTAAGCTGCAGATATGCAATTTTTAAAACTTGTATTTGATACTGTTGGGGATTGGATTTTAGCAATTATAAATAAGAGCCTTCTTTCTGGGTCTGTTCCAGCCTTTTGTAAGCATGCTTTGGTGAAACCGCTATTGAAAAAGCCAAATCTGGACAAAACTGTTATAGCACACTTTAGGCCAATTTCAAATTTACCTTTTTTCAAAAAATTGAGAGAGCTGTGCTTATGCAATTAAAGAGTTTCTTTGCAACAAACAGTATTTTTGAAAAATTCCAGTCAGGATTTACGAAAAATCATAGTACAGAGTCTGCACTTCTAAGAGTATTGAATGATATTTTATTATTCACTGATTCTGGGAACTCAGTCATTTTGGTGCTCTTAGATTTGAGTGCAGCTTTTGATACAGTGGACCATGGTATTCTTCTATCACGCCTTAAAAGTGTTTGGGCATTCAAGAAACTTCATCTGTAGCATCTCTTACTTGTGGTGTTCCTCAAGGGTCTATTCTGGCTCCCATTTTGTTTTCCCTCTACATGCTTCAACTCGGTTCAGTTTTTAGGAAGCATGGAGTGTCCTTTCATTTTATGCAGACGACACCCAAATCTACCTACCTCTAAAACATAATGGCAAGCAAGGCCTTGAAACATTGCTTGCTTGCTTAACTGATCTATGATCTTGGATGTCTCTGAATTTTCTGCATCTAAATGAGAGTAAGACTGAAGCAATTGTATTTGGGACCTCTGTGGGAAAAGGACAGCCAAATACAAATTGTGGGCAGTTAAATTCCTATATAAAACCTACTGTTAAAAATTTGGAAGTTATTTTTGATGTGTCTCTTAAATTTGACCAACAGATAAACTGGTAGTAAAGTCATGTTTTTCCTTCTTTAACTTTTTCCTTCTTTAACTAATCTTTAACTTCTGTCTAAAGTTAGAACTTTTCTATCCTTTAAAGACCTGGAAAGAGTTATACATGCCTTTGTTATATTGCATTTGGACTACTGTAATTCTTTGTATATCGGAATCCCCAATCCTCCATGTCACGGCTTCAGATGGTCCAAAATGCCGCTGCCAGGTTTTTAACTGGGGTCCGTAAACGAGATCACATTACCCCGATATTAACATCGCTTAACTGGTTGCCAGTGTATTATAGAGTTGAACAAAAAATTTTTGTTTACATTCAAGTTCCTCAATGGTCTGGCACCTGCCTATTTGTCTGATCTGCTAAATGTTAATAATTCAGTGAGATGCTTGCGATCCTCAGAAAGTATTTCACTTTCATATCCCAGAACAAGGTTGAAGATGCGAGGTGACCTTGCTTTTTCAGTGGCCGGTCCCAGGATGTGGAATAGTCTTCCGTTATCTGTGAGGTCTGCATCGTCGTTACATGAGTTTAAATTGAAATTACAGTCGTATCTTTTACCCGTGCATTTCACTCATTATAACTTATAGCTTCTTTGTATTTAAACTTAGTGATGTATTTGTTTTTCTTATTATTGTTATTGTTTTTCTTTATATTTTATCCTATTCTCTGTACAGCACAGTGGTCAACTTTTGTTGTGTTTATTTGTGCTCTAAAAATAAATAAATGAAATGAAAAATGAAATGAAATGTTGTTCCCTTTTGTTTATTGTAATAAGGTGTATTAAATAGTTTATAATTCATATGGCATTTGGCTGTTGTTGATAAAATTAAAGTGCAATTTTCAGCAAATTCCTGCTGAAAAGTTGAGCATAAACCAGCATACTTTCTATGTTGGTCCAGGCCGGTTCATGCTAGTTAGAGCTGATATAGGGCTGATCTAGCAGGCAGGGCAGGCAAAACGATGTCAAGCAAAACTGAGCTGGTGTAGCTGATCCACCAGCACTCGCTTATGCGGTGACCAGCGGTGAAAAACACCTTATGCTGGTGACTAACAGTGCTTGATTTTTCAGCAGGGATGACAAGTCTGCTGTGGACTAAGTAACACTTCATCGAAACCGTGACAGAGAAAAGAGTGTTTGCAAAAGATTAAATTGGCCAAAAGTTTGTCAGTCATTTGTGTGTGATGGGGCCATAGCATGATGCCTCCATGGCTGAAAACACGCTCCACTGGAGCACTAGAAACAGGCACTGCTAAGACCCTGGTGGCCACTCTGAATAGAGCAGGAAGGGTGTTCCTGTTTATAGCCCAGAACAAGTTTTGTCCACTTCCTTGACTTCAGGGCTGACCAACACATTGTGTTCCAACCACTGCAGTGGAAATGCTGGATCCAAGATGGCTGCTTTTATGTAGACTGGGTCTGAAAAGGGTGCCGTAGCATCTTTTGCGCTTGACATTTTCACATTGATAAAGATTTCAAGGAATCTTTTGATCAGGTATGCTTGCAAACTTTTGACCAGGCTGCTTAAGAAACAGACCGAGATTTCAGCTTTTCCAGGTGTAGATTCCGAGAAAAAGCACATGGAACAAAAGAGCTGATGGTGACCATCTTCTCCCGTGTCAAATCTGTTGCCTCAGCAAAAGGCTTCAAGATGTCCTTCATCTCCTTCAACTGATTCCACTCCTTGATGTGAACAATAGCTCCTTATGTCCAGACTTTTCCAGAACTCAACAGAATATTGGATGATCGCATTCAATTAATGCTCGTACCTGTTTCAGTGTTGAGTTGCATCTTGTGTTAACAGGAGCTGGAATGCCTTTTTTTAATGTTGTGCTTGTGTGAAGCAATGAGCTGATTTTGGACAATTTTGAGAGAACACATGGCATCATATTTGTTTCTTTCAAACCATCCCCACCCTCAGCTGAAGAGTGTGGGCAAAACATTAAAGACGCTGTTTTCTTCACATAGCAGCATCAAGGGATTGCTGCTCCTCTTGGCTTAGGTCATTACAGAGCTGTGGATCATCATATTGGTCCTCATCATGTAGGCTATGTCTTGATCTTGTTCAGGGGAAGCACACAGTGAATGCTTTCTTCATGTTGGCTGCATTATCACTTATGATATAGTCCAATTTATATTTTATGTTAAAATCATCACAAATGGTCTTCAATTGCTCACTGATTCTTTAACTGGCGTGTGAGCCTTTGAAACGGTTGCAAGCCAGTAAATTAGAACAGTGCCGGCCCTAGCCTCTTTGGCGCCCTAGGCAAGATTTTTGGCGCTTATTGCGATTTATATCACCAAGTATTTACACAAAATAATAAAAATAATAATAATAACACTTGTATAGCACTTTTCTAGATAGCCAAAGTCGCTTTATGAGAAAACATGAGCCTAAATTATTTTGCCATTGACGTTTTCATTTATTTTGTAAAAAAAAAAAAGGGTTTCAAATTCACATGTTTAAATAGTGTGAAAGAAAGTGCAACACTTTTGGTAAAAATAAAATAAAATAAAAACACAAAGAAACAAAAGCCACTTTAGAAATTAATCCAAATAACTGGATCATAATTTACTCAAATATAAAAACAAATCAAACAACAATGATTGAAATAATACAGTAAAAGTATGATACAGCACTAAAAATAACAAGACTAATATAAAATTCTTCAATAGCCTAAATAAGAAAACTAACAAAACAAATCACACATTAAACTTAAATAGCTGAACTCAAACACTAATTAATGAAAGTGCAAAAAGGGGTCCATTTTGTGTCCTGTTTCACAGGTCACATGGCTCCATATTTTCTCCAATGAAAAGTGCATTTTTCACTAATTTCCGTCCAGTTAATCAACCACAAAAATATCTAAGAGTCACCTTCACTGGTAAGTAAAGAAGTATTTTCAAGAACTTTACATTGTATATCGTCAAATGTTTTAGAGTAAATAACAAAAAAATGTGTGTTGCCTCAAGGCAACATTGTACCTTAATGGAATCGCATAAGGCCATACCAGACACACTGGGTTGGAAACAAATGTAGTATATTTGTAAAAAGAGTTAAAATTATCGAAATATATTTGCATTTTTGCATGATTTTGTAATGCACGTATATGATTAGTAATTCACATACTATAACTGCACATATTATGATCTGCACATTTTCTATAGCACTTTAAAAAAGTATAAAACACAACCAATGAGGGTGAGGATGAGGTGTCATGTGATGAGGAAGACGAGGTCATAGTGACAGAGAGTGAGGGTGAGATTGAAGATGGAGATGAGGATGAAGATGGATATGATAACTTGATTTTGATAACTTGATTTGATAACTTGATATGATGGTTTGGTAATACTTGTGTTCCACAATGGTACAGTGTTGCCTGAGAGCAACAGCTGAATTTGAAATTTTACTTTTTATTAAATATTACATTTTTAATAAATTATAAACTGGATAAATGTGTTTGTTCAGGTGTCTGGTTAAAGAAATGCATGTTTGTCAATAAATATATTTCTTTTTCTACATGCAAATGTCAAATGTTGCAATTTTTCCGTTGTGGTACAATGTTGCCTTGAGGCAACAAAAAAAAAAAAAAATAATATATATTTTTAAATGTTTATTGTTATGGTGTCTAATTTTAAGCAGGAAAAACATCAAAACATTTTACTCATTGAAATCATATTGTGGACCACGGAGGGTTAAATAAATGAATAGATAATACACATTAAAATAATATTATAAGAAATACAAAGAGATATTTGAAATAATCCAACATAAATATTACCTGTCTACGCCTCTAGACTTACTGCTCATTTTAACATTCTATAATCAAAGATATCACTGGTAGGTTTCCACCACGAAATATCCATCTTGTAGTCTTAGATGATGATTCTGAACAACTAAATGATTCTACTATTATGCCAAGGTGATAAATCATCTCTTGCCTGCTAATATTGTCTCGTACAGTGACAAATTATTAGGCCTTTGCTAACTGGGTTTAATGTGCCTCTCTAACTAATTACAGAGACATTTCAAATCAATTGCCATAGCATAAAAAACAATGTTGTTGTCCTTAAAAAATGCTGCTTTTCAAGCCATGGCAATGCATGTTTTTGAAGGATTGGATATCAGTCTGTTTATGTAGATATTCATCTGTAAAGTTAACGTGTTATCTTAGTGCATGCGCACAATTAATTAATTCAGTGTTTTCTTCACACAGTCTTACCTCTGGCTTTTTCGCGTTTTTCCTCCTCTTTTCGTTTTTTTCTTCCTTGCGCACCAGATAATGTATGAGGTCGTTTTGACATGTCGCCACTTCGCCTCGCAGAGCCATTACAGAAAGTAAACAAATCGGCACACTGGGCCTGGGCGGTCTCACCTCACTCGCCATCCTTCAGGTGTCAATCAATTGTGGGCGGGTTCAGTAATGCCCTTATTTTGGATTTTTATATAATACAAATTATTAATACTAATTTGCAGTTTAGTTTGCTAAAGATATCAGCAGTTTGGTTATGTTTGTAACATTTTTTTATTATTATTATCCCTTGGCCTCTTTGGCGCCCTAGCGAGATTACGCCCTTAGCATTTGCCTATACTGCCTATATAACGGGCCGGCACTGAATTAGAGTTAAGCTTTATCTTCTCATCAGCTGTGAAGTGTAAAATTATTCCAAGAAACCTTTTGTTTTCCACAATAGACAGAGGCAATCAATAACTAAGTCAGACAGTATTTAATTAGTTATAGCTTTCATTGCTGATGACTATCCCTGTACTGCCTGTTATATGTGTGATGCCTTACCAGGTGAGCGCTAATAGTCGAGGATATACCGTGAGAACAGTGACGAATAAAGCCAGTTGTTATTGACCTACATGCCGTTCAGTCTAACTTATTACAGGGTGCCAGAAGTACAGAATTCAAGCCCATTATGGAAGGACTAAAGTTACAACAACTCTGCTACATAGCAGAGAACTGGAATGGAAATGTTATTGGTCGTGTTCGTATTTATTCCCTATGAAAGTTCCATTAAAAATTGTGTTCAACTTTCGATGCGTTTTGAGGTGAATGTTTAGTTTAGAGTAAGACAAAGAGGTGGAGGGGAGAGGGACGACGAAGGGAAGCAGCCAAGCACTTAAAGTGACACATGCTATTCGCGCTTGTTATTAGCCTCACCCTCGTTTGGTAAAATGTAAAAAGACAGCAAAGTTTGCATAACTTTTTCAAATACGCTGGCCAGTCAGATCCCAAACAAACAAAGATAGTGTCCACTGATCACAGGAGCAGTAGTACGCCTACAATTGATGCTGCTAAATCTGCACCTATCGCTTGCGCCGGGATGATGATGAAGATGAAAATATATTGGTAAACGCAGTAATCAATATGCAAAGCAAGCAGGTGTAAACGACTGCCAGAATTTTCCGCACTGCTTACAAGGAGGCCAAGCGCCACAGGCCAGCTTACGGCTTTGAACATGAAATAGATATGGGGAGTTGATATGGGGTGGATTCTCCACTCTAATTTGGCATGTTCTCATATACAACAGCATATTGCAACTGACATGAAAAGAAAACAGCTTGAGAGGATTGTCACTTGTGCTCCAAAAATCGGACTCATGTTGGATGAGGCCACAGGATTAAATAATTTGAGTGCATTAATTGTTTATTTACGAATGCAGTTGACAGAGATGGAATCTGTCACAATTGACCAGTGTGAGTGCAATCACCAGAGGGCACTCCAACCCGGACTGTCATTTACTATAGACTACACCTCCCATAATCCTTTGCCCGGACTCATCATCACTCATTCATTACATCCACCTGCACCCCATTACCTTGTTAGCTCACACTATAAAAACCATGTTCACTCTGTCAGTCACTGAAGTCTTGTTTAGTGTTACACTGCATCTCTGAGCGTTTACCCTGGTTTCATGTCTCTTGGTCTTGGATTTCTTGCACTCTCTGTGGATTACCCTTTTGCCTGTCTCCTCTGTTTTGGTTGCTTGCTTGGACTGATTGCTTGTGTATGACCTTCTGCCTGTTTTCTGACTACGATTGTGGATTACCCTCTAATAAAGCTGCGTTTGGATCTCCTACCTTCTGTCTAAGAGCATTCGTAACAGAAGACTTTGCCAGCATGGATCCAGCAGCAGTCACCCTTGTTCGACTACGCCAAGGAACTTACACACTCGAGGAACACATCAGAGACTTTCTGAACATCTCAAACACCACAAACCTCCCGGACTTTATGTTAATTGACTTTTTTTGCCATGGACTCAACAAAGAGTTACAAACCCAACTCATCCGTGATGGTCCTCGAGGGTCCCTGAGCGAGCTCCTTTATTATGCTCTTCAGGTAAGCGGCTCTACTTTCACAGTGGGTGTCATGGATGAGGGTCATGACATTTCCATCGCATCTGCCACGCCTGTGTCTTTGGACAAAATGTCTGCTGAGCCTGTGTCTTGAACAAGATGTCCGCCGAGCCCGCTTCCTCAGACAAGATGGCCACCGAGCCTAGTGTCGTCTCAGCAGACCTTCCAGAGCCTCGTGACGTCTCAGCAGACCTTCCAGAGCCTCGTGACGTCTCAGCAGACCTTCCAGAGCCTCGTGTCGTCTCAGCAGACCTTCCAGAGCCTCGTCGTCTCAGCAGACCTTCCAGAGCCTCGTGTCGTCTCAGCAGACCTTCCAGAGCCTCGTGTCGTCTCAGCAGACCTTCCAGAGCCTCGTGTCGTCTCAGCAGACCTTCCAGAGCCTCCAGCTGCCACGGACACTACACCAGATTCATCAGCCTTCACTGGTGCCTCACCAAAGTCTTCAGCCATCATGGACGTCCCATCTGTGTTCCCGGTCGTCATGAATGCTGCACAGGAAGACATTATGGCTCTCCCTAGACTCTTGAGACTGGCTTCAAGTCTGGAGGACGCTCCGCTGATGTCAGTGAGAGCAGCTGGCATCTATGTAGTAAAGCCAAGCCTTCGGGACTCTGAGATGGTTCCACTGTCGACAACACTCCCTGCTAAAGAGATGTCTCCAGCCACTGACCTGCATCCCGAGAGGGCTCCAGCCACTGACCTGCGTTCAGAGAGGACTCCTGCCCTGACCAGCGTCCAGAGACGGCTCCTGCCCTGACCATAGTCCAGAGAGGGCTCTGGCCCCGCCTCGTATGCCGACTCCAGAGAGGCTCCGGCCCCGCCTCGCCTGCCGAGTCCAGATAGGGCTCCGGCCCCGCCTCGCCTGCCGAGTCCAGAAAGGGCTCTGGCCCCGCCTCCTGCCGAGTCCAGAGAGGGCTCCGCCCCGCCTGCCGAATTCAGAGGGCTCGCCCGCCTTGTGTCCCGAGTCCCGAGAGGGCTCCGGCCCGCCTGCCGAGTCCCGAGAGGGCTCGGCCCCGCCTCGTGTCCCGAGTCCAGAGAGGCTCCGGCCCCGCCTCGTGTCCCGAGTCCAGAGAGGGCTCGGCCCAGCCTCGTGTCCCGAGTCCAGAGAGGCTCCGGCCCAGCCTCGTGTCCCGAGTCCAGAGAGGGCTCATGCTGGACCACCTGCTTTGCCTGCTCCACCATGGAGGTCTTCTAGACCATTTAGTCCGCCGTGGGGCTTCAAGATCGTCTACGCCACTGTGGTGGTCGCCTGCTCCGCCGTGGGGACTTCAACCTCGCCCACGCCACTGTGGTGGTCGCCTACTCCGCCGAGGAGGTCTTCAAGATTGTCTACGCCACTGTTGTGGTCGCCTGCGCCGCCCTGGCTGCCTGCATCACCCAGGTCATCTGCCCAGCCTGCATCACCTTGGCCACCTGCTCTGCCTGTGTCAGCCTGGTCATCTGCCTGGCCTGCGCAACCCTGGTCATCAGCCGAGCCTGCTCCGGCCTGGCCTCCTGCTCTGCCTCAGTCTCCAGGCCCACTTCCACTACACGGGCCTGGCCTCCATCCCACCCCAGGTCCGCCTCCGCTCCACCTCCCTCCTGGACAATTTTTGGAGCCGCCTGGAAGCCGCTCCTTTGAGGGGGCTATGTCACAATTGACCAGTGTGAGTGCCCGCAATCACCACAGGGCACTCCAACCCGGACTGTCATTTACCATAGACTACACCTCCCATAATCCTTTGCCCGGACTCATCATCACTCATTCATTACATCCACCTGCACCCCATTACCTTGTTAGCTCACACTATAAAAACATGTTCACACTGTCAGTCACTGCGAAGTCTTGTTTAGTGTTACACTGCATCTCTGAGCGTTTACCCTGGTTTCATGTCTCTTGGTCTTGGATTTCTTGCCTTCTCTGTGGATTACCCTTTTGCCTGTCTCCTCTGTTTTGGTTGCTTGGTTGGACTGATTGCTTGTGTATGACCTTCTGCCTGTTTTCTGACTACGATTGTGGATTACCCTCTAATAAAGCTGCGTTTGGATCTCCTACCTTCTGTCTAAGAGCATTCGTAACAGAATCGCAGAGAACATATTCTTTGATCTTGTGGAGTTAGATGACTGTTGGATGCCTTACATCATGCAAACTTAGACGAGGCATTCCTCTCAAAAACACTTGTCGGTCTCACAACCCGCAAGAGTGGGGTTGCAACTCGACTTAAAGCCTGCTTCCCAAACATCATGGTGTGGCACTTCTCTGCGCATCGACTTAAGCTTGCAGTTGGTGATGTGATGAAAGAAATGGGGGCTATAAATAATTTCAAAATCCTCATGGATAAACTTTACGCACTGTACAGCACATCAAACAAAAACCGAGTGGAGCTCAAAGAGTGTTCTGACGGTTTGAACATTCAATTGTGTAAGATAGGTCGGGTGTTGGACAACAGATGGGTGGCATCTAGTCTCAGAACAGTCCAAGCTGTGGAGAAGTTATCCTGCCCTCCACAGACATTTTACACACACAGCGGAGGATCCTGCGAGAGCGCAACTTGAGAAAGCTATAATGGCATGGAAAAGCGCATTTCATCCCATGCCTTTGTTTAAAATTTAGGACTCATATATGACGCACTGCAAGAACTGTCAGAGCTGTCTCTTGAGCTCCAAAACAATAATGCAATATCACAATGGCGCACAAAGCCATTTGCCGACAGATCAGGGTGTTCGAGGCTATGTCTGAGCGGCCAGTCAAAACAGCCTTTTGAGTCAGCGCGGTCGAGAAAACTCCTTTCAGGTAGTACCGCTGCATGCAGAGCGGCTCACTGACAAAACCCTGGACCCAGAGGATGTTTTTGGGAGCCTGGCAAAAACCTGGAGAAACGCATGTTATCACAGAAAGACCAAACAGGATACAGCAAGCTAATTGAGGATTTAAAAGTGCTTTATCCACAATATTGGCCACAGGATGATGATGCGCTGTTTGGGTAGAGTGAAGTTGAGATGCTCTGCCAGCAGTTTTGCATTGATAGCCCACAGAATGTCATCAGGGCATTCAGGGAATACCATGAGAATAATGGGACATTCATTCCAGATGAACTGAATTATCTATTGGCTGCGATCAACACTGTCCCCATCTCAAGTGCTGAGTGTGAAAGGGCTTTTCCCAGATTAACTTAATCTGTACAGCAAACAGGGCATCTCTTCTCCCCTCTACCATCTCCTCCTACTCTTCCTTTGCCTTGTCGGCCCGCCGCTTACCCGGTTCAACCCTTTTCCATACGTGAGGTCATGGATTGCAAAAGGAAATAAAATGCACTGGACACGAGGTGTAGAGAAAGAAGCAGAATCGAGGCCGGGTCACTATCGATGCTGTATGGGCCATTATGGATAAATAGGATAACGATCTGATGTGTTTGTGTTGATTATTGGGTGGTCATCATTTAAATATCATTTAAACATATGTATATATATATATATATATATATATATATATATATATATATATATATATATATATATATATCTATTCTACTATATGAAATTTTATTGTGTTTATTTAAGTCCCACAATAGCCTGTTGCTGTTTATCTGGTCAGACAAATGGAGTGTTTTTCTTCTTTTTTCTTGGTTAATTTAATAGTCAGAAAAATAACTGCTTGTGAAAACAATTGATGCAGTGTATTTATTTTATTTTTACATTTCGCAGTGCAGTGTTCTGAAATTAAAATAAAAATTGCCTTGAATAGGCTACCCGCCTTGTTTGTTTTGCAGTCTATTGACGATGCAATGCTCTGCTGATGCGAGCCGCGAAAGCCCTGGTCTGTTGTACAAAGGATACTGATCCATCCAATGCAACACATATATTTAATGGCTAATGTATACATATGCCTATGCTGAGTTTAATTTATTTGATGTTTTAATTATTATGATTAGATGTGCTGCGCGCGCACCGGTGCCTCCATGTCACGGTTATTATATTGTCTGTTATATTTGCTTTTATTTATTAAATACAATCAATTAGTTGATGCAATATTTACTAAAATTAATATACAAAATACAACAAAATTTGTTTCAAAGAAAGGCTTTCTACAAAGCAAAACTTAATGAAAGTAAAAATCACCTGAATTTGTTCACCTGAAATCTTTTATTACAATTGTTTTTTATAGCAAAATGTTATAAACACATCATATATATGGCCTATATGATGCGTTTATAATTTTTAGTATATAGGCCTATATTTTTTTATATATGATGATCGTTATCTGTAGTGATATTGTTTATTATTGCAAACGCTTTTTCAATTGTTTAATAAATCTAATAATTTAATAACGTTATTGAAAAAGGATTGAGAAGCACTGCTATAGGCAGTGTAATTTTTTGTTACTTTACCTCCAACCTGCGTTTTGAGTCGCCGGATCCACTCCCACTATGCGCTCCAGGACCTCCCACTTTACAAATTAAGCACTGGAGACGATTGGATGGTGGCCATCAAACAGAATGGCCATAGAACAAAATTCAAGATTGATACGGGAGCTCAATGCAGTATCTTTCCACATTCAATACACGCCCAAGGCTGTTCCAAGATGGAGAAATCGAAAGCAATGTAGGTGACATATGGAGGGCAATGTTTGAAAAGGCAAATGCTCATTGTTAGGTGAATACAAAGGCAAATATTATGACATTGAATGCCAGATTTTGGAGGATGATGGACAGCCCCTGCTTGGACTAAAAACTGAATACAGATGGGACTAATTAAACGTGAAGCGGCAGTTACATCACAACACAGCAACATTAAAAACAATATGCAGATGTTTTCACAGGACTAGATTGTATCGAAGGGGACCAACACATCAAACCAGATGCTCAGCCTTCCATACATCCACCTAGACGAGTTCCAGTGGCCCTCAGGAACAAAGTTATAAAAGAGCTGGAACTGATGGAAAATTTGGATGTCATTGAAAAGGTGGTGGAGCCCAGAGCTTGGGTCACAGTAAGGTCACTATATGGAAACCAGAAAGAAAATACAATATGCATCGACCCAAAGGATTTGAATGCAGCAATTGAAAGAGAGCATTACCCAATGACAACAACTGAGGAGGTGACAAGAATGACAGGAGCTAAAGTATTCACCACACTCAAAACACAGTCTGGTTATTGGCAAATAAAATTGGACAAAAAGAATTCCAAATTATGCACTTTCAACAGTCCCTTTGGAAGATTTGCCTACAAAAGACAGAAGCATTGGGCACAAATTGAAAAATATTTGGCAGCTATTGTATTTAGATGATACAATTTTACACAGACACTTCACAGTAGAAAGTGACCATAACCCCTTACAAATGATTATGAACCCCTCAGACTGAAACTACATACATTCGACATGACAGTGACTTATAAAAAGGAACAGAGCTTCACATAGCTTTAAGCAGAAATGATCAGTCTCACACAGATGACACAGCTGATGATGATATACAGATGTGCACCGTTGCTGCACTGCCCATCGCACCATGGCACCTGTTGAATAAAAACAGAAACAAGAAATTATACTTCACTTAAAATGTGAATTGAATCTATGATAGAGAATGTATCATATGAACAAAATGTCAGTGTTACAATACAGAAGGACACGGAGAACATATGCAGGTAAAACAAGTGTTTATTTGAGGTGCGCAGTGTGCAGAGTGGATCAGGTGAGTAAAAGCAGAGAAGTTATGCAGATACATGGAATACTGGATCTTGGTACTCTTGCATACTCAATGTTTGTCTTTCAGGGAAGCCAGGAGAACGAAGCATGGAAGCCAGGGAGACGAGGACGAGGAAACACACTGGAGATGAGGAGGCAGGTAAGTATCACTGGGAAGTCCTTGAGGTAAGCAACCATACGGTGTAGTGCAAACGAGACCGGACAAAGACTGACTGTGTGTGGTGAGCTTAAGTGATGTGATGATGATGTGCAGGTGCGTATGATCAGTACTCTGGCGAGACTGATCGTGGTGGTTGAGAGTGGGTGGAGCATGGCGTGCTTGTGACATTACCCCCTCTGCGGCCCGCCTGAGGCCTGAGGACCCCGACGACACGGTGGACGACCTCTGCCTCTAGGTGCTGGCGGATCTGGATGAGCCGCGTGGAAGGTCTCGAGTAAGTTTGGATCAAGGATGCCGATTCTGGGTACCCAGGAGCGCTCGGGCCGCACTCTCCCAGTCTACCAGGTACTTGAGAAAGCCACCAGGCCGTCGGGAGGCCAGGATCTCCTGGACCTGATAAGTCGCACCGTCCTCCACGATGAGTGGAAGGGGGTTCGGAGTGGTGCCAGGCTCTGTGGAGACAGAAACAGATGGGTGGTGAGTTTTGAGATGGGACACATGGAATGTGGAATGAATACAGTAGTGCGTTGGAAGTCTGAGTTTGTAGGTGATCGGGTTGATCTGCTCGATGATGGGGAATGGGCCAATTAATATGGGATTCAGCTTCTTGCATGGCTAACATAGGCGGATGTCTCTCGTGGACAGCCAGACCTTCTGCCTGACCTGGAAGGGAGGAGTTTCGAGCGGGCGAAGGTCGGCTGCCATCCTATGTCGACGGGCACATTGCAGATCTCACTCTCCCAGAACCAGTAGACCACTGCCGGGACGTCAGAGGGTTCTCCTGACCAAGGGAACAGTGGGGTTGGTAGCCGAGTATGCACTGGAAGGGAGTGAGACCGGTGGCAGGCTGACGGAGGGAGTTCTGTGCGTATTCAGCCCACCCGAGGAACTGGTTCCAGGAGTTCTGGTGGCCGTGACAGAAGGTACGGAGGAAGCGGCCGATGTCCTAGATCTTCCTCTCTTTCTCCCCTTCGACTGAGGGTGGTATCCGGATGACAGACTGACGGTCACACCTAGAAGTTGATGAAAGGCCTTCCAGACCTTGGAGATGAACTGGGGACCCCTGTCCGAGACGATATCCTCTGGGATGCCGAAGTAACGGAAGACGATGTTGAGCATTATCTCGGCAGTTTCCATGGTGGTGGGTAATCCTCTCAATGGAATCAGGCAGCAGGACTTGGACAAATGGTCTATCACTACCAGGATGCAGGTGTGGTTCTCGGAAGCGGGAAGATCTGTAATGAAGTCTACTCCTAGGTGTGACCAGGGTCGATTAGGAACGGGCAGGGGATGGAGCTTACCGGAGGGAAGATGGCGTTGACTTTTGGACACGGCGCACTCCTCGTACCTTCTGACATCGGATGCCATGCGGGGCCACCAGAAGCACTGTTTGCGCAGCGAGAGGGTTTCATTGACCCCCGGGTGGCCAGTGCCCAGAGACGAGTGTGACGAGTTGATGAGGGGGTTACGTCTGGTGCTGGTCACGTACTGTAAGCCTGGCGGGCAGCCCGGCGGGGTGTTGGTGGAGGCATTGGTGGAGGGCTGGGTCTCTTCGGACCAGACGATGGGACTGACGATTATCAGACTAGGAACAATGGGTTCACTCTCACTTCTTTCCTCAGGACTGTGGATGCAGAATAGGTCATCCGCCTTAACATTCTTGGAGCCGAGACGGTAGGATATGGTGAAATGGAATCGCGTGAAGAGCAGAGCCCATCGTGCCTGGCGCGGGTTCAGACGCTTTGCCTCCAGTAGATAACCCAGGTTCTTATGGTCCGTGAGCACCAGGAATGGATGTTTAGCACCCTTCAACCAATGCCTTGTAGTAATAATAATATGAAAATAGGGGACTCTGTATAAGGGAACAGGTCTATTTAGCTCAAATTAATGAATTAATTCATTCATAGGGAATTTTGCAATAGTCTATTTTACGACTGAGCAAATGACTGCCTAGTGTTCATTTGAACGGGCTGTAACTATCAACTCTGCAGCGGATATTAATATCCACAGAATTGTGAAACACTATTTAACAGCCAGGTAACTTAGATCAGCAGTTCAAGACATTAAAATTCGTAAGCACATAACACTAGAACACTTATCTTTATTTAAAAAAACGATTTATTAATTACACGTAAAACTAGTATCTAACAAAACAAACACACACACACATGCACACGCGTTGCAGAAAGGAGGAAAGTAAGGAAAGAGTGAGTTTAAAGGAGAGAAGGATGAAGACCCAAGTTTCTAGCAGTATCTGTATTTATAACTCATGACCTGAATGAACCACCTAACATTAACTTAACCCTCCTATCGTTACTTAGGCGGGGTTATTCAATTTGATATCAACCAGTTCAGTTTAGAATCTGGAGGGTACTTGCGTTTTCGCCCGTGTCGTCGTTGATTGGGGGTTCCTTTTCGGTCTTGGCTGAAGAGGGGTTTCGGTTCTTTGTGATTTGTGGAAGGTCTTGTCGTGTCTTTGATGGGCGTCTTGGGAAGCCAATCACGTGGCGTGCTGGCTGCTGGATGAGAAGGTCTCGCTGAAATCAAAACAGGGACAGGAAAAGATGAGCCCCAGCCAATGAGATTGCAGTTTGCGCATTAGTTCTGCCGACTACCGGAAAAAACAGCATATCTTCTGCTTGTTCTTAAAAGCAGAATAATTCTAAATGAACTCATTTTGATAGGAAAATACAACAAAGATATTCATCGATTCGGAGTGGCATGTAAGAAGCGTGCACGGTTTGAAACAACGCGAGGTGTGCGCCTTCACACTAGAGTTTATGGTATGTCATCAAGTGAGCTGAGAAACTCTCACGCGCTCATTCAGAGTATTCAGCGAGTGAAAATATATCTGTGCTAAACTTATTCCTAACCTCTAACACAGACACTGCCGAGTAAAATCTAAGAATTTATCAGCCAAAGAAAATGATAGATATTATTTAGTCGCCCAGAGTGAACATTTACTCGCATATGCAGTGTTTTACTCACATTCTAGAGGGTTGAGATAATTTATTGTTTATTTCAAACAAACAAAAAACATCAACTTTCAATAACTAATTGGTACCAAATGGGTAAGACTGTTGCATGCCTTGCAACGTGCTGTCTTGTGAATAATTGTTGAAGCCGAAAGAGAAGACCCTCTTTACCCTCCGGCTGAAATGTTGATGTGATCTCTGATCTAAGTGGACGTGGTGTGCATAAGGTAAGAGCCGGCATGACTGATGATAGTGCCGTGATCCAGTCATGACGACGCTTTTCTCAGCCTGCGCTTCAGCTGGGTTAACATTATTTTTAAAATAATTTATATTTTATATTCAAACTGAAAACATGATGTGATTAACACTCAAGTCATTCAAGTCATCGTGTCTCAAGTCAAGTGCTGAGTCTTTAACTTCCAAGTCCGAGTCAAGTCTCAAATATTTTATTTTTGTCAAGTCAAGTCACAAGTCATAAAAATAGCGACTCGAGTCCAAGTCACCAAGTCTCAAGTCCCATGTCTGCTAATTACCTTCTCATCCATCTAATCATATCCTTACCGTAGTATAAAAAGGTGGTACTTACTCATGTCTGAATTCGCAGATACTCACCAGCAATCTCCCCACCACCACCAAAATGGGTCCTTTCCTCCATCCCCTACACCACAAGTCAGGCCCTCCTGTCATCCGCAACACCACCAGATGGGCTCTCTCCTCTACCCCGAAGACTTCAGGATGTCTTTCCCTCCATCTACACCACCACCACCAGATGGCCCCCTTGGGCTGCGCCTGCCTTTGTATTCAGGCAGGATACGCAGATTCGAACCATCGGAATGCGAATTACTTAACTGGGCCTACGCCAAAGAACTTGATTGCTTGCTGAGCTCCTAAATAAATGTTCATAGTTACAGCATTAATTCTCCCGAGTCTTTCTGGTAGAACTCCTGTTATTTAACTTGGTTAATTAAATTTTTCATTCTAGGGCGGGAGGAATTGATTTTTAATTCGTACAATACATATATATTTGTATGCCTGTCATGTTTAGTAATTTCTTGTTTCTCCATAATTACTAATTTCTCCGTCATTTCTTGTGTTCATGTTTATAATTTTTTTGTACCTGGCGTCAATTACGCTAAAACTCCCATATATAATTACTATAGCCTACTCCCATATATAATTACCCTACTGTAATTAAGACATATATTCAAGAAATGTGTTAAAAACAGAAAGACACAATAGTTGTCACTATCAGTCTTACTCAAAGGCCATGAAACTGTTCGTTACGCACGTCAATCCATTCCCGACGCTTCTTGGATTACTTCTTATTTATTGAATATAGGTACAGGCATTAGGTATTAGTTCATGAAATATTGATCAAAATTAAAATACAATTTATACTAAATGAAATCCACTGTAAATAAAAAATTTCTACAAAATAATACTCAATGAAGTGTTTAAAATCATGTCTTACCCACTCCATGTCTTCAGACATATACACATATTACAGCCTATCTTGCTCAATGCTCATGCTGCTCACTATTCATAATCAACGTATGAAATAAATAAAAATATATATATAGTAATTATATCATAGGCTAATATTTAAACATAGCCTAACTATGAAACTAAATAGGCCATGCCACGGTTTCTTTAAACCATGGCCGATGGAGCCGCGCTTCTGTTGGACCTTTTCCATAATGACAGCGGATATAACTCACAGTACTCCAACATTTTTAGCTATACAGATAAGTTCAAGACATAATTATGAACTATAAACTATCTATTTTTTTTTTTTTTTGTGAACACTCACAATATAACAAAGGCCGTGGACAGGGAACAGATTATTTTGCACTCCAAAAGCCGTCTTCATTTCAAAAAATTATTTTGTTTATTAAATGCAAAGTTTTTAATTTCAAAAGCATTTCCAAATACCAGTTCAAATTTGAAAATGAAATTCCAAACCAAAATAATGAAATGGTAAAAAAACAACAACTTTGAGTTACCACCATGCAAATGAAAACATTTGGCTCTTTTAATTGTAATCAATGCTTGAATAACATGCCTATGTCTCCTTCCATTAAAAATAATGTGGCTGGGATATACATAATCCCAACATACATAGCATAATTTTTGGAATGACTTATCATGAGAGGAAAAATATATGTTTTAGTCGCATATCATCAGTTAATGGAAACGCTATCATTTCGCAATAGGTTTTATCGACATTTAGAAAATATCTCAAAAGGTTTTCGCAAATCTGAAATGAAAACGCGCTAGTGGCTGAGCTTGTTTTAGACTTGGTTTTTTTGTTCTTGTTGTGAAAAATTGCTGGGCAGAGTGTTTTTATGGTATTGTTTGGTATGGTATTTTCTTGATACACTACAGTGAACGTCTATAAATGCCTCGATGTACTTGGGGCGGGGTTAGGGGGCCATACAATTTATTTTGTAAATTGGCCCGAGACTGACTTGCTACACCACTGGATCCGGCTTAACATGGATCTAATTACCTAACTGTACACGTTCACTAAAGACAAGAAGTGGTGTGAAGACTGTGATTCTTATGACTTTTACTGGGTTGTAAATGTGTTGATGTTGACATAAAACCAGTATTTGTAATAAATAATGCTATTTAACAAGTCTTGAGTGTTATGAGCATTTTTACTGAGCAACCTTAAAACAAGTTTTTAAAGCTAAAAAGTCTTAAAAGACACAAGACTGGCCTCAAACGATGTCTCTGACATTAATTTAGCTCGATTTGCAGGTAAAATAACTAACTTTAAGATTTAATATCTAAGTTAGAAAAAAAGATTAATAATCTTAAAACAATCTAAATAATCTTACAGAAACTGATCTTACATAGTATTTTATTCTCAAAACAAGATCAATAAGATTTTGCTCTTGAACACCTCGAAAACATGTGAACTTGTTATTGATTTTGGTCACAACAGGAATCAGTTGCCTATTACTATCTATGACTCTGATGTGCAGATTGTTGAGAGCTGTAAATTTTTAGGTGTGACTCTTTCTGATGATTTGAACTGGAGCTCAAATACGACTAGTATTGCAAAGAAAGCGAGACAGCGCTCTCTTCTTTTACGCAGGCTTCGTGAGTTTACTCAGAATACAAAAATTCTCTTGAATTTTTACTATGGTGTAATGAGAGTGTTCTAACTAATTGTATTACCTTGTGGTATGGTAATCTCACCTTGAAAGAGAAGAAGGCTTTGAACAAAGTGGTTCGCTCAGCCAGCAGGATCATTGGCTGCACTTTGCCGCTTCTGGAGGTCACATATAATGCTAGACTCTTGAATCGATCTTTAAAAATTGTTAAGGATGCCTCAGGCCATACTGCAGGGTCTTTTGAGATGCTTCCATCAGGAGAAGGTATCGGTCGTTAAATGTTCTACTGACCATCATTTAAACAGTTTCTTTCCTCAAGCTGTAATCACTTTAAACAAAGCACTTTAAATGGGGTCTTTTTAAAATTATGAGAGGATTTTATCGTATAGTATTTACTTCTGGGTTTTTTATGTGGCATCTGCTTGTCTGTTTTATGTGGTGCTGTGTTTGTATGTTATTTATATGGTTGTACTTTGAGCTTCTTGCACATCTTTTCCAATGTGGTTTTATACTGCAAATGGCAAATAAAGTGAACTGAACTGAACTGAAGATCAATAAGATTTTTATGGCTAGATATAAGATTGCAAATCTTGGCTAGATCAGGGTTTTTGCAGTGTGGGCCTGTGCCCCAAACCTTGAGTCGCCAGCAATGCTGTCAGCGCTTGGTGGTCTGTGCAGATGGTGAAAGGCCTCCCGTAAAGGTAAACACGCCAGCATTCCCACACCCACAGGCTGGCCAGAGCCTCCTCTCCCCCACTGAATACTTCGGGTTCCATCCCCTCTTGAGTCTGGGAGAGCACAGTACCTAGCGCCACCCCGGAGGCGTTCCAGGTGACCATGGTGGGTGCAGTTAAGCTGAAATGGGTCAGTTTGATGATGATGCGCACGGCCGTGGCAGGCTGGGGTCCAGTCCCACGTAACATCCTTCCTGAGCAGCCGGCGCAGGGGGCCGTTGAGACAGTGTAGTGTGTCATGAATCTGAGATAGTAGGCTGCCATCCCCGGTCTGGCAGAGACAGAATGGCTTCAGCGTGGGACATAATCGAGGCGATGCTCTCCTTCGACAGTCTGAAGCACAGGAACTCGACCTCCTCAACCTGGAACATGTACTTCTCAGAGTTTAGTGTGACCCCATGCTGTTCAAAACGCTGAAAAACCTGCTCCAGGCGATCATCATGCAGTGCCGTGGAGGGCGCATGCACCACCACATCATCCACATAGATGCAGACACCCTGGATACCAGCCAGTATGAGTGACATTATCTTCTGAAAACAGCTCTGGGCTGATGAAAGTCAGAATACCATGTGTTTAAATCTGAAAACCCCATGTGTGTGACAAAGCAGTAAGATCCATGCTGGCTGGTGCCAGAGGGACCTGCAGGTAGCCATCGTACTGAAAACAGAAGAGCTGTGAAAATGGCTAGTGAGCTCCTCAGCCATACGTAGGGGTACTTATCAGGGATGATGGCTTTGTTTATGTGGTGTACTTCAATAACGAGGCAAGGCACGCATTATCAGTGAGAACTGGCGAACACAAGAAACTCAACATGAGGGCATTACAGACTCGACTTTCTATATATGACATGCGCAGAAGATACCCAATCTAACTACGGCAAATCTTCAAGGTCAACCTTAATGCAAGTATTAATAGTATTAAATACACCAATTTACCTCCCTTTAAAATTAAAGGTAATCTCCACATAGTGCATAAACATAACACCAACTTTAACTAAACCTCTTACACAGAATAGTAATTTCACTCTGGTTAATTAAATGAAACAAGTTTAACCTTACAATAAACTCAACCTCTTTAATAACTGAACAAGTCCAGTATTATACTATATTTTATCTCTGTAACTTGACGGTCGCTAAGTTATGCGCTCAGAGCACCTCAAAGTCACTGTCTCTGGATCAGACAACTTGGGCTGGTCCAACGTAAAAGGTGGTATGGCAGATGCTGTGGAGACTGGCACAGCAAAGTCACTCTCCTGCTCAGCTGACTGAGTTGCTCCTTGAGGCTCTGGGTCTGAAAAGCCCTGAGGGTATAGAGGTCTTAACTGGTCTCTGTGACGCCTGTACACGCCACCGGACCTGTCTGTGGTGCAACTACTCCTGGGATCCATTAGGGTTTATCCTGCAGTATTGCGTAGATACACAGGATCATCCACATCAAACTCTCTCGGCAGCCCGACTGTCATGTTCCTCCTTCTGCTGATACTGTTTCCTCCTCACCCTCCGGACGGGTGTGCGGGTCGCGAGCCCTCCACATGATGAAAATTACGTCATGCGGATGGTGCACAAATGCGAACGGCAAGTATACCCGGGCTTTAGCCTCCGTGTCCACAAGGAATGGAATGAGAGCTGTGCCCACACGGCATGTGCAGATCTTGAAGCGAAGGCTGTGAGATCTGTACAGTGTTCATGGGGACAGCAACAGAAGCGTGCAAAATGGTTCAACTTGTTGCAGTTATGACAACGTTGTGCAGGGCATGACTGATCTCTGGTTGCATGTTTAGGAGAACCACAGTTACTACAGCTCTTGTGCCCACTCCCTTGTGACCCTGTCCTCTCTCTGTAAATGCAAACTGTCACTCACCCTGTCAGCTGCCTCTGCAGTCACTGTGTGCTGAACTGACGGTGGTGATGATGTCACAGACTCATGCACAGCGCGGCCGAACTTGCATGCCTCCATTAGTCCATTTCCAACTGCTTTCCAATTACTAAAGCGTCCGCCAGCATCGTGAAGTCTGGCTCTAGTAAAAGTCTCCCTCAGTTGGTTACATAACATTTTCTCTATCAACTGGCCAACTATAAGTCCATCCTCCAAAACCCCAAATCACAAAGTATAGCTAGTTCACGTATTGCTGATACATAGTGGGAAACGGTCTCACCTGGCTTTTGTGTCCTCTGACGAAACTCAAAACAGTGCATCTGCCAGCTTCTTCTGGAGCTGAAATGAGCCTTCAAGGCAGCCGTTGCTGTGATGTACTTATTATCTGATTATGTGAGCGTGGCAAAGATTCACTGTCCCTCCTGCCCGAGACAATGGCGCAAGAGCGTGCACTTCTTCACATTCGTCAGGTCCATGTGTCCCAAAGCCAGTAATCTTCAACGATGTCAGCCAGCGATCCCAGGAACAGCTGGATCACCGGGAACAAGGAGAAAAGGAGGCGGTGGTGGTAAAATGAGTTCAGACATCCTCGTTTGCCAAATGTTGTGTTTGTGTAGGACTCAATAACCACACCTTGTAGCTTTGTTCACCTTGCATGTACTCAACTAACGCAAAACTCACATTTACGACCTTTGCCATCAATCACTGCTGTAAGCCTTAAACTAAGGCACCGTAACCTGTCACCAACAGGACACAATACTGAATGTTTTCAGACATAACAACTAGTGTGTCTCATTAACCGGAAATCTCTGACTGCTCTGTTCAGACAGGAGCCCTGAATTTAGTCAAGAATAAGTAGTGCAGAAGCTCATTTGGCGTGATTGCGCTTTAGCAGATTTGTTGCCATAGCGACGGAGTCTTAAGAACATGCGCGTAAACTTGTGTGCATTTTTTTAAAACATGTCAAGCTCGCCCATCATTTTGACGCAAGAGGATCTCCAGATATAGAAAAGGTATCAAACGGTCTGTCAAGTAACTCATGATGAACCTCAGGTGAACTGCACACTTAGCAGAGAAGCACTTCTGTTGTGTAACAGACACACCCATGTTTCTTAAGGTATAGGCCTATTGTTTCTTTTTTTAATGGATAATATATTAATATAATATTCCATAAATTATCAGAGCTTGACAGTCAGAATTATTGTATGTTTTTAGACAGGTTAATTAATAGATTATAGCCTAATTTATGTGTCATTAATTTATCATTTAGCTAGGTTATATTAATCATACATAATAAATAATCCTGTCATATAAAGTTTGACATTTAAAAATATATTTAGATAAAAATGGGACAAATAATTACATACTAATATAGTCATAATTTAAGTAAATTAATAAACAATTGAACCCTTATTTTGCCAAACTGAAGGTGGCAACCTAGCCTTTAGTTAAATATGATTGTTATTTTTATTTCTGGTGCATATGTTGTGATTATTCTATCACTATTTTAATACCTTTTTATGTAAAGCACTTTGAATTACCATTGTGTATGAAATGTGCTATATAAATAAACTTGGCTTGCCTAATGAAACACCAAAATGAAAATTATACCATGATTTACTCACCCTCAAGTCATCCTAGGTGTGTACGACATTAGTCTTTCAGACAAATAAAAATAGAATTATATAAAAAATGTCCTGGCTCTTCCAAGCTTTATAATAGCAGTGACTTGATGGTTAGTCTTTGTCCATAAAAGTGCATATATCCATCATATAACTGCTCCACATGGCTCCAGGGTGTTAATAAAGGCCTTCTAAAGCAAAGTGGCATGTTTATGTAAGAAAATATCCATATTTAAAACTTTATAGACTAAAATAACTAGCTCCTGGTGGTCAGCTGTACTCAAGTCGACTTGTGGTGAAAGAGTAACCCTTGACCCTTGATGTATGCGTATTGCAGAAGTGCAGAGGAGCAAAACAAAACACTGGTCATGACTGAGAATCTAAAACGAGAAATGGGGTTACTCTTTTAGCGCAAGTCGACTTGTGTACTGCTGACTGCCTATAGCTAGTTATTTTATTCTATAAAGTTTTAAATATACACAAACGCATCGCTCGCTTCAGAAGGCCTTTATTAACTCCCGGAGCTGTGTGGAGCAGTTATATGATGGACAGATGCACTTTTATGGACTTCAAAATTACCAACAATCCACTGCCATTATAAAGCTTGGAAGAGCCAGGCCATTTTTAATATAGCTCCGATCTGAAAGAAGAATGTGATATACACCTAGGATGACTCGAGGGTGGGTAAATCATGGGCTAATTTTCATTTTTGGGTGAACTAAACCTTTAATATTTTATTTATTGGCAACATGTTTATTGCTTAACAGCTAGCTCAGATTTACAAAACGCCTAGATTAAGAACTCGTGGCAACAAGCAACCGTGGTTTACGTTTACATTGCCTGCATCTAAGTTGTTGTGCTTAAACACAGTGTAAGACAACAGCCAACAAGCATGCACATCTGCACAAGCATGTGAGGAAATACCTGTCCACACCAGCAGGAGGTAGTAGTTTTCATTACTCAAAAGAAACTGGAACTTGGACCGCAGATATACAAACCATAAGCAAGCAGCACCTGACTGACGTTGATCACTTTATCTTTAATTTATTTTATTCCAGACAGCATGTCGATTACAGAAATATTGCATTGGAATGCTCAGAAGAATCTGTGTGCGCCTCTTGACTTTGATGTTGAACAGTCAATCAGAGCAATCTCTCTTTCTGACAGCTGATGCTGAGGCTTGAGGAGATTTCAGCATATAGTTTTGTTTAGGAGTTATCGCTGCTCTCCTGCTCTTATCCATACTAGGCTAGATTTATAAACATTTATTTACCCAGAACAGAACCATACCACCAATTCAAACGGTATGCTAATGGTCAATCATCTTTGACAATAGTCGCCCTGACAAAATTTCCCACCAAAGATGCCTGGCCCACAATTGTATGATAAAAATGTACTTACCCCAAAATCAACCCAAGTGTAAAATCAACAATAAAACTTAATTTGTCTGTCTTTGTTTTATTTATTTGTTTAATTTTAGGTTAAAACAAAGACACACAAGAGAAACAAAAGGATTTTTGCATCAACAAACAATTTATTTGGTGTCATTTCAATTCTTAATTCTCTTCTAAAAACAGTTGCTTGAATCAATAGATGCAACAATGTGAGATATGAATTCCTCTCAAACATTTGCCTGGTAGGATTCTCCTCACTGTGATTCAGTATTCCTAGTAAGTAAAAGATAAGATATGTTAGTACACAAGATATAAGATATGCCAGGCCCCACTTTATATCAGGTGGCCTTAACTACTATGTACTTACATCAAAAATTAAGTACAATGTACTTACTGTGTTCATATTTCATTGCAAAACACCTTTGCTGATATTGAAGTGGGATATGGGTAAAGTTAGGGACAGATGTGGTGGTGTGGGTAAGTTTAAGGGTAAAGTTAGGGACAGATGTGGTGGTATGGGTAAGTTTAAGGGTAAAAGTTAGGGACAGGTGTGGTGGTGTGGGTCAGTTTAAGGGTAAAGTTAGGAACAGGTGTGGTGGTATGGGTAAGTTTAAGGGTAGGGTTAGGGACAGGTGTGGGTAAGTTTAAGGGTAAAGTTAGGGACAGATGTGGTGGTGTGGGTCAGTTTAAGGGTAAAGTTAGGACAGATGTGGTGGTATGGGTAAGTTTAAGGGTAAAGTTAGGGACAGGTGTGGTGGTGTGGGTCAGTTTAAGGGTAAAGTTAGGAACAGGTGTGGTGGTATGGGTAAGTTTAAGGGTAGGGTTAGGGACAGGTGTGGGTAAGTTTAAGGGTAAAGTTAGGGACAGATGTGGTGGTGTGGGTCAGTTTAAGGGTAAAGTTAGGGACAGGTGTGGTGGAATGGGCAAGTTTAAGGCAAAGTTAAGGACAGGTGTGGTGGTGTGGGTCAGTTTAAGGGTAAAGTTAGGAACAGGTGTGGTGGTATGGGCAAGTTTAAGGGCAAAGTTAGGGACAGGTGTGGGTAAGTTTAAGGGCAAAGTTAGGGACAGATGTGGTGGTGTGGGTCAGTTTAAGGTTAAAGTTAGGGACAGGTGTGGTGGTATGGGTAAGTTTAAGGGTAAAGTTAGGGACAGGTGTGGTGGTATGGGTAAGTTTAAGGGCAGTTAGGGACAGGTGTGTTGGTGTGGGTAAGTTTAAGGGTAAAGTAAGGGACAGGTGTGGTGGTGTGGGTAAGTTTAAGGGTAAAATTGGGGACAGTTGTAGTGGTGTGAGCAAGTTTAAGGGTAAAGTTAGGGACAGGTGTGGTGGTATGGGTAAGTCTAAGGGTAAAGTTGGGGCAGATGTGGTGGTGTGGGCAAGTTTAAGGGTAAAGTTAGGGACAGGTGTAGTGGTATGGGTAAGTTTAAGGGTGAAGTTAGGAACAGGTGTGGTGGTATGGGTAAGGTAAGGGTAAAGTTAGGGACAGGTGTGTTGGTGTGGGTAAGTTTAAGGGTAAAGTTAGGGACAGGTGTGGTGGTGTGGGTAAGTTTAAGGGTAAAGTTAGGGACAGGTGTGGTGGTGTGGGTAAGTTTAAGGGCAAAGTTAGGGACAGGTGTGGTGGTGTGGGTGTTTAAGGGCAAAGTTAGGGACAGGTGTGGTGGTGTGGGTCAGTTTAAGGGTAAAGTTAGGGACAGGTGTGGTGGTATGGGTAGTTTAAGGGCAAAGTTAGGGACAGGTGTGGTGTTATGGGTAAGTTTAAGGCAAAGTTAGGGACAGGTGTGGGTAAGTTTAAGGGCAAAGTTAGGGACATATGTGGTGGTGTGGGTCAGTTTAAGGGCAAAGTTAGGGACAGGTGTGGTGGTCAGTTTAAGGGTAAAGTTAGGAACAGGTGTGGTGGTATGGGCAAGTTTAAGAGTAAAGTTAGGGACAGGTGTGGGTAAGTTTAAGGGTAAAGTTAGGGACAGATGTGGTGGTGTGGTCAGTTTAAGGTTAAAGTTAGGGACAGGTGTGGTGGTATAGGTAAGTTTAAGGGTAAAGTTAGGGACAGGTGTGGTGGTATGGGCAAGTTTAAGGGTAAAGTTAGGGACAGGTGTGTTGGTGTGGGTAAGTTTAAGGGTAAAGTAAGGGACAGGTGTGGTGGTGTGGGTAAGTTTAAGGGTAAAATTGGGGACAGTTGTAGTGGTGTGAGCAAGTTTAAGGGTAAAGTTAGGGACAGGTGTGGTGGTATGGGTAAGTCTAAGGGCAAAGTTGGGGACAGATGTGGTGGTGTGGGCAAGTTTAAGGGTAAAGATAGGGACAGGTGTAGTGGTATGGGTAAGTTTAAGGGTGAAGTTAGGAACAGGTTTGGTGGTATGGGTAAGGTAAGGGTAAAGTTAGGGACAGGTGTGTTGGTGTGGGTAAGTTTAAGGGCAAAGTTAGGGACAGGTGTGGTGGTGTGGGTGTTTAAGGGTAAAGTTAGGGACAGGTGTGTTGGTGTGGGTAAGTTTAAAGGTAAAGTTAGGGACAGGTGTGGTGGTGTGGGTAAGTTTAAGGGCAAAGTTAGGGACAGGTGTGGTGGTGTGGGTAACGTAAGGGTAAAGTTAGGGACAGGTGTGTTGGTGTGGGTAAGTTTAAAGGTAAAGTTAGGGACAGGTGTGGTGGTGTGGGTAAGTTTAAGGGCAGGGTTAGGGACAGGTGTGGTGGTGTGGGGAAGTTTAAGGGTAAAGTTAGGGACAGGTGTGGTGGTATGGGTCAGTTTAAGGGCAAAGTTAGGGACAGGTGTGGTGGTGTGGGTAAGGTAAGGGTAAAGTTAGGGACAGGTGTGTTGGTGTGGGTAAGTTTAAGGCAAAGTTAGGGACAGGTGTGGTGGTATGGGTAAGGTAAGGGTAAAGTTAGGACAGGTGTGTTGGTGTGGGTAAGTTTAAGGGTAAAGTTAGGGACAGGTGTGGTGGTGTGGGTAAGTTTAAGGCAAAGTTAGGGACAGGTGTGGTGGTGTGGGTAAGTTTAAGGGTAAAGTTAGGGACAGGTGTGGTGGTACAGTAAAGTTTAAGGGTGAAGTTAGGGACAGGTGTGGTGGTATGGGTAAGTTTAAGGGTAGGGTTAGGTATAAGGAAATGTCAACAGTGTAATTACAATTAATTACAGATGTCATTACATTAAGGTATTTTTAAAAATGTAAGTACAATGTAAAAACATGTATGTACACAATAAGTGCAATGTATTAAATTAATTAAAATGTTAGTACATAGTAGTTAAGGCCACCTAATATAAAGTGGGTCCATATGCCATCAGGTTTAATTTTACTGATAAGGTCCTCACACAATTCAGATTATTTTTAAAGGCTATACTGTGATGAAGGAAAAGCCCACTGTAACCCACTTCAACAGTCTAGCAGTAGGAAAAGGATGTGGTTTATAATGAAACAACTTATACTTTCTATATTGTTTCCATATTGTGTTTCCATACAGGTTTTTTTAAAGTTATTTTCAATTAAAATTTTTAAATAACTATTGGTTGTTGGGATAAAGCTGACTACAACCTTGGTTATATCTAGTAATTCCATCATTTCCAGTAAATGGTTTACCTGGTTTAATGCCACATTGACCACTGTAGGGTCACAGTTACTGGTGGCTTTGCAGGCAAATCCTGAGATCCGGATGGAGATGATGAACTGAGTAACGGAGAACACCAGCAATATTCCAATGATCCCCAGATCATATATCTGAAAAAATATTTAACAAAATCGTTTAGAAGTAGATTACAAAAATATCCCACAAATTATATTGAGTGAGGTGCTAAAAGTTTAAATTATGATGCCTTTTGATTCATTTAAAGCATCATTTCCAGTCGTTAATCATTACAACTCTACGGAAACAACTGAAAAGCACAATCTTTATTAGTAGAAATTAGTTCCAATTAGTAAATGACACAATGGTCATTTTTGGGTGAACTATAAAAAGTAAACAGCAATTAAAGAATATTTTTATTTTATTTATTTAAACAGATAACATTAATATAGTATTACACATTGTACATGTAGTACCTTCAAACTTAAAGATGCATCACTACAACCATATATACATACATAGTAGCCCCTTGGACTGGAAATCATCCCCATCTCTATGGACAGCAGAACAATGGCTATCACTGCAGTAATGGCACTGAACACATTCATTACAAGAGAGGCTTTCACCTACAGGGGAAAAAGCTGACATGTGACATACAGTGGGTACAGAAAGTATTCAGACCCCCTTAAATGTTTCACTCTTTATTATATTGCAGCCATTTGCTTACATGGTTACAAAAAAATTTCTGCTGCCCTTAAGGTTCATAAGAGCACAGTGGCCTCCAAAATCCTTCAATGGAAGACATTTAGGATGACCAGGACCTTCCTAGAGCTGGCCGTCCAGCCAAACCGAGCTATCGGGGAGAAGAGCCTTGGTGAGAGAGGTAAAGAAGAATCCAAAGGTCACTGTGGCTGAGCTCCAGAGATGCAGTCGGGAGAAAGTTGTAGAAAGTCATCCATCACTGCAGCCCTCCACCAGTCATGGCTTTATGGCAGAGTGGCCCGACGGAAGCCTCTCCTCCGTGCAAGACACATGAAAGCCTGCATGGAGTTTGCTTAGATGGTGAGAAATAAGATTCTCTGGTCTGATGAGTCCAAGATAGAACTTTTTGCCTTAATTCTAAGCGGTATGTGTGGAAAAAACCAGGCACTGCTCATCACCTGTCCAATACAGTCCCAACAGTGAAGCATGGTGGTGGCAGCATCATGCTGTGGGGTATTTTTCAACTCTGTGAATGTTCTTGAATGGCCCTGCCAGAGCCCTGACTTAAACCCAATTGAGCATCTCTGGAGAGACCTGAAAATGGCTGTCCACCAACATTTACCATCCAACCCGACAGAACTGGAGAGGATCTGCAAGGAGGAATGGCAGAGGATCCCCAAATCCAGGTGTGGAAAACTTGTTGCATCTCTCCCAAAAAGACTCTGTATTAGATCCAAAGGGTGCTTCTACTAAATATTGAGCAAAGGGTCTGAATACTTAGGACCATGTGATATTTAAGTTTTTCTTTTTAATAAATCTGCAAAAATGTCCACAATTCAGTGTTTTTCTGTCAACATGGTGTGCTGTGTGTAATAAGAAAAAATAACTTAAATTATTTTATCAAATGGCTGCAATATAACAAAGAGTGAAACATTTAAGGGGTCTGAATATTTTCCGTACCAACTGTATAGTAATAGTAAGGGTGTACACTTATATAACGTCCTGAACTGCAGTTTTTAAATATGTAATTGTGGCGAGATAGAAGAGCGAGAGACGCCTCGAGTCCTCTCATGAGGGAGCTCGAGGCACATAAGGACGAGTGAAATCATTGAAGGACGAGAGGACCAGGCCTGGACTTTATGTTATGTTGTGTTTTGTTTATGTTTTATTATGTGTGTACATGGCAGCTGTCCGTGAGGGGCTGTTTTATTTGGATAAAGTCTTTTAAATGTTCACCGATTCCCACCTCCTTCTCTGAATTAAAAACACAACGGAAAGTCCAGGCCTGGTCCTCTCTGCCCTTCACTGATGTTGCTCATCCTTATATACCTCCGAGCTCCTCATGAGAGGACTCGAGACCTCGCAGCAGGTGACGCGCATTCTCAATCACACACCGGTCTCGCCGCTCCTCCCACGCCTCTCGCTAGTCCACCTCGCCATACTGTGGTAAAAGAGAGTTCCCTTTAGAATTTGATCACTTCTGAGAGCTCTTATCAGCTTCGAGTGTATACAGAACAGGCCCAAGCAAAGCGGTGGGTTATGACCAATTTCAGACCTGCGAAGTTCTGAACCTGGCCCTTTACAAGCTCCCGCTCAAGATGTTGACGCAGAAGTGCCTGTGCAAAGTCAAGGAGGACGAGGAGCAGGTTTTGTTAGTTGAGCCGCACTGGCCCAACCGGACCTGGTTCCCGGAACTAGTGCGCCGCAACAGCCCCTCCTGGCCCATTCCTCTGAGGAAGGACCTCCTGACTCAGAGACGGGCACCCTACAGCCCCTTCTATGAGGCGCCTCTATTGCCCTTTTCGGACGGTAATTGTTTCTCGTGGGGTCGTAAGGTATTTATAGAATTGACAGGGGCTAGTCTGTGATTTTATTGCCGTCTGAATCCAGAATGTCAGTGTTTTTTTTTTCCCACCACCCGTGTAAAAATCCCTGGCCGAATTACCTACAGTTTTTTGACAAACACCAAGGTCGTGTGGTAATTTAATTGCTGTCCGAATCCACATCTCTGAGTCTATGAAGAATATGTTACTTCAAGTCTATGAAGAATATGTCACTTCAAAATTCATTATTTATACCCTTTTAGACCCCTGCAGAGCATAGTACGGTTGTGTTTTGCTGTAATTTGGATGTATTTTAAAGATCTAGACTCTAATTACTGAAATGCTGGCATTTACAAGAGCAATATATTTCATCACCGCCAAAAAAACAAAAACAAAACGCATGCAAACATTTGAAATGGGACGTTATTACGGCAGCAATTATATATGTTAAAATAACCGCAGCATTATGTTTACCTCATAAGAGGCTGTATTATCTTATTTCCGCTCATTTCCATGTGGAATAAAATGACATCCTTTAGTTTGAGATACATACAAGACAGAAAACCATTTTACCTATAATGTGCGTCTATATCTCTTTCAATTTTCAAACAGATTTAAATAATTAGGATATTATTTTCCTATTATTAAATTAAATATGCATTTATTCTTGTTATACCAAGCATATGACATTTTATTTACAGCAGATGATCATGTTATTGACTATGTGAGCAGCATGTTCCCAGGTGTTCCCAGGTCCGCAGGATCACAAAACGCACTTCTCCACCTTGAATAAATTACCATCCGAATGCACGAGTTTTATCACTGAGGTGCCACGCACATTTATTTTTACGGGCTTCCATGTGAGAAAAAATTACCGTCCGAATAGGGCTTATGCCTGTAAGTGGAACCTGTTTGTCGAATTGTGTTCTTCTCATTGAGAAGACCCCGGAGATGTTCAATCAGTTCTGTGCTTTCCTTCCTGCAAGAAGGGTTGGAGCTAAGTAGGGGGTGTGCACGAATACTCGAATATTCGAACATTCGATCTGTTATTAATATTTGAAAAATAAAAATACTATTAGAATTTTACTGTCTGTTGCTTTGCTGGACGTAAATGCAGTGAATCCAAGATAAATCCTCCAAAACCTGCAGTTACAACTAAATCCACTGGGTGGCGCTGTGGAGCGTGTTACTATGTTGTGCATTTGATCACATAATGTCGTCTACCTCGCGATGTTTGGAATTACTAAGAATGAAAATTGAAAAAATCTTACAAAATGGAATTACTTTTGGTAAAATGAAGTAATGAAACTATCATATTATCTCGAACACAATGAGAAATCACATGAAATCAAAACTCCAGTCGATTGAGGAAACAGCTGTCCATTCACGAGTGCAGATAAGCACAGATGTATCCCAAGTGAGAGCAAGATAACTTGTATGATAGCAAAGGTTAAGTTTTCGAGGATCAAGTTTTGTCGAGGGTTTAAAAACAGAAAACACAAAGTGCTGTTCAAACTCCACTCAACACCCTTATCCTTGTGTCTCAGCAACGTCTGTCAGCGGGATGCGTTTTCTCATCCACATGACATTATTGTTTTTCTCAACATGAAAATGTGAAACAATATAAACATAATAACCCTATTCTGACTCGAGTGTATAATGTGCGTTCTGCACTAAACTCTGTTTTATTAGTGTTTTTCCATTCGCTGCTTGAGCTTATAATGCTTTTGTTCTTTAGACCTTTAGATTGTTTTGTTTACACATATTGTTTAATGTTTTGAACGGAATGAAAACCTTAAGATGTAACATAAGCTTGTTGTGTATATTACCTAATCATAAGTTTGTTTAAAAATGCTGACAAAAACTGGATGAAAAAACAAAAAAAGTCTTTATCATTTTCTAACAATAACGTCATTTAAATAAACAAATATTCGAATATTCGCTTTTTATGAGCCCAACTATTTGACTACAGTATTTTGGAAAATGCCCATCCCTGTCTCCCTCCACCCTCAAAGTGTATGTTGCCGCTATCACTGCACATCACGACATGGTTGATGGTAAGTCTCTAAGAAAGCACACTCTGGTTGTCAGGATCCTGAGAGGAGCGAGGAGAATAAATCTGCCTCGCTCACTCTATACCCTCTTGGGACTTATCTCTGTTGCTAACCGCACTGCAGAGAGCACCCTTCGAGCCCCTGTAGTCACCCGAGTTAAAGATCTTGTCTTTAAAGACACTGCTCATGACTGCATTGGCCTCTATCAAGAGGGTAGGGAACCTGCAGGCATTTTCAGTCGACGAATCATGCCTAGGATATGAGCCCAAGGTTCCCACCACACCCTTTCGGGACAAGTTGGTGAACCTGCAAGTGTGCCCTGGAAGAGGAGACAGACCCAGCCCTACGTTTCACTGCACAGATGGCCAGTCCATATATTATCTTCCACATGTTACTTCCCTACGGGCAGGATGTGGACTCCGCAGTGTCCCTACGGGCACACTTTTCCAGCTTTATCCAATTCCTGCTGAATGGGTCTTTGAACACTGCAGTGAGCAGTGTTTTGTGCTTATAATTGAGTTCATGCGACGAACAACCGTATAAGTCCAAAAAAACAAAAACTTGAATGTACGAGTGCCACTTTGTATACAGAATCACTTTGGGGGGATGTTCGCGTGACCAAAACTCTGTATTTCAAACTTTAAAATAGTCTCATGGAAAACGCTTTATGTCCACTAACGAAAATGGAGACGCTGGTTGCTTTCATGTCCGCTATGGACATTAATAGGCAAAACCTCGGCAAAAAAAAGGAGAGCGAACATGAATGAATGGAAGGACAGAGCAAGGAAGTATTTGAGGGATGCTGGGAAACCATATGTGAACCGGACAGGAGAGCAAAACGAGGAAAAGATCCACCAAAAGAGGTGATTGAAAACCGTATACAAAGTTTCTACGTAAAGTTAGCGTCTACAGTCAGAGGGGCGTGTAGGCTACTGGGCGTCGTCTACTACAGTTCATATAGCTTACGCTGTTTAAAGGATCAAGTCATGAATAAGTCGAAATGAAAGCTAAGAAAATTAGGATTCAGGAGACGTTTTAAACATGTCTCTACTCCTTATAACCACGGAGAAATGAATCTAAACGCTTTAGGCGCTCTCTAACACCAGCCCAGCTGCGTCACGGAGGCTAAAAATAAAAGAAATTGAAAGAAAGAAATGCTTAATATTTTCTTTAAGGTTCTGTTACTGTATTAAAACTAAGATAAAGGAATCAAATCTCCAGTGGTTTAAAGTGATATGATGAATTGGACTTATACTGTTATTCCACATTAACTGGACATATACTGTTCTTCCAAATTCCAGAAATGTAAATGACTCTAACTTTTTATTTTTAAGATTGATACAAAAAAATCTTATCTCATCAGAATTGGGAAGCCTTTGTTGTATATCTTCAAGTAAAAAAATTAATATAATATTCAGAGTCCAAATTTTAAAAATGCTATTATTCAAAATTTGAAAATATGGACTTATATGGTTCTTCGTCTCAAGCCCTCAATTGTAGAATATCAGTTGTGCAACTTCTAATTGGGTCCAGTTTTCTTGGGTCTATTTAACCATTGATTGCTGTTTGTTTAGGTGTACACTCAGGGTGTTTGGGGTCTCTCCAGATCCCAGATAGTAAATGACTGAAAATATGATTTCCTATGTGGCGTCTATTGAACCCCAAACATCTTGAGTGTTATTTTTGTCACACTAACATACAATCATATACTATAGATGTGAGAAAAGTCATCAAGTTTCATGCCATTTAGATGAAGGGATACAGTGGGTAATGAAAGTATTCAGGCCCCCTTAAAATTTTCACTCTTTGTTAAATTGCAGACATTTGCTAAAATCATTTAAGTTCATTTTAAGTTAATTAAGTTCAACAAGTTTTTCACAACTGGATTTTGGGATCCTCTGCCATTCCTCCTTGCAGATCCTCTCCAGTTCTGTCGGGTTGGATGGTAAACGCGTTGGTGGACAGACATTTTCAGGTCTCTCCAGAGATGCTCAATTGGGTTTAAGTCAGGGCTCTGGCTGGGCCATTCAAGAACAGTTACAGAGTTATTGTGAAGCCTTAGGGTCATTGTCTTGCTGGAAGGTGAACCTTCGGCCCAGTCTGAGGTCTTGAGCACTCTGGAGAAGGTTTTTGTCCAAGATATCCCTGTACTTGGCCGCATTCATCTTTCCTCGATTGCAACCAGTCGTCCTGTCCCTGCAGCTGAAAGACATCCCCACAGCATGATGCTGCCACCACCATGCTTCACTGTTGGGACTGTATTGAGAGGTGATGAGCAGTGCATGGTTTTCCACACATACCGCTTAGAATTAAGGCTAAAGAGTTCTATCTTTGTCTCATCAGACCAGATAATCTTATTTACCACCATCTTAGCAAACTCCATGCAGGCTTTCATGTGTCTTGCACTGAGGAGAGGCTTCCGTCGGGCCACTCTGCCATAAAGCCCCACGGAGAGGCTTCCGTCGGGCCACTCTGCCATAAAGCCCCACTGGTGACTTTCTACAACTTTCTCCCATCTCCCGACTGCATCTCTGGAGCTCAGCCACAGTGATCTTTGGGTTCTTCTTTACCTCTCTCACCAAGGCTCTTATCCCCTTTAGCTCAGTTTGGCCGGACGGCCAGCTCTAGGAAGGGTTCTGGTTGTCCCAAATGTCTTCCATTTAAGGATTATGGAGGCCCCTGTGAGCTGTAAGGTCGTACCACGGAAAGTACTCAGACCCCCTTCTGCTGTATGTTTGACATCTTGTAATGATTTAAAAGTTACTTGAGTAATAGTAGTGTATTACATTAGAAACAATGTGGCAAAAGAAAATATTTCAGCACATTATGAACATACCACACACAGATGAAGTTTATTCTGCGCAGCGACAGACAGAGATCCAGCAGCGATGTACTGAGAGAGAAACACAGGACATTTCACAGTTCATTCTGGAGATTAAAAAAAGAGCCTTTAAAGTAAAACCATTAAATTAAACTTACAATAAGCGATCCCCAGTAGGTTATGCCACTAATGACAGAAACAAGTGGGTACCTGAAGATATCGGTGGTGCGTACGATACCAAATAAAAACACCACCACTCCAATCATGATTTGGACAGTCTAAACAGGGCAGATATGAGTCAATTTCTTGATAATGGCATAGCATTCATGTTTACACACACACACACACACACACACACACACACACACACACACACACACACACACAAACAAAATAAGCTATATTATTTTATGCACTAATGTTTCCATTTTTACAGAAGAAAATTAGACACTAAGTTCCAGATTTACTAAACAGGGTAAATTAGAGTGCTATAATCCCATAAAGTGCCGATGGGAGTCTAAAATTCAGCGAGTGATCTTCTGACGACACACATTAAAGAACAGAGACACAGATGATCATTTCCATTAGGACCAACACAATCTACCAAGAGCAGCGCAGATTAGCATCTGGTTTAAGATGGGCCTTTGGGCAGTAAATAATGGAGTAAACACACTAAACTGACAAGCGCAAACCTTAGTAAATCAGCTTGAGTGATTGATTTAAACACTCTCCTCCCATAAATACTCCGCTAATGTTCCACTGCGTGTCTTTAGTGAATCCTGACAGGAGTTTTTAACACCAAAAGAGGGTTTGCTCTGGAGTAAGCTGGTAGTAAATCTGGCCCTAAAAATATTCCCAAAATCATACACAATTATAATTAATCGTTAAATACATTACCCCCAATGCCTTTGGTTGTGCTTTGATAAATTCAGCGAGAGCCGTATTGCCATATGCTCCTCTGGTCTCCTGTCCATCATCTCCAATAACAGTATTTTGTGTCACCTGTGGATTTATTTGGATGACCACTGTAGCTTTGTCAGTGGAGATGACCTTGCTGGTTTCCATTTTAGGGAAAGGTTTCGTCCTGTAATTAAACATTCAATTCTGCAATTCCCAAATTACTTGAGGTTGACTTATAAAACTCTTGACTTATAAAACACTTGAGGTTGACTTATAAGTCTCTGGTGAGTGACTTATATAACTGTGATACTGCCAGGGTTTCTGAAACAAGGCTTACGTTAGCTCACCTTTGGACTTCTTCCTCTCCTCCAAGGATTAAGAGAATTAAAATTTACACGGTTCACAAATATTTTGCGTGATTGTATGTTTTATAGCCTAATGTCCAAGCAAATCACAAAACTACTTACAGAGTTTTATGTGGCAAAGTATAGCAATAAATTAACAAAAGTTTACACTAATACTCTCTAGTGTCAAAAGATAAGGGTTGTTTTAATTTATGCATATGAATGTATGTAAATAAATATAGGCATTATAATTACAACAATAAAAAAACTTAATTGATGCATAACAAATTTTACCTGAAATTAGTTGTTGATGAGGAAGTCTGATCGCTCTTATGGTGTATATTTGTGTGTGGTCTGTGAAGAACTGATAAAGAGGAGCTTGCGTCATCTGGACTTGCTTTTATATATTATGGTGATGCCCTTCCTCCTAAAATTCAAATAACTTTTCATATAGATAAAATATACAAGGTAGCATCAATTATGGCCATTGATTGAGGACACAAATATCTGTAATCATTATTTTTGCTTGTTTGTTTGTTTGTTCTGGTATCCTACAAGCTTAACCACTTGACATGGACTATTGTAACAATTTCTTTTCTGCCTTTCAGTACCTTGAAATCTGCAATGATGTTGCTGCCTATGGGGGTCAAAGACCTCTGAGATTTCATCAAATATCTTCATTTGTGTTCAGAAGATGAACGAAGGTCTTACGGGTTTGGAACGACACAGGGGAGAGGAATTAATGACAGAATTTCAAATTTGGGTGAACTAACCCTTTAAGATTGTGGGTTTAATTCCTGGGAATGTGGGAACTGATAATATGTCTACATTGACACAAGTCTCTTTGCAGAAAACGACTGTACAGAAGACTGTCTTAGTTTCCAGCTAATTGAGTTAAAGGCAGCTTATCAATGGCACATCTGTGGTTGCCTTATATTTCCTTTTCAATCTGCTAGCTGTACCTTTGCTGTTTTGAGTAATGTGAGTTTTGAGGTATCTGAAACATTGGTCAGAATCATTGCTAACGGATGCAGAAAACAAACTCACCACAAACCACAAGCTGTCATGCACACGGACAGCTTCTTCTTCACTGAACAGAGACCTGGTTTTAATGGATATTAACCGTAGAATTTTGATCCCAGACATCTCAAACATGCCTGGGGTCCGTTCTTCATATGCCACTAATTTTCAGATTATTGATGATCTGGCATGATCTTGGATTGTTTGGTTCTTCGAAACTCATCCTGGAGTTGCTGTCATAGCAACAGATCCATAAGCTCAAATTTCAGCTTATTTCATGTAAACAGGATTAGATTGCATCTCTTTAAGGTGTTACATCTGTTCCAGCCACTTCTACTTTATTACAAGAGTTCCTTACTGAACCTGGGGCAATAATAATTTAAAGTAAGTGGTGTGTCCTGGAGAGAGGGCAGAGGTTAAAAATAAAAGCTGGCTACACAGCTAAACATTGACTGTGTTTTGATCTGTTTACAAAGAAATACCAAGTAAAACTTGTCAGAAGTGGCTCTCTCATAAGAAAGAAGACAGAAGAGAAAATTCTAAAAATGCGAGATAAGTGCCTGTAAAATCCAGATGAGTGAAAGAGAAAAGAACAAAATCACAAGAAGCTAAAAGCAGTCGGCTGCGAGATCAAGCAGTGAATGCAAGTGCCATAAACCACTACCACAAATTCAAAAGGAGATATCAAGCCGAAACCTTGTTTTCCGCTTGTTAAAGAAAAACTTAACATTGACTGTTTTCCATTTGTGAGATTGAGAAGAATAATTTAATGATCAGAAATAACTGGTAGGCTACAACTTGCCTCCAAACAGCAGGACTTTTTCGGGATCGCAAAGGCCATTTTATTCTGAGCCGTTTATCATCACCATCAAGATCAGGCAGCGATGCCACTTGATTGAACTGGTTCAAATTCCCAAGAATGACGATATACTTTCCACTTTCAATGTTTTATTAAATAAATAATGTACGGTGACATTGATTGTACTTCACCTGCAAACCTCCCGTGAGTGAGCGAGAGATAGGCTGCGTTCGAATCGCATATTCATTAAGTAGGTACTCAATTTCAATAAGTACTTACTTAATGAGCGCTAAAAGAGTAGGTCCATAAAAAGTCCATAAAAAGTGCATCTGCCCATCAAATAACATGCTCCACGCGCCCGGGTGTTTATAAAGGCCTTCTGAAGTGAGCGGATGCTTTTTTTATGCAAATAAATGTGCAAGCAGAAGTGCCTTAAATCTCTTTAATATTTTCCTCTTTTTCTTGTTAAATTGAATTCTTGTTTCATCCTCAGGCTTATGAATGCATTGCAGTGAATAATTAAAATATATTTAACCTTGTTATTGTGCTGTTTTTCTGTGTATAATCTTATACTATAATGTACACAAACATATCGGTTACTTAATGTAACCTCGATTCCCTGAGATAAGGGAATGAGTACTGCGTTGAAGTCACTATGGGAAATTACTATTTTCTATTTTCCAATGAAAGCTTATAAAAACACAGTGCTTACTGCACAGCTATAGCCATGAAGAGGCTTCCTGTGCTTGAACCAATGGCAGAGTTGGTTCTGATCTTTCGAATATTCCGTCATGACCTCTGACCTGTAAAGTTGCCAGAATGATAATAATACGCTGTTTGTTAATTGGCCAGAGGAGAACTGGCACCCGACTGAGCCTGGTTTCTCCCAAGGTTTATTTTTCTCCATTAGGTCTCCTGATGGGGTTTTGGTTTCTTGCCACTGTCGCCTCTGGCTTGGCTTGCTCAGTTGGTGACACTATATTTTTAAACTAAATATCCAAATAAATCTAATTATTAAACTAAATTAACCATATACACTAAATTACTGATCTAATTACAGATCTAAGCCCACATTGTCACTGTTTGATAATTGAATATATTCTGTAACATAATTTTCCTGTTTAACCATGTGAACCTGCTTTGAAACAATCTGCATGTTGACTTGACTTGACAGAGCGGCGTAACTGCACAAACCAATCGGTGCTGAGCGCAGAACCCGCCAAAATGGGCGGGTCATCTGCCTATAAAAGACGCTTGCATTGCCATATTCTCAGGTTTAACGACTGAAGCAATGGTTGCCAAACGTGATCATTATAGCACGCCGCCTTACGCAGTACTCGCTCCTTATCTCAAGGAACAAAGATTGCATTAGGTAACTGAGTATGTTCCCTTTCGAACGGTCAGTTGTACTGTGTCGAAGACGCTATGGGAACCTATATAATCCCGCCGTGCTCATGATAGGGCAACAATATGTGATGTGATCTCGAAAACCCATCACATGATGAAATTTTACCTTTTACAGCTTTTGATAACATATGAAAGCTGGGATCAAGTTCTTTTTAAATATATTTTTATTTATTTCATGGCTTGTCTGAAAAAAGTTATGGTTATCTGAAGTCGGCTGATCGCTATCATTTTTAGGAACGGAATTTTGAGAAAAACAGGTTTAAAAACTGTCACCCCTTTTTTCCGCATAAACATTAAGATGCACTATCTAAACTTAAATGGCTGTAACTCAAGAATGCTTTGGAATATAACCTTAAGGTTGGTCTTGTTTTAAAGAAGATACTTGGCGGATTATTGTAAAAGTCAAATTATGAAAACAAAATAGAAAAAAGTTATAAAAGTTTAAGTTTATGAAAATGTAAAAATATATATTTTATAATAACATTGTAAATAATATTTTATAATATGTAATTTACAAAACATTCTTTACTCTAAAACTACAACACAATTAAAGCCAAGAATATGAACAAGCTGTGTTCCAAGTTTTAGGTTGATATATATAAAAATTAGCTTTCAGTAAGATTTTGTTTGGGCGCAGTACCAAACTTTTTCACTAGATGACACACAAGCTCCATTACTGACCAAGAGCCTCCATTTCCATATGGTTTGAGTGATCTGAACTATATATTTCCACAATTTTCATACATTCATATAGGCCTGATCGATTGCTCCTGCCTGATCGATTGTTCCTGATCGATTGCTTCAGTCTCCTGTCTGCCTCCTACTCAGCTAGTGTTTGTAGCTCTGTACAGTCTTGCTTTTGAATCTCTATTTGATATTGTTACGTATTACTAAAAGAAAACTAAGGTGAAGACTCAAGTGCGCATAGATGTGAATTTATTACAAAAATAAACATAAATACCAAACAAAACACCCACGAGGAAACACATAATCAATATAACACAAACTCAAAACATACCAACGCAGGGACTCAACGGGAAGCGGAGACGAGACAAGACAACGATCCGACAAGGACTGCAAACACACAGGAACTTATAAAGGGAGAAATCAAGCAGGGAATGAGGCAAACACAGGTGGGGCAAATTAAACCAATAACGAGATAACAAGGGGGTGGGATCTGACAATGACAGAGGCACATGGCCACACTAACAAAACCCACATGTGCACACAAGACAGGACAGGCATGTGACATTACCCTCTCCAAGGAGCGGCTACCAGACGCTCCACTAGGGACGGAGGGACAGACCAGAGGGGCACGGGAGGGACAGACCAGAGGGGCACGGGAGGGACAGACCAGGGCGGCACGGGAGGGACAGACCAGGGCGGCACGAGAGGGACAGACTAGGGCGGCACGGGAGGGACAGACCAGGGCGGCACGGAGGGACAGACCAGGGAGGGACGGGAGGGACAGACCAGGGCGGGACGGGAGAGACAGACCAGGGCCGGACGGGAGGGACAGACCAGGGCGGGACGGGAGGGACAGACCAGGGCGGGACGGGAGGGACAGACCAGGGCGGAACGGGAGGACAGACCAGGGCGGCCGGGGGCCGGATTGGCCAGCAGAGTTCAGGCAGCCAGGGGCTGGAGTGGCCAGCAGAGTTCAGGCGGCCGGGGGAGCCGGAGTGGCCAGCATAGTTCAGGCGGCCGGGCAGCCAGCAGAGATCAGGCGGCCGGGATGGCCAGTAGAGTTCAGGTGGCCGGGTCGGTCGGAGTGGCCAACAGATCTCAGGTGGCCGGGTCAGTCGGAGTGGCCAACAGAGTTCAGGCGGCCGAGGGAGCCGGAGTGGCCGGCAGAGTTCGGGCTGCCGGGGCGGACTGCAGAGTTCGGCTGCCGGGCGGCCAACAGGGTTCAGGCGGCCGGGCGGCCAACAGGGTTCAGGCGGCCGGGCGGCCAACAGGGTTCAGGCGGCCGACCGCCGCTCAGGGTCCGGCGGAAACGGGACCGCCGCTCAGGGTCCGCCGGAAACGGGACCGCCGCTCAGGGTCCGCCGGAAACGGGACCGCCGGCTCAGGGTCCGCCGGAAACGGGACCGCCGGCTCAGGGTCCGCCGGAAACGGGACCGCCGGCTCAGGGTCCGCCGGCTCAGGGTCCGCCGGCTCAGGGTCCGCCGGCTCAGGGTCCGCCGGCTCAGGGTCCACCGCACAGGGTCCACCGGAATAGGGATCACCGGGACTGGGACCACCGGGACTGGGACCACCGGGACTGCCTCTGGGGGCTCGGAGAAAGTCCTGTGCTTCTCCCAAGCCCTCCAGAAGGCCACCATAAGGTATCCGGTCACAGCCCTCCAGGCCATTTCGGACTCAGGACCACCGGATCAAGACTCCCGAACACGATCCACCGGGACTGGGACCCCGAACACGATCCACCGGCACTGGGACCACCGGAACACGATCCACCGGCACAGGGACCACCGGAACACGATCCACCGGCACAGGGACCACCGGAACACGACTCCACCGACTGGGACCACCGGCACACGATCCACCGGGACTGGGACCACCGGAACACGATCCACCGGCACAGGGACCACCGGAACACGATCCACCGCACAGGGACCACCGAACACGACCCACCGACTGGGACCACCGCACACGATCCACCGGGACTGGGACAACCGGAACACGATCCACCGGCACAGGGACCACCGGAACACGATCCACCGGCACAGGGACCACCGGAACACGACCCACCGGGACTGGGACCACCGGAACTGGGACCACCGGCACACGATCCACTGGGACTGGGACCACCGGAACACGATCCACCGGGACTGGGACCACCGGAACGCGATCCACCGGCACAGGGACCACCGGAACACGATCCACCGGAACCGGGACCACCGGAACACGATCCACCGGAACCGGGACCACCGGAACACGATCCACCGGGACTGGGCCCACCGGAACAGGGACCACCGGCACAGGCACCACCGTGCACGATCCACCAGAACAGGGACCCCGAACGCGCTTTCCTCTCCTGGCCTCTCTTTCCTGCAGGCGAGCAAGACCCTCCACCATTGCCCCAAAAGAAGCGCTGTAAGCGCCTAAGTATCCAGTCCATGGGCTTGTTGAGAGCATAAAAAAACAAGTCCTTAAGAGGGCCTTCATTTAGTTTTAATCCCTCCGCCGCTGCAAGGAACTCGACCGCAAACTTTCTCAGATCGGTTCCTTGTTGGCGGAGGGATGCTAAAGTCTGAAACCTCAGGATACGTTCGTAGTGGGGGCATGAATCAGTGGGTGCTGGTGGGTGATGTGCATTCTTGCGCTGAGTCTTTGACATGGTCGGATCGTTCTGTAACGACATTAAAAGAAAACTAAGGTGAAGACTCAAGTGCGCATAGATGTGAATTTATTACAAAAATAAACATAAATATCAAACAAAACACCCACGAGGGGGAAACACATAATCAAAATAACACAAACTCAAAACATACCAACGCAGGGACTCAACGGGAAGCGGAAACGAGACAAGACAACGATCCGACAAGGACTGCAAACACACAGGAACTTATAAAGGGGAGAAATCAAGCAGGGAATGAGGCAAACACAGGTGGGGCAAATTAAACCAATAACGAGATAACAAGGGGGTGGGATCTGACAATGACAGAGGCACATGGCCACACTAACAAAACCCACATGTGCACACAAGACAGGACAGGCATGTGACAGATATATTTTCTTTGTTCTACTGCTACATATAACTTACTCATTACCGTATATTGTTTAAATATTGCCAATCACGTTAAATTTGACATCACTAGCTTTTAGTCTAAATCACCATCACACATTAGGATTTCGCTAGCCTGTTAGCTTGTCATCTCTGCACTCGGTCTCCTGTTTTCTGAGTTCATTAAAAGCCGTGGTGAGTTGGAATAGTAAATAGTCTCCAACAAATCACTGTGGTAAGTTGGATTCATCAACAAACACGGTAAGCTTTGTCATCTTCTCCTGTCATTGTCACTTGCACTGCTTGCTACATGTTTAGTATAGGCTTCTCCATCGGCGAACAGGGCTTCACATGTGATAAATGTAAAGAGATAATTAGGCTGACGGAGAAGATTTCAGAATTAGAGACACGCATCCAGACTTTATCTGAGAGTAGTGAGGATGTTACAGCTTTAGACACTTATTTGGATGCGAGTAGCTTAGTGAACTCTGTACATTCTCCGGTTCCGGCTGCAGGGCCTCGCAGCAGGGAAACTGGGTAACGGTGAGGTGGCATAGTCATGGATCAAAAACCACTCTTTCGTTCTGATTAGAATATCAAACAGGTTCTCCCCACTCAGTGATGCACCCACTGAAAATCCTGTTGAAAGTGCCTAGTTACTGGTGATTCTATTACACGGAACGTGAAAATAGAGACACCAGCCACCATAGCCAGAGCGCCTGACATCAAAGCAAATTTAAAAGTGTTGGCTAATGCTAATCGTAAATTCTCTAAGATTATTATTCACGTCGGCACTAATGTTCGACTTTGCCAGTCGGAGATCACCAAAATTAACATTAAAGAGGTGTGTGAACTTGCTAGTAAAATGGCAGGTTCAGTTTTTGTTCTGGTCCGCTCCTGTTAAAAGGAGTGATGAGATAGTTAGCAGATTATCATCACTCAATGGCTGGTTGTCTAAGTGGTGTCCGTAAAATAACATAGGGTTCATAGACAATTGGAAAAGCTTTTGGGGCAGACCTGACCTGTTAAAACACGATGGTATCCATCCTTCTTGGAGTGGTGCCGCCTTCTCAAAGTAATTTGGCATATAGTCTTAGAGCTAAACCTTGACTCACCAGGGCTCAGGTCAGGAAGCAGACGGACTGGCTTACCCGATCGCCTGCTAGCTGCCTCCCGTTACAGAAGTCAGGTAAATCCCAACACATATACACTCTTTTACCTAGATATTATCACATAGAGACTGTGTCTGTTCCGCGAATTAGTAATTACAAAAACCCTTGTAGGATTGAAAATAATCAAAGATATTTGTTATTTGAGATTGAACAAAGACATTTGCTGTACTGTTTTCACACCCTCTCTTATCAGAAGGGCCATTTGGAATTCCTTAAGACAAAGAGAGTCTGGAGGCCTGTAGGCCAAATGTGTGTCACACCTGTATACAGTGGGGAGGTTTGATCTGATTGGTCAGTTTGAATGTCTCACATTTGGGTTCAGGCTGCAGGGTTGCCAAAAGACTAAAGAAACGTTATCAGCAAGATGGTAGAAAACTGTACATTTCTTGTCTATAACCACCCACTGCTACTTATACCAACGACGGAAATAAGTGCAGTTACAATAGCTAAATATGTGGAGAGCGTTGCTATATGTGACTATATTGTATTGCAATAGGTAACACTTCAAAGTCAATACCAAATCCAAACTAATTAGCACATCATTTGTAATTGAAAGAATTTAATGACAAAATCTGGTTATGGTTACACTTAAAATAGTTACAAAATAGATGTATGAGATATTAGAAACTTTTAACCATTAATCGCATCCCAGCATGAATGTTACCTGAGGGATAGGAGAGAGAGAGAGAGAGAGAGAGAGAGAGAGAGAGAGAGAGAGAGAGAGAGAGAGAGAGAGAGAGAGAGATTTAATAACAAACTTTATTCAATCATAACAGCATAAATATTAAACTCACATCAAATCCAAACCAGATAAAAAATTAGTTCTTCCTCCATCACAGTGCAAAAATCGAATTGTAACTGTAATTTAAAAGTTTCAATATCATTCATTGCTTTATAATACTTAAACTCTGCAACAATTATTGACTTGACAAAAGCCTTAAATAAGGACTTAATCTCTTGACCACACCTATTTTCGATTCTGTTCTTCCTTGTTTTATAAATTGCCATCTTTGCCTGTCCAAAAAGAAAGTTTATCAATTGCCATTTGATCTTTTGTTTCTGATTATACCCAGCCCCCAAAATAAAACCCTCTGAAGTAAAATGTTCCCCCCATTTACCACACAATAACTTCAACAAGTCAAAAGTGCACAGAGCCTTTTACACTCTAAAAAACAATGAAAAATGGTTTCCCTCAATCCACAGAACACAGATTTATCATCAACATTGGGATTAATGACTGAAATAAAAGCGTTAACCGCTACGGCCCCATCTAAAATCCTCTATTGTAAATCACCAGATCGTTTTACCAATGGTCGTATGTACAGCACCCTCCATACTGGCTTCATTTCTTTTGTCAACCAAAGTTTATCTCTCCAAACTGTATCACTCCTCCCATTTAATGTTACTTTATTTAAAACATTAACAAAGCATTTATACATCACGTTCCTTCTACCTCATTCAGTACTACATTTTGTAACTCATAAAGTTCCAACAAAGGACCATATAACTCTTTAAGGTCTGGTGTCATCCCAAGCTTTGGAAAAGGGTCTCTTGAATCGAAAGTTGCTCTTCCATTCTTAAAATCCTTAATCAAAGATAATTCCTCGTTTGTTACCCTTGTTTTCCACATCTCTACTACAATTGTTGTGTGGCGAGTTGATTTCTGACCCAACAAACTGGCCAGCTTTTATATCCTTCAATTTGGGTCTAGCCACATCAATTATGTGTCTCAATGTCACAGATTTGGTTGCACACAGTCTCTGCACAAGTCCTTGGACATTCCCACCCGCATTGTCCATACAAGCTCCTTTAATAAGAGGTTCCTGTAACATCCAGTACAAAGATTAGGTTTCCTCCATCCTGCACACATTGAACATTCCCCACACTTTGAAAGGTCCACAGTAAAATTGAGACTGTCTAGCCAGTCGTAATTGCTTCACATCCATTAACAAGAGAGCAGCATCCAGTCCGAGTCCATCCACTGTGTGTAGGATTATTCCTGCCACTTTCCGCCACACCAGATCCACCGCCCAGTCAGAAACTTCTGGACAAACTGCAGACGAAAAGTAGCAAGTCTACTTGGTAAATGAACTAGCCCTTGTCCTCCGTCCTCTTTAGGAAGAAAGAGCACACTTTAAGGAACCCAGTGCAAACTGTCCCAAAAAAAATCACTACGATTGTCTGCAATCCAACAGGCGGATCCACTCAAGATAATTTATGCCATAATGTTGAAGCAACCAAGTTATTGAGAATTAAAACCCTCCCTCTAAAAGACAATTGTGAATGAAGCCATTTCCACTTCTTTAATTATCCTTCTATCTTTTCAAAAAAACCTTCACAATTCTTTTGTTGGGTATTTGAATCCCAAGGATACACACCTAGATATTTAAAACCTTCTCTCTTCCAAACCATCCCACTGGGTAATTTTGGAAGTCCTCCATCCCATTTCTCAAAGGCCAATGCTTCACTCTTCTCCGAGTTACCTTTGGCAGCTGAAATTATTCCAAAATCAATAATAACAGAAACCAGCTTATTAATGTCTTCTTGCTCGTTTACCATGACCATAACATCATCAGCATACAGTAAGCAGAGATTTGATGCTGAATATCATGATGCAATACTAAACCATTAATCACGGTTCTTAATCTATTCAGCATTGGTTCAATCGCTAATGAGTAGAGCATGCCAGACAGTGCACAACCCTGTCTGATCCCCTAGTGACTTTAAAAGGAGCGCTCAAACCACCATTGATCTTCAGCAAACTTTCAGTGTCCTGGTACAGCACTTTTATCATTCCAATAAAGTCAGAACTAAAACCAAATGCTTCTAGGGTGTCCCATAAATACTGGTGCTCAACTCTATCAAATGCCTTCTGTTGGTCAATAGAGATAAAACCCAAATTTACCCCTAAAAGACTTGAAACACTTAAAATATCTCGTATGAGACTAACATTATCAATAATTGATCTGCCCGGCACGCAGTACGCCTGGTCAACATGAATGACCTGCCCCATCACTTTTCTCAGTCTATTTGCTAAGGTCTTAGAAAGAATTTTAAGATCAGAGTAAAGCAAACTCACAGGTCTCCAATTTTTGATCTCCTGTCAGTCACCTTTTTGGTATCACTGTAATCACTGCCCTCCTACAGCTCAAGGGCAAAGAGCCAACAGACAAACTTTCATTTAGGACTGCCAACAGGTCCTCGCCCAGCACAGCCCAAAGCTCCTTGTAAAACTCAGCAGGAGCCCATCCATCCCAGGAGCTTTTCCGCTCTCCATGCCCTTCAGAGCATTCAGAAGTTCCTCTGCAGAGAGAGATCTCTCCAGCTCTGCCTTTGAGTCCTCCAGGACACTTGGCAGACCTTCATAGAAACTAGCAGATAACTGCTTGTCCTCTCTGTATTCACTGCTGTACAGTTTGCCATACTGCAAAGCTCGTTTTCTGATATCAGATGTCTGTGTTAGCTCTTGCCCATCCTCAGAGCGTAGACAGTGAATATAACGGCTCTGACCATTCTTTTTTTCAAGACTAAAAAAAAACTTAGATGGGGCATCCATTTGTGTTAAGTTCTGAAAGCGAGAACGGACCAAAGCCCCTGCGCTTTAATGCCAAGCAAATCTGCAAGAAGAGACGTCTTAGTTTTAAGTGTCTCAATATGTCTTCCCTCCCCAGTAACCTCTGCTAACCCTTGTGCTTCTATTATTTCAGATTCAAGTTTTCCCATTGATGTAGTGATGTCGAGAAACACAGAAAGTATACTGTTGACAAAAAGCTTTCACTTCAACCTTTCCATAATCCCACCACTCAAGCAAGTTTTTAAAACAATGCTTTCTCAATTTAAAATTATTCCCGAAAGAAGTAAACACATCTCTAAAATTAACATCACTTAACAGGGAGGTGTTAAAGTGCCAGTATGCACTCTTTGACTTCACATTTGCTATATATACATTACATGATACCAGACAATGATCAGAAAACCCAGTTGGTGTAATAAAACATCTTTTCACAACATTAAGATGATGTATAAAACAATAAATCCTGTCCAACCTGGCCAAGGAAATAAAGTTTCCTCTATTATGTACCCATGTGTATTGTCTTGCATTATTATTTAGCTCCCTCCATACATCACACAAGCTGTGAGTCTCAATTAATTCATTTAAAACCCGGCTTGAAGCAGCATGAGGTTCAGTGTGATTCCTGTCTATTTTATAATTCTCTGTACAGTTAAAATCATCAGAACCACAATTCTGCAGGATAGTATCAACATCTTTAAGAAAAGTTACTCTTTCATTTCCATTTGTAGGAGCATACACATTAATAAAAACAACCTTGAATTTTTCAAACTGAGCCCTTATGCATAATAATCTGCCAGGAACCACATGTTTAATATCACATGAAATAGGCAAAAAGTTCTTAGCAAAGAGAACGGCCACCCCTCCTCTGGTAGAGCCCATGTGAGCAAACACCACATCACCTTCCCATTCTTTTTTCCATTCTATTTCATTAATACAGTCACTGTGTGTTTCCTGAACAAACATCACATCAATATTCTTTTGTTTGATAAGTTCAAACAACAATGCTCTTTTATGCATATCTCGGGCCCCATTCAAGTTGAGAGAGCTCACCCTCATTACACTCATTATAAAGGTTAGTATGAGGGAACACAAACCAAACAAAAGCATAGAAAAATACAGATTATGTGGTTTCAAAACCATCCTCAGATTGTAGTTTTAATTTCAGTTTAGTAACAAATTTCTTCAATCTATATATCTCCTGCACTGTAAACTGCTGCCCTCCTTCACCTCTCATTAGCACTGTCACTGAGTTGATGAACTTCCTGCGGTCTGCAAAGAAGTCTTCAACTTGAACGTTTTTCATATTTTTAGTCTTTTGGAGAAATAACCTTACTTTGTCAAAATTGTAATCACTTCGCCTACTTCGCCTCTCATTGCTATCCACCACTACATCACTGTCAGAATCATCAACTGTACTGCATTCAATGTCAGAGTGTTTTTCAGATTCTATGTCCGTTACTCTGCTCACTTTAGCTGCTTCCGTACTCTTCCTAACCCTTTTCCTCTTAGTATTGGGTATTTTAAACAATGTTTCATCACACACAATGTCAGTCCCCATCTCCTCATCCATAATAAACGCCTTTTCTTTCTCCGCACTCTCGAACTTTCCTCCACAAACTCAGTCAACATTGTATTACTTTTTCCTCCTCTGTGCTCCCCTACAGTAACACCTTCTGTGATTTGCCCCACAACATTACCATCATCCTCAGTCGCGATTACACTAGCACTATCACGCACTGTTTCCCTACTCGGGCCCGGCTCAGAGTCTAATTCATTCTCTCTCTCAGGACACGCACGCCTAACATGCCCCTCTTGCCCACAAACAAAACATTTCATACTATCAGACGATGCGAATACGACATAATCAAAGCCATCGACTCTGAATTTAAAAGTCACATTCAATTCATCCATATCGCTCTTTAGGATCATATGTAACTGCCTGAAACATACTACATGTTTAAGCAGAGGCGACTTAAACCCCAGTGGAATCCTTTTCATTTGGGACACAACCTTTCCATGTCTAGACAATTCATTAATCAGGAGCTCATCTTTAATGGAAGGGGCACATTCGACAACGTTACTCTTTTTGCCGGCTGAACCAGCGGCATTACTGGAGTAAAAGTGTCCTGAATTACTACTCCGCTCTGAACTACACTGTTTACCTTCTCAATCGTATCAAGGAAAATTACAACAGCACTGTTCATTCGTGAAGCCGACATAATACTGTCAAAACTGACAGCTTCACCAACAGCCAGGCTACAATCTTCAACAGAGCAGTTCATCACAGGCGCGAGTTTTATCCCATGCCTACGAGAAAGCTGCTCAAACTTTGTTTGGCGTGGACCCGCCATTACCGACCAGCAAACGCTGGTTAACAGCGCTCCACAACCCCAAAACCCTCCTTACGCTTTCCTAGCTCTATTTCCAAATAAACGTATAAACAAGAGACCAGAGAACAGTAAAGGGAAAAGAAAGAAAAAGAGCACACTCACTCACACTGCCGCAACCTCGCTCACACGCAAACTCCGCCCACTCAGTCAGAACATCCGCTCAGAGAGAGAGAGAGAGAGAGAGAGAGAGAGAGAGAGAGAGAGAGAGAGAGAGAGAGAGAGACTCACTCAGCAGACAGTCATGCTCTACTTGAGCTCTTAAAATTTAACAATTTTCTAAACTCTAGAGAGAACCAAACTCGACAAAACCTACATTAAATTGAAGATAAAAGCAGAGAGAATCACAGGATAACTGTAAATCCAGTCTTTTCTTTTAAAAAATACTACATTTTGAGTATAAGCAACGAAGGAGCAGCAACATCTGAGCATCAAGGAAGATCAGACCAGCACAGAAGAAATCATCCCAAAACTTCACTCAACAAACAGGCAAGAACATCCACCACCTTCAACTACACTTCTCTCAGCAGCAGAACATAATAAGATCAGAAAGAGACCAGTAACTTGTTGCCTAAAACTAAATTAGCAATATAGCCGAGAGTGAGTGACAGCAGTGACAGTTGAGATGGAGGGAACAGCAGCGCCCCTCCCCCGAGCCATCACTTACCCTCAGAAGATAAAGACTGCAAAAGACAAGAAAACATATAAACACAACCTGCTCAAGACAAACCCACACACTCTAATGGCTGACTGTTTCCAAAAAGGAGACAAGTCCACTATTACCAATCTACTGCTCTACACAGAAAACTGCAATGCCTGGCACACAGTAATCTGCAATTACTACAAGAACTTTACAAAACACGGCATCTGTAATGGGAGACAAATTCGAATTCATGAAGAAGAAGGAGACACCAGCAAAGCATATCTGACTGTAAATGTGTATCACAATGGAACAATAATGTTTCAAGGGAATGAAGTTTGTCTCAGCTCTGTCCAGGCCAACTTTAACAGCCTCAAAGCACTGGCAGAGAGTGAGAGAGCAGGCAGCCATGTTGAGCCCAAGAGCTCAGGGGCGGGGCTAGAGCTGGAGGAGGAGGAGCCTCTGCTGGACTGTGATGCGCAGCTGGAGCAGTCGGTCACGCAGATACGGAGCAGTCTGTCCCTACAGGAGGTGGAACTGGTGGAGCTCAGAGAACTGGTGCTCTCGCAGACAACATCCAGCAGCGCATACAACACCTGGAGAACAAACTTTACCAGCTGAGAGGAGAAATTAAAAAGCTGCAGCAGGACAGAGAGAGCCTGAACAGCGAGCTGAAAAGTGTCAGAGAGGAGCTGATCTTCAGAGACCGAGAAATGCAAAGCCTGAGAGAGCAGACAGAAACCATCACACAGCCGAGCTCGAATATCACCCAGACACCAGCAACCCCCGACACCTCCTGAGACGCCCACAGCACAGAGAGACTCCCACCGCCAACATCAAGAAACCACACACACGCAGAAATAGTCATTCTAATGGACTCAAATGGCAAATTCATGAATGAAAAACAACTCTTTCCCAACCACAAATCCCTAAAACTTTGGTGACCAAACACAGAGAGCGCCTTCAACAATTGGACAAGGAAAAACTTGGTGATCCCAGCCACATCATCATACATGTGGGAACAAATGACCTGAGGACACAACAGGAACGAGTGGCACAGTCAGTCACACAAGTGGCAACAAAAGCAACACAGATGTTCCCAACATCAAAAAAATCATCTCCACCATCCTACCCAGAACTGATTTCCACTCCCGCACCATACAGAGAGTCAACACAGAGATCTCACGTGGCTGCGCTGGAATGCCAAACGTCCATCTGGTACATCACCCAACACTGGACATTCACGATCTCCATGACCACGTCCACCTACGGAAAGACTGCATCAATATGTTTGCTAGAAATCTTAAAGATGTTTCCAAAATCGGCTAGATTACCCAATCACAGAAAAAGAGCTGACGGATAAAATACAGGCCCTGCCAACAAAAAGGCAAGTGGACCGGACGGCATCCTAAATTAAATGCTTAAAAACACAAGTCCCAAATTCAGATTGGCCATAATAAAACTGTTCAACTTGGTTCTGAGTGTTGGTCATTTCTGACACCTGGAATAGAGGACTCATAACGCCCATATTCAAGAGTGGAGATAAATCAGACCCGCACAATTACAGAGGCATCTGTGTGAGCAGTAACCTGGGGAAGATGTTCTGCAGCATCATCAACACACGACTCGTTCACTTCCTCATGGAGCACAATGTCCTCAGCAAAAGCCAGATTGGATTCTTACCAAATTATAGAACATCAGACCACATCTTCACCCTGAATACCCTGATAGACAAACACATTAACCAAAATTTTTGCTTGCTTTGTAGATTTGCGGAAGGCCTTCGATTCAATTTGGCATGAAGGTCTTCTGTCTAAACTTCTATAATCATATATCGGGGCAATACTTACAACATAATTAAAACAATGTACTCAAACAATCAATGCTTAATTAAAATTGGCAATAAACAAACGGAGTCCTTCACTCAAGGGCGGGTGTGAGACAGGGCTGCCCACTATCATTATTTACATTAATGAATTAGCAAACTCCTGGACCAATCAGCAGCTCCTGGCCTCACACTTCATGACTCCTCTATAAAGTTCCTCCTGTATGCGGATGATCTGGTGCTGCTGTCTTAGAAGAGGGTCTACAGCAGAACCTGGACGTCCTACATCAGTTCTGTCAGACCTGGGCCCTGACCATTAACACAGCTAAAACTAAAGTACTAACATTCCAGAAAAGACCCAGATGTCAGGGAAAGAGGCACAATTTCACCCTTGGTATGACCAAAGTAGATCATGCCACCGACTACACATACCTCGGGTTGAAATTCACTGCAAACGGAAACTTCAACTTGGCCGTGAATGAACTGAAATCAATCCAATTTGAAATACCAATCAGAATCTGGCTCAAAATATTCCAATCAGTGATAGAACCTATTGCACTATATGGCAGTGAAGTTTGGGGTCCTCTCCTAAACCACAAATTCGACAAATGGGACACAAAACCCGATAGAAACCCTGCATGCGAGTTCTGTAAGAGTATCCTGAGAGTACAGAGGAACACGCCGAACAACGCATGCAGGGCAGAATTACGCCAATACCCTCTACTAATACAGATTGAGAAACGAGCCATCAAATTTTGGAAACACCTAAAAATGAGTGACCCCAACTCTTACCATTTTAAAGCCCTTAAAAACCATGAAGTGAACACTGAGAAGAGTCCCTGATTCAGCTGATCCTGAAGCTGCACACACAAACTAAAACGACTAACAGCAGCCAGCCTCAGGACACGGACACACTCACACACACAATCCGGCCCAACCACATGATCAAAGCACAAAGAGAAAATTACCTGACCTATTGGAATGAAACAACTCAAAAACAAAGTAAACTGGAATGTTATTTGGCCCTAAACAGAGACTACACAACAGCAGAATACCTGAGCGCAGTGAAAAAAGTGAGTTCAGAAGAAGAATGACGAGGTACAGACTGAGCAATCACACACTGACCGTAGAGACGGGTAGATACAGACAGAACTGGCTGCCCAGAGAGAGCCGCCTCTGCCCGTCCTGCACCGCTGGAGAAGTGGAGACAGAAACACACTTCCTCACCAGCTGCACTAACTACCAGCAAATCAGGAACACATTCTATCTAGAATTTGAAATACTTTGCCCTGACTTTATCAAATTAAACAATAAAACAAAACTTCAATATTTCTTAGGTGAAAAAGAGATTGTATCTAGCAGAAAGATACATTAATGCCTGCCACAAGAAGAGGGAGGAGTCGACCAATCAGTGACGCCACACACACACACACACACACACACACACACACACACACACACACGCGCACACGCACACGCACAATTCAAAACTGTTCCTAGAATTCTAAATTGCTACCTATTGTTCAACTTATTACTAATATTTTTTATTTTTATATAACTATTTTATTTAATATATGTATATGTACATGTATGTTGTTATATGTTGTATATGTACATGTATGTTGTTATATGTTGTATATGTACATGTATGTTAATGCTTTGGCAATACATTGTAACAATTGTCATGCCAATAAAGCACAATTGAATTGAATTGAGAGAGAGAGAGAGAGAGAGAGAGAGAGAGAGAGAGACAAAAAGCAGGCCCTGAGCAGAGAAAGCCAGAGAATGAAAAGAGACAGAGCAACAATTACAATCTTCTTTTATCCTTTTTGACCATGTGACTGAAACCCAAAAGTGAGACATTCAAACTGACCAATCAGATCAAACCTCCCCACTGTATACAGGTGTGACACACATTTGGCCTACAGGCCTCCAGAATATCTTTGTCTTAAGGAATTCCAAATGGCCCTTCTGATAAGAGAGGGTGTGAAAACAGTACAGCAAATGTCTTTGTTCAATCTCAAATAACAAATATCTTTGATTATTTTCAATCCTACAATTCCCCCTTGGCACCGTTGGCCACAATCATTGAGTCCAAAGGTGGCACAGTCCACAAAGACATGCTTTCTGTTGCGTGTAGATGTCATCTTCAGACTTCTCGTGCAGACTTGTTGCAAAAGCAACTGGTCAGTCTTCAGCCTTGGTTCTCATTTCAATCCTGCCTAAGAAGGCTCCGTCAAATGGTATTGCACCAATCACTGATATGCAAAACGTTCATTGAATACTTCACACCTGGAGAACAGTCACTGAAGGTTAGACCAAACGCTTGTTCCTCTTTCTGAGGAAGGACACAGGATGTGAACTTGTGTAGCAGGGATCCTGTGATTAAAAGAACATATAGCACAACAAAGAGCAAAAACATACATGGCATTTGCCATTGGTCAGAAGTTTGATGTGGTAAGATTAAAATCATCTCTGGCAATAAGCCCTTAAAACAGTGTAATTAATGAACTGGTCAAGTGAGAATAAAAGAAGAGAGAATAAGAAAATAAATCTCACAAGCTCTTACATTGTTTCTTGAAAATAAATATGCATTATAACAAAACAACAATCATTGTTGGTTTTAAAACCTCCTTGTCATGAAGAGTACCATCAAAATATTCATTGTAACCAAATACAGAGATTCAATTCAATAGATGTCCAAAAACATTGTCAAAAGTCAAGTCAAATGGACAAAATACAAAGAAGCCATATCAAATAATTTCAAAATCAAATGCATTGTTACAATACAATGATAAAATAAATGGCTGCACTTAAGTAAGAATGAGAAATACTATTTTGATATTTAACTGGGTGAGACAAATAATTACCGATTTAGTAAATCTAAAGAAAAACTAAACAAACAATAACTGGAAGAAATTCACAGTTATAATACAGTCTAGATGTAAAGACTTAAATAAAATAGAATGCATACATTTTGTGAGGCTGGTGTAGGTATAGATTTGACTTTGTGTGTGAAGATCAAATCTATGTGGCTGTATTTATCTGTGGCTATGTGTAAATCATGCCCCAAACATGGTGAGGAGGGTTTACAATTGTAATGCAAATTTGGTCCTGTTGTAACAGGCCGCCAAGCATGAGAATGTGAGTAAAGCGTGTTGTGGCTCAAAATCTTTCCACACCAATGTTTTTGTTATAGGGACATGATACAGTGCAAAGGTCAGAGATACTGAATCATCCTGCTGTGATGAAAGCATTTTCATGATTAATGCAATTGTAAATTTCACTGTAGCCACATGGCAATTATGTGCTCCTGTACATGGTTTTACTGCAGCTATATGGGAAATAGCAGAGTTTCCACTGGAAGACAAACAAATTCAACACAGAAACATATGCAATTTGAATTTGCTATACAAATCCAGTATTAAAGTTTTTCCAATTTTCACAAGATACATGGCCTAGAATGCATCTACAACCTTTACCTAAGTGTTTAATGCAACACTTACAGTAAAGCAATCATGTGTTTTAAAGAATAAACTAAACTAGTCTATGTGTATATGTAGTAGCACAAACAACTATAATGTGTTCAATGTGCACAATGTGTTTATTACAATTACAAATTTGAAAATACAAACAGGATCATTGCAATTTGGATGTTTAACTATTAAACTCACTGCTATTAGGCTGCTAGCCCACTAGCCATTGAGGTTAACAGCTGAAGGCCTTGCATTAACAATGCAGTTAAATCACTAAGAGTTTTACCTGCAAATGGGTGCTGATCTTTGCCCTTAAAAAGTGATTTCCTATTTTTCTGAAAATAAGGTGGAGGTCGACCCCTTCCCAGTGACCAGCATTTTTCCTCTGAATGGCCTATTTTCTGACAGGAATTGCAAAACCTGTTCTCTTTGCCATAGGGTTGTCTGCTGTGTTCTCCTGGAGTTTGAGGATATTCATGACTCTCTAATGCTTGTACACCATGCGTTCTGGTACATGACTCTGCGCTATTGCGGTGCTGCATCACCTTAAGAAATGAAATAGGCACACTTTCTTGTGTTGCACATGCATTTTCTGAACTAAACGTTTCAGATTCGTAAGGAACCCAGGTGATTCGTGGTAATTTTCCCATTCATTTAGATTGCCATTGTTTGCGTAGGTAGTGTGAGGTCAACGGCCGTTACTTGGACACCACAGAGCGCTTAACCTGTTGACTACTTGTCACTTTTCTAAAAAGGCGTGTTAGGGCGCCGGTAATGCCAAAAGTCACTGTACGGACAACACCGGGCGCTAGTGCGCGTGCCTCCGAAGCCTATATTGTCCCCCTTTCCACCTAACCTTCATCATGGTCTTCCTCGTCGCCCGCGGGGCGCCTTTTGGAGCCCCCTAACCGCCTAAACTTCACCGTAGTCTTCCTCATCTGCCACGAAGCGCCTTTTGGAGCCCCCTAACCACCTAAACTTCACCGTAGTCTTCCTCATCTGCCACGAAGCGCCTTTTGAGCCCCTAACCGCCTAAACTTCACCGTAGTCTTCCTCATCTGCCACGAAGCGCCTTTTGGAGCCCCCTAACCGCCTAAACTTCACCGTAGTCTTCCTCATCTGCCACGAAGCGCCTTTTGGAGCCCCCTAACCGCCTAAACTTCACCGTAGTCTTCCTCATCTGCCACGAAGCGCCTTTTGGAGCCCCCTAACCGCCTAAACTTCACCATAGTCTTCCTCATCTGCCACGAAGCGCCTTTTGGAGCCCCCTAACCGCCTAAACTTCACCATAGTCTTCCTCATCTGCCACGGCGCCTTTTGAGCCCCTAACCGCCTAAACTTCACCATAGTCTTCCTCATCTGCCACGAAGCGCCTTTTGAGCCCCCTAACCGCCTGTTTCACCGTAGTCTTCCTCGTCGCCCACGAAGCGCCTTTTGAGCCCCCTAACCGCCTAAACTTCACCATAGTCTTCCTCATCTGCCACGGCGCCTTTTGGAGCCCCTAACCGCCTAAACTTCAACATAGTCTTCCTCATCTGCCACGAAGCGCCTTTTGAGTCCCCTAACCGCCTAAACTTCACCATAGTCTTCCTCATCTGCCACGAAGCGCCTTTTGAGCCCCCTAACCGCTTACACTTCACCGTAGTCACGAAAGGTCGCACCGCCCCCAAATTCGGCGGGGTGGTAGTCCGGGGCCCCCCGGGTCCAGATCCCGGTTTGCAGGGTTCTAGGCGGGTCACAAGTATGTCTTTTAGCGCACAATTCTCGGCTTTGGATCAGGTTGACCTTTCAGGAGGGCCTTTCTCTCATTGAGCGCAAGAGGCCTGCGTGAGAGATTTAAACAAAGCAGGCCGAAAAAATGTCCCTGGGTTCCAGCGACTCGTCCTCCCGATATGTCCCGGGGCCCAGGGCCACGGGCAGGCGGAGTTTGGGGCCCGTGGGACCCCGGGGCCGAGCGGGGCCACTGACAGGTGCAACTTGCGCCATTCGTTTCACAGGTGTTTCGTGGCGGTGGTCCGATCGGCCCGACCGCACACGCGTCGCGTCACGGGGCCCGGTCGGGCCCCAGAGTTGCGTGTCCGTGGCGCTCATTTGGCGAAAAAGCCCCCTCGACCGCGAAGCGCGTGCAGGAATCCATTGAAACAGGCTGCGCTCGATGCGTCTGGGAATACGGGGTCAAAGGTCGCACCGCCCCAAATTCGGCGGGGTGGTAGTCCGGGGCCCCGGTCCAGATCCCGGTTTGCAGGGTTCTAGGCGGGTCACAAATATGGTCAACCTTTGGATCAGGTTGACCTTTCGGAGGGCCTTTCTCTCATTGAGCGCAAGAGGCCTGCGTGAGAGATTTAAACAAAGCAGGCCGAAAAAAATGTCCCTGGGTTCCAGCGACTCGTCCTCCCGATATGTCGTCCCGGGGGCCCAGGGCCACGGGCAGGCGGAGTTTGGGGCCCGTGGGACCCCCGGGGGCCGAACGGGGGCCACTGACAGGTGTAACTTGCGCCATTCGTTTCACAGGTGTTTCGTGGCCGGTGGTCCGATCGGCCCCACGCTGCAGCGTCTCGTCCACGGGGCCCGGGTCGGGCCCCAGAGTTGCGTGTCCGTGGCGCTCATTTGGCGAAAAAGCCCCCTCGACCGCGGCGCGTGCAGAATCCATTGAAACAGGCTGCGCTCGGTCGTCTGGGAATACGGGGGGTCAAAAGGTCGCACCGCCCCCAAATTCGGCGGGGTGGTAGTCCGGTGGCCCCCGGGTCCAGATCCCGGTTTGCAGGGTTCTAGGCGGGTCACAAATATGGTCAACCTTTGGATCAGGTTGACCTTTCGGGAGGGCCTTTCTCTCATTGAGCGCAAGAGGCCTGCGTGAGAGATTTAAACAAAGCAGGCCGAAAAAATGTCCCTGGGTTCCAGCGACTCGTCCTCCCGATATGTCGTCCCGGGGGCCCAGGGCCACGGGCAGGCGGAGTTTGGGGCCCGTGGGACCCCCGGGGGCCGAACGGGGGCCACTGACAGGTGTAACTTGCGCCATTCGTTTCACAGGTGTTTCGTGGCCGGTGGTCCGATCGGCCCCGAATTCGCACACGCGTCTCGTCACGGGGCCCCGGGTCGGGCCCCAGAGTTGCGTGTCCGTGGCCGCTCATTTGGCCGAAAAAGCCCCCCTCGACCGCGAAGCGCGTGCAGGGAATCCATTGAAACAGGCTGCGCTCGGTCGTCTCTGGGAATACGGGGTCAAAGGTCGCACCGCCCCAAATTCGGCGGGTGGTAGTCCGGGGCCCCGGTCCAGATCCCGGTTTGCAGGGTTCTAGGCGGGTCACAAGTATGTCTTTTCGCAGCGCACAATTCTCCCGGCTTTGGATCAGGTTGACCTTTCAGGAGGGCCTTTCTCTCATTGAGTGCAAGAGGCCTGCGTGAGAGATTTAAACAAAGCAGGCCGAAAAAAATGTCCCTGGGTTCCAGCGACTCGTCCTCCCGATATGTCGTCCCGGGGGCCCAGGGCCACGGGCAGGCGGAGTTTGGGGCCCGTGGGACCCCCGGGGGCCGAACGGGGGCCACTGACAGGTGCAACTTGCGCCATTCGTTTCACAGGTGTTTCGTGGCCGGTGGTCCGATCGGCCCGGACCGCACACGCGTCGTCCACGGGGCCCGGGTCGGGCCCCAGAGTTGCGTGTCCGTGGCGCTCATTTGGCGAAAAAGCCCCCTCGACCGCGGCGCGTGCAGGGAATCCATTGAAACAGGCTGCGCTCGGTCGTCTGGGAATACGGGGGGTCAAAAGGTCGCACCGCCCCCAAATTCGGCGGGGTGGTAGTCCGGGGCCCCGGTCCAGATCCCGGTTTGCAGGGTTCTAGGCGGGTCACAAATATGGTCAACCTTTGGATCAGGTTGACCTTTCGGGAGGGCCTTTCTCTCATTGAGCGCAAGAGGCCTGCGTGAGAGATTTAAACAAAGCAGGCCGAAAAAATGTCCCTGGGTTCCAGCGACTCGTCCTCCCGATATGTCGTCCCGGGGGCCCAGGGCCACGGGCAGGCGGAGTTTGGGGCCCGTGGGACCCCCGGGGGCCGAACGGGGGCCACTGACAGGTGTAACTTGCGCCATTCGTTTCACAGGTGTTTCGTGGCGGTGGTCCGATCGGCCCGAATTGCACGCAGCGTCGTCCACGGGGCCCGGGTCGGGCCCCAGAGTTGCGTGTCCGTGGCCGCTCATTTGGCCGAAAAAGCCCCCCTCGACCGCGAAGCGCGTGCATGGAATCCATTGAAACAGGCTGCGCTCGGTCGTCTGGGAATACGGGGGGTCAAAAGGTCGCACCGCCCCCAAATTCGGCGGGGTGGTAGTCCGGTGGCCCCCGGGTCCAGATCCCGGTTTGCAGGGTTCTAGGCGGGTCACAAGTATGTCTTTTCGCAGCGCACAATTCTCCCGGCTTTGGATCAGGTTGACCTTTCAGGAGGGCCTTTCTCTCATTGAGTGCAAGAGGCCTGCGTGAGAGATTTAAACAAAGCAGGCGAAAAAAATGTCCCTGGGTTCCAGCGACTCGTCCTCCCGATATGTCGTCCCGGGGGCCCAGGGCCACGGGCAGGCGGAGTTTGGGGCCCGTGGGACCCCCGGGGGCCGAACGGGGCCACTGACAGGTGTAACTTGCGCCATTCGTTTCACAGGTGTTTCGTGGCGGTGGTCCGATCGGCCCCGGTCGCACACAGCGTCTCGTCCACGGGGCCCGGGTCGGGCCCCAGAGTTGCGTGTCCGTGGCGCTCATTTGGCGAAAAAGCCCCCTCGACCGCGAAGCGCGTGCAGAATCCATTGAAACAGGCTGCGCTCGATGTCGTCTGGGAATACGGGGTCAAAGGTCGCACCGCCCCAAATTCAGCGGGGTGGTAGTCCGGGGCCCCGGGTCCAGATCCCGGTTTGCAGGGTTCTAGGCGGGTCACAAGTATGTCTTTTAGCGCACATTTTCTTTTTCTGTTTAGGAGCTTATGAATTCCCGAAACGCGTCTCTGAATCTTGGGAAATGCATCACATATGCTGAAGTGCCACCTGCCACTTATTCGACGGGTTCCTGCAGGCTGTCTGTTGTCAGTCCATTATTGAGTCATAATTCATAATTAAAATGGTATTGTGTGATAAAACCTACTGTACGCCACACGGGGCAATGGTCAAACACAGTGAGGTACAATACAGCTATTAATTTAGCATAGTTAGCCAAAATGTAACTGTGCATGAAACGCTTACAGGTGGCCATTCAAACAGATCACAGGTGGTATGGTGCTTTGGCCTTATTTTTTGGGGCTGATGAATTCTCGGAAATGCGTTTTTCTGAACTTTAGGAAATGCATCACATATGATGAAGTGCCACCTGCCACTTATTCGACGGGGTCCCCGTAGGCTGTCTGTTGTCATTCCATTAATGGGTCAATTTCATAATTAAAATGGTATTGTGTGATAAAACCTACTGTACGCCACACAGGGCACGGTCAAACACAGTGAGGTAAATTAGAGATGTTGATTATGCATAAATAGCTTTAAAATGACATGTCCACAGACAGCATGCAGAGGCCCGTTAAATAAGTTACAGGGTGGCGTTTTTAGTGATATAATCGGTTTGTAAACACAGCTCCGCGAGAAAGGCGAATGCTTCTGAAACTCTGGCCCCATAGAGAGCAGGGTGAGGCGGATCGAGCGAGACCAGCCACGCCCGGAAGTCCGCTGGAGTCGAGCAGCATCCGGTCAAAGTACCGACATTCAACCGGGCGAATCTCGGAACCGAGCGAGTTGGGGCTCCATACTCTGGGTGCCGAGGGTGCCAAGGGTCCCCGGCACCCGGCGTTTGGAGCTCCAACTCGGCTCGTTTCAGCGGGAAACCTGGACCGGAAGTGGCGTATCTCTGAACCGGAAGGTCCCAGGAGCTGGGGACGGATGGTCGGAAGGGTCCCTGGGGCCCCTAAGACCCGTAGTTTGGAGGTCCAACTCGGCTGGACTTTCGATAAAAGCCCGTTTAAACAAGCGGAAATTTTGGACAAAAGCGGTCCATATCTCTGGAGGCGTGTCTCAGCGGCTCGTCGCCGGGGTGACGAGGGTCCCTAGGGGTCCTCCCGGCCCCTGCGTCCCGAGCCTCTGGGTCGCTTCCTTCAGTGCACCCTTTCCTGTTGGGCCCAATATCTCGGCCCGCGGGGCGCTGGAGGCTCGGGCCTGGGCGCGTTGGAGGCCCCCGAGACCCTCCTTCGACCCGAGTTTGGTGCCTCTAGGCGGCTCGGTGCGGAGCTGTAGCCGCTTGTTTTTGGTGTCAAAATTTCCCAGAGTCGAAAAATCCAGAATGTCCCGACTTCCACCCTCCGCCGCTCTCAGCCAAGCCGGGGAAGGCTCACCCTCCCTGGCCACGGTCAGATTCGCCCCCGACACCCCCCGGAAATGCATCACATAAGGCTGAAGTGCCACTTGCCACTTATTTGACGGGGTTCCTGCAGGCTGTCTGTTGTCAGTCCATTATTGAGTCATATTTCATAATTAAAATGGTATTGTGTGATAAAACCTACTGTACGCCACACAGGGGGCACGGTCAAACACAGTGAGGTACATTACAGCTATTAATTTAGCATAGTTAGCCAAAAATGTAACTGTGCATGAAACGCTTACAGGTGGCCATTCAAACAGATCACAGGTGGTATGGTGCTTTGGCCTTATTTTTGGGGGCTGATGAATTCCCGGAAATGCGTTTTTCTGAATTTTAGGAAATGCATCACACTTATTCGGAAATTATGAATTCCCGGAAAAGCGTCTCTGAATCTTCGGAAATGCATCACATATGCTGAAGTGCCACCTACCACTCATTCGACGGGGTTTCTGCAGGCTGTCTGTTGTCAGTCCATTATTGAGTCATATTTCATAATTAAAATGGTATTGTGTGATAAAACCTACTGTACGCCACACAGGGGGCGCGGTCAAACACAGTGAGGTACAGTACAGCTATTAATTTAGCATAGTTAGCCTAAAATGTAACTGTGCATGAAACGCTTACAGGTGGCCATTCAAACAGATCACAGGTGGTATGGTGCTTTGGCCTTATTTTTTGGGGGCTGATGAATTCCCGGAAAAGCGTCTCTGAATCTTAGGAAATGCATCACATATGCTGAAGTGCCACCTGCCACTTATTTGACGGGTCCCTGTAGGCTGTCTGTTGTCAGTCCATTATTGAGTCATATTTCATAATTAAAATGGTATTGTGTGATAAAACCTACTGTACGCCACACAGGGGGCGCGGTCAAACACAGTGAGGTACATTACAGCTATTAATTTAGCATAGTTAGCCTAAAATGTAACTGTGCATGAAAGCAGCTTACAGGTGGCCATTCAAACAGATCACAGGTGGTATGGTGCTTTGGCCTTATTTTTTGGGGGCTGATGAATTCCCGGAAAAGCGTCTCTGAATCTTAGGAAATGCATCACACTTATTCGGAAATTATGAATTCCCGGAAACGCGCCTCTGAATCTTGATGCATCACATAAGGCTGAAGTGCCACCTGCCACTTATTCGACGGGGTTCCTGCAGGCTGTCTGTTGTCAGTCCATTATTGAGTCATATTTCATAATTAAAATGGTATTGTGTGATAAAACCTACTGTACGCCACACAGGGGGCGCGGTCAAACACAGTGAGGTACAGTACAGCTATTAATTTAGCATAGTTAGCCTAATATGTAACTGTGCATGAAAGCGCTTACAGGTGGCCATTCAAACAGATCACAGGTGGTATGGTGCTTTGGCCTTATTTTTGGGGGCTGATGAATTCCGGAAAAGCGTCTCTGAATCTTAGGAAATGCATCACACTTATTCGGAAATTATGAATTCCCGGAAACGCGCCTCTGAATCTTCGGAAATGCATCACATAAGGCTGAAGTGCCACCTGCCACTTATTCGACGGGGTTCCTGCAGGCTGTCTGTTGTCAGTCCATTATTGAGTCATATTTCATAATTAAAATGGTATTGTGTGATAAAACCTACTGTACGCCACACAGGGGGCACGGTCAAACACAGTGAGGTACAATACAGCTATTAATTTAGCATAGTTAGCCTAAAATGTAACTGTGCATGAAACGCTTACAGGTGGCCATTCAAACAGATCACAGGTGGTATGGTGCTTTGGCCTTATTTTTTGGGGGCTGATGAATTCCCGGAAATGCGTTTTTCTGAATTTTAGGAAATGCATCACATATGATGAAGTGCCACCTGCCACTTATTCGACGGGGTCCCCGTAGGCTGTCTGTTGTCATTCCATTAATGGGTCGTATTTCATAATTAAAATGGTATTGTGTGATAAAACCTACTGTACGCCACACAGGGGGCACGGTCAAACACAGTGAGGTAAATTAGAGATGTTGATTATGCATAAATAGCTTTAAAATGACATGTCCACAGACAGCATGCAGAGGCCCCGTTAAATAAGTTACAGGGTGGCGTTTTTAGTGATATAATCGGTTTGTCGCCACAGCTCGCGAGGAAAGGCGAATGCTTCTGAAACTCTGGCCCCATAGAGAGCAGGGTGAGACGGATCGAACGAGACCAGCCACGCCCCGGAAGTCCGCTGGAGTCCCGAGCAGCATCCGGTCAAAGTACCGACATTCAACCGGGCGAATCTCGAATCGAGCCGAGTTGGGGCTCCATACTCTGGGTGCCGAGGGTGCCAAGGGTCCCCGGCACCCGGCGCTTGGAGCTCCAACTCGCTCGGTTTCAGAAACGCCCCAAACCTGGACCGAAGTGGCCGTATCTCTGAACCGGAAGGTCCCAGGAGCTGGGGACGGATGGTCCGAAGGGTCCCTGGGGCCCTCTAAGACCCCGTAGTTTGGAGGTCCAACTCGGCTGGACTTTCGATAAAAGCCCGTTTAAACAAACGGAAATTTTGGACAAACGGTCCATATCTCTGGAGGGCGTGTCTCAGCGGCTCGTGACGGGTCCCTAGGGGTCCTCCCGGCCCCTCGTCCGAGCCTCTGGGTCGCTTCCTTCCGGTGCACCCTTTCCTGTTGGGCCCAATATCTCGCGCTGGAGGCTCGGGCCTGGGCGCGTTGGAGAGGCCCCGAGACCCTCCTTCGAGTTTGGTGCCTCTAGGCGGCTCGGTGCGGAGCTGTAGCCGCTTGTTTTTCGGGTGTCAAAATTTCCCAGAGTCGAAAAATCCAGAATGTCCCGACTTCCACCCCCTCCGCCGCTCTCAGCCAAGCCGGGGAAGGCTCACCCTCCCTGGCCACGGTCAGATTCGCCCCCGACACCCCCCGGAAATGCATCACATAAGGCTGAAGTGCCACTTGCCACTTATTCGACGGGGTTCCTGCAGGCTGTCTGTTGTCAGTCCATTATTGAGTCATATTTCATAATTAAAATGGTATTGTGTGATAAAACCTACTGTACGCCACACAGCGCGGTCAAACACAGTGAGGTACATTACAGCTATTAATTTAGCATAGTTAGCCTAAAATGTAACTGTGCATGAAACGCTTACAGGTGGCCATTCAAACAGATCACAGGTGGTATGGTGCTTTGGCCTTATTTTTTGGGGGCTGATGAATTCCGGAAATGCGTTTTCTGAATTTTAGGAAATGCATCACACTTATTCGAAATTATGAATTCGGAAAAGCGTCTCTGAATCTTTGAAATGCATCACATATGCTGAAGTGCCACCTACCACTCATTCGACGGGTTTCTGCAGGCTGTCTGTTGTCAGTCCATTATTGAGTCATATTTCATAATTAAAATGGTATTGTGTGATAAAACCTACTGTCGCCACACAGGGGCACGGTCAAACACAGTGAGGTACAGTACAGCTATTAATTTAGCATAGTTAGCCTAAAATGTAACTGTGCATGAACGCTTACAGGTGGCCATTCAAACAGATCACAGGTGGTATGGTGCTTTGGCCTTATTTTTTGGGGGCTGATGAATTCCCGGAAAAGCGTCTCTGAATCTTAGGAAATGCATCACATATGCTGAAGTGCCACCTGCCACTTATTTGACGGGGTCCCTGTAGGCTGTCTGTTGTCAGTCCATTATTGAGTCATATTTCATAATTAAAATGGTATTGTGTGATAAAACCTACTGTACGCCACACAGGGGGCGCGGTCAAACACAGTGAGGTACATTACAGCTATTAATTTAGCATAGTTAGCCTAAAATGTAACTGTGCATGAAACGCTTACAGGTGGCCATTCAAACAGATCACAGGTGGTATGGTGCTTTGGCCTTATTTTTGGGGCTGATGAATTCCGGAAAAGCGTCTCTGAATCTTAGGAAATGCATCACACTTATTCGGAAATTATGAATTCCCGGAAACGCCTCTGAATCTTGGAAATGCATCACATAAGGCTGAAGTGCCACCTGCCACTTATTCGACGGGTTCCTGCAGGCTGTCTGTTGTCAGTCCATTATTGAGTCATATTTCATAATTAAAATGGTATTGTGTGATAAAACCTACTGTACGCCACACAGGGGCGGTCAAACACAGTGAGGTACAGTACAGCTATTAATTTAGCATAGTTAGCCTAATATGTAACTGTGCATGAAAACGCTTACAGGTGGCCATTCAAACAGATCACAGGTGGTATGGTGCTTTGGCCTTATTTTTGGGGGCTGATGAATTCCGGAAAAGCGTCTCTGAATCTTAGGAAATGCATCACACTTATTCGGAAATTATGAATTCCCGGAACGCCTCTGAATCTTGAAATGCATCACATAAGGCTGAAGTGCCACCTGCCACTTATTCGACGGGTTCCTGCAGGCTGTCTGTTGTCAGTCCATTATTGAGTCATATTTCATAATTAAAATGGTATTGTGTGATAAAACCTACTGTACGCCCACACAGGGGCACGGTCAAACACAGTGAGGTACAGTACAGCTATTAATTTAGCATAGTTAGCCTAAAATGTAACTGTGCATGAAAGCGCTTACAGGTGGCCATTCAAACAGATCACAGGTGGTATGGTGCTTTGGCCTTATTTTTGAGGGCTGATGAATTCCCGGAAAAGCGTCTCTGAATCTTAGAAATGCATCACATATGCTGAAGTGCCACCTGCCACTTATTTGACGGGGTTCCTGCAGGCTGTCTGTTGTCAGTCCATTATTGAGTCATATTTCATAATTAAAATGGTATTGTGTGATAAAACCTACTGTACGCCACACAGGGGCACGGTCAAACACAGTGAGGTACATTACAGCTATTAATTTAGCATAGTTAGCCTAAAATGTAACTGTGCATGAAAGCTTACAGGTGGCCATTCAAACAGATCACAGGTGGTATGGTGCTTTGGCCTTATTTTTGGGGGGCTGATGAATTCCCGGAAATGCGTTTTTCTGAATTTTAGGAAATGCATCACACTTATTCGGAAATTATGAATTCCCGGAAACGCGCCTCTGAATCTTCGGAAATGCATCACATAAGGCTGAAGTGCCACCTGCCACTTATTCGACGGGTCCCTGTAGGCTGTCTGTTGTCAGTCCATTATTGAGTCATATTTCATAATTAAAATGGTATTGTGTGATAAAACCTACTGTACGCCACACAGGTGGCGCGGTCAAACACAGTGAGGTACATTACAGCTATTAATTTAGCATAGTTAGCCTAAAATGTAACTGTGCATGAAACGCTTACAGGTGCCATTCAAACAGATCACAGGTGGTATGGTGCTTTGGCCTTATTTTTGGGGGGCTGATGAATTCCCGGAAATGCGTTTTTCTGAATTTTAGGAAATGCATCACACTTATTCGGAAATTATGAATTCCCGGAAACGCGCCTCTGAATCTTGAAATGCATCACATAAGGCTGAAGTGCCACCTGCCACTTATTCGACGGGGTCCCTGTAGGCTGTCTGTTGTCAGTCCATTAATGGGTCATATTTCATAATTAAAATGGTATTGTGTGATAAAACCTACTGTCGCCACACAGGTGGCGCGGTCAAACACAGTGAGGTACAGTACAGCTATTAATTTAGCATAGTTAGCCTAAAATGTAACTGTGCATGAAACGCTTACAGGTGGCCATTCAAACAGATCACAGGTGGTATGGTGCTTTGGCCTTATTTTTTGGGGGCTGATGAATTCCCGGAAAAGCGTCTCTGAATCTTAGGAAATGCATCACATATGCTGAAGTGCAACCTGCCACTTATTTGACGGGTTCCTGCAGGCTGTCTGTTGTCAGTCCATTATTGAGTCATATTTCATAATTAAAATGGTATTGTGTGATAAAACCTACTGTATGCCACACAGGGGCACGGTCAAACACAGTGAGGTACAGTACAGCTATTAATTTAGCATAGTTAGCCTAATATGTAACTGTGCATGAAACGCTTACAGGTGGCCATTCAAACAGATCACAGGTGGTATGGTGCTTTGGCCTTATTTTTTGGGGGCTGATGAATTCCCGGAAAAGCGTCTCTGAATCTTAGGAAATGCATCACACTTATTCGGAAATTATGAATTCCCGGAAACGCGCCTCTGAATCTTGAAATGCATCACATAAGGCTGAAGTGCCACCTGCCACTTATTCGACGGGGTTCCTGCAGGCTGTCTGTTGTCAGTCCATTATTGAGTCATATTTCATAATTAAAATGGTATTGTGTGATAAAACCTACTGTCGCCACACAGGGGCACGGTCAAACACAGTGAGGTACATTACAGCTATTAATTTAGCATAGTTAGCCTAAAATGTAACTGTGCATGAAACGCTTACAGGTGGCCATTCAAACAGATCACAGGTGGTATGGTGCTTTGGCCTTATTTTTGGGGGCTGATGAATTCCCGGAAATGCGTTTTCTGAATCTTAGGAAATGCATCACACTTATTCGAAATTATGAATTCGAAACGCGCCTCTGAATCTTGAAATGCATCACATAAGGCTGAAGTGCCACCTGCCACTTATTCGACGGGTCCCTGTAGGCTGTCTGTTGTCAGTCCATTATTGAGTCATATTTCATAATTAAAATGGTATTGTGTGATAAAACCTACTGTACGCCACACAGGTGGCGCGGTCAAACACAGTGAGGTACATTACAGCTATTAATTTAGCATAGTTAGCCTAAAATGTAACTGTGCATGAAACGCTTACAGGTGGCCATTCAAACAGATCACAGGTGGTATGGTGCTTTGGCCTTATTTTTTGGGGGCTGATGAATTCCCGGAAAAGCGTCTCTGAATCTTCGGAAATGCATCAAATATGCTGAAGTGCCACCTACTACTTATTCGGACGGGGTTCCTGCAGGCTGTCTGTTGTCAGTCCATTAATGAGTCATATTTCATAATTAAAATGGTATTGTGTGATAAAACCTACTGTACGCCACACGGGGGGCACGGTCAAACACAGTGAGGTACAATACAGCTATTAATTTAGCATAGTTAGCCTAAAATGTAACTGTGCATGAAAGCGACAGGTGGCCATTCAAACAGATCACAGGTGGTATGGTGCTTTGGCCTTATTTTTGGGGGCTGATGAATTCCGGAAATGCGTCTCTGAATCTCAGGAAATGCATCACACTTATTCGAAATTATGAATTCCCGAAACGCGCCTCTGAATCTTGAAATGCATCACATAAGGCTGAAGTGCCACCTGCCACTTATTCGACGGGTCCCTGTAGGCTGTCTGTTGTCAGTCCATTAATGGGTCATATTTCATAATTAAAATGGTATTGTGTGATAAAACCTACTGTACGCCACACAGGTGGCGCGGTCAAACACAGTGAGGTACATTACAGCTATTAATTTAGCATAGTTATACTAAAATGTAACTGTGCATGAAACGCTTACAGGTGGCCATTCAAACAGATCACAGGTGGTATGGTGCTTTGGCCTTATTTTTTGTGGGCTGATGAATTCCCGGAAAAGCGTCTCTGAATCTTAGGAAATGCATCACATATGCTGAAGTGCCACCTACCACTTATTCGACGGGGTTCCTGCAGGCTGTCTGTTGTCAGTCCATTATTGAGTCATATTTCATAATTAAAATGGTATTGTGTGATAAAACCTACTGTACGCCACACGGGGGCGCGGTCAAACACAGTGAGGTACATTACAGCTATTAATTTAGCATAGTTAGCCTAAAATGTAACTGTGCATGAAACGCTTACAGGTGGCCATTCAAACAGATCACAGGTGGTATGGTGCTTTGGCCTTATTTTTTGGGGGGCTGATGAATTCCCGGAAATGCGTTTTTCTGAATTTTAGGAAATGCATCACACTTATTCGGAAATTATGAATTCCCGGAAAAGCGTCTCTGAATCTTCGGAAATGCATCACATATGCTGAAGTGCCACCTACCACTCATTCGACGGGGTTTCTGCAGGCTGTCTGTTGTCAGTCCATTATTGAGTCATATTTCATAATTAAAATGGTATTGTGTGATAAAACCTACTGTACGCCACACAGGGGGCGCGGTCAAACACAGTGAGGTACAGTACTGCTATTAATTTAGCATAGTTAGCCTAAAATGTAACTGTGCATGAAAGCAACGCTTACAGGTGGCCATTCAAACAGATCACAGGTGGTATGGTGCTTTGGCCTTATTTTTTGGGGGCTGATGAATTCCCGGAAAAGCGTCTCTGAATCTTAGGAAATGCATCACATATGCTGAAGTGCCACCTGCCACTTATTTGACGGGTCCCTGTAGGCTGTCTGTTGTCAGTCCATTATTGAGTCATATTTCATAATTAAAATGGTATTGTGTGATAAAACCTACTGTACGCCACACAGGTGGCGGTCAAACACAGTGAGGTACATTACAGCTATTAATTTAGCATAGTTAGCCTAAAATGTAACTGTGCATGAAAGCGCTTACAGGTGGCCATTCAAACAGATCACAGGTGGTATGGTGCTTTGGCCTTATTTTTTGGGGGCTGATGAATTCCCGGAAAAGCGTCTCTGAATCTTAGAAATGCATCACACTTATGCTCGGAAATTATGAATTCGGAAGCGCCTCTGAATCTTGAAATGCATCACATAAGGCTGAAGTGCCACCTGCCACTTATTCGACGGGGTTTCTGCAGGCTGTCTGTTGTCAGTCCATTATTGAGTCATATTTCATAATTAAAATGGTATTGTGTGATAAAACCTACTGTCGCCACACAGGGCGCGGTCAAACACAGTGAGGTACAGTACAGCTATTAATTTAGCATAGTTAGCCTAAAATGTAACTGTGCATGAAAGCGCTTACAGGTGGCCATTCAAACAGATCACAGGTGGTATGGTGCTTTGGCCTTATTTTTGGGGCTGATGAATTCCCGGAAAAGCGTCTCTGAATCTTAGGAAATGCATCACACTTATTGAAATTATGAATTCCCGGAAACGCGCCTCTGAATCTTGAAATGCATCACATAAGGCTGAAGTGCCACCTGCCACTTATTCGACGGGTTCCTGCAGGCTGTCTGTTGTCAGTCCATTATTGAGTCATATTTCATAATTAAAATGGTATTGTGTGATAAAACCTACTGTACGCCACACAGGGGGCGCGGTCAAACACAGTGAGGTACAGTACAGCTATTAATTTAGCATAGTTAGCCTAAAATGTAACTGTGCATGAAACGCTTACAGGTGGCCATTCAAACAGATCACAGGTGGTATGGTGCTTTGGCCTTATTTTTGAGGGGCTGATGAATTCCGGAGAAAGCGTCTCTGAATCTTAGGAAATGCATCACACTTATTTGAATCTTAGGAAATGCATCACATATGCTGAAGTGCCACCTGAATCTTCGAATGCATCATAAGGCTGAAGTGCCACCTGCCACTTATTCGACGGGGTTCCTGCAGGCTGTCTGTTGTCAGTCCATTATTGAGTCATATTTCATAATTAAAATGGTATTGTGTGATAAAACCTACTGTACGCCACACAGGGCACGGTCAAACACAGTGAGGTACATACAGCTATTAATTTAGCATAGTTAGCCTAAAATGTAACTGTGCATGAAAGCTTACAGGTGGCCATTCAAACAGATCACAGGTGGTATGGTGCTTTGGCCTTATTTTTTGGGGGCTGATGAATTCCCGGAAAAGCGTCTCTGAATCTTCGGAAATGCATCACACTTATTGAAATTATGAATTCCCGAAACACGCCTCTGAATCTTGAAATGCATCACATAAGGCTGAAGTGCCACCTGCCACTTATTCGACGGGTCCCTGCAGGCTGTCTGTTGTCAGTCCATTATTGAGTCATATTTCATAATTAAAATGGTATTGTGTGATAAAACCTACTGTCGCCACACAGGTGGCGCGGTCAAACACAGTGAGTACAGTACAGCTATTAATTTAGCATAGTTAGCCTAAAATGTAACTGTGCATGAAAGCGCTTACAGGTGGCCATTCAAACAGATCACAGGTGGTATGGTGCTTTGGCCTTATTTTTTGGGGGCTGATGAATTCCCGGAAAAGCGTCTCTGAATCTTAGGAAATGCATCACATATGCTGAAGTGCCACCTGCCACTTATTTGACGGGGTTCCTGCAGGCTGTCTGTTGTCAGTCCATTATTGAGTCATATTTCATAATTAAAATGGTATTGTGTGATAAAACCTACTGTACGCCACACAGGGGGCACGGTCAAACACAGTGAGGTACAGTACAGCTATTAATTTAGCATAGTTAGCCTAAAATGTAACTGTGCATGAAAGCTTACAGGTGGCCATTCAAACAGATCACAGGTGGTATGGTGCTTTGGCCTTATTTTTTGGGGGCTGATGAATTCCCGGAAAAGCGTCTCTGAATCTTAGGAAATGCATCACACTTATTCGGAAATTATGAATTCCCGAAAGCGCCTCTGAATCTTGAAATGCATCACATAAGGCTGAAGTGCCACCTGCCACTTATTCGACGGGGTTCCTGCAGGCTGTCTGTTGTCAGTCCATTATTGAGTCATATTTCATAATTAAAATGGTATTGTGTGATAAAACCTACTGTCGCCACACAGGGGCGCGGTCAAACACAGTGAGGTACATTACAGCTATTAATTTAGCATAGTTAGCCTAAAATGTAACTGTGCATGAAACGCTTACAGGTGGCCATTCAAACAGATCACAGGTGGTATGGTGCTTTGGCCTTATTTTTGAGGCTGATGAATTCCCGGAAATGCGTCTCTGAATCTTAGGAAATGCATCACACTTATTCGGAAATTATGAATTCCCGAGCGCGCCTCTGAATCTTGAATGCATCACATAAGGCTGAAGTGCCACCTGCCACTTATTGACGGGTCCCTGTAGGCTGTCTGTTGTCAGTCCATTAATGAGTCATATTTCATAATTAAAATGGTATTGTGTGATAAAACCTACTGTCGCCACACAGGTGGCGCGGTCAAACACAGTGAGGTACATTACAGCTATTAATTTAGCATAGTTAGCCTAAAATGTAACTGTGCATGAAAGCGCTTACAGGTGGCCATTCAAACAGATCACAGGTGGTATGGTGCTTTGGCCTTATTTTTGGGGCTGATGAATTCCCGGAAAGCGTCTCTGAATCTTAGGAAATGCATCAAATATGCTGAAGTGCCACCTACTACTTATTCGAGGGGTTCCTGCAGGCTGTCTGTTGTCAGTCCATTAATGGGTCATATTTAATAATTAAAATGGTATTGTGTGATAAAACCTACTGTACACAGGGGGGCACGGTCAAACACAGTGAGGTACAATACAGCTATTAATTTAGCATAGTTAGCCTAAAATGTAACTGTGCATGAAACGCTTACAGGTGGCCATTCAAACAGATCACAGGTGGTATGGTGCTTTGGCCTTATTTTTGAGGGCTGATGAATTCCGAAATCGTCTCTGAATCTTAGGAAATGCATCACACTTATTCGAAATTATGAATTCCCGGAAAGCCTCTGAATCTTGAAATGCATCACATAAGGCTGAAGTGCCACCTGCCACTTATTACGGGGTCCCTGTAGGCTGTCTGTTGTCAGTCCATTAATGGGTCATATTTCATAATTAAAATGGTATTGTGTGATAAAACCTACTGTACGCCACACAGGTGGCGCGGTCAAACACAGTGAGGTACATTACAGCTATTAATTTAGCATAGTTAGCCTAAAATGTAACTGTGCATGAAACGCTTACAGGTGGCCATTCAAACAGATCACAGGTGGTATGGTGCTTTGGCCTTATTTTTTGGGGGCTGATGAATTCCCGGAAAAGCGTCTCTGAATCTTAGGAAATGCATCACATATGCTGAAGTGCCACCTGCCACTTATTCGACGGGGTTCCTGCAGGCTGTCTGTTGTCAGTCCATTATTGAGTCATATTTCATAATTAAAATGGTATTGTGTGATAAAACCTACTGTACGCCACACTGGGGGCGCGGTCAAACACAGTGAGGTACATTACAGCTATTAATTTAGCATAGTTAGCCTAAAATGTAACTGTGCATGAAACGCTTACAGGTGGCCATTCAAACAGATCACAGGTGGTATGGTGCTTTGGCCTTATTTTTGGGGGCTGATGAATTCCCGAAATGCGTTTTCTGAATTTTAGGAAATGCATCACACTTATTCGAAATTATGAATTCCCGGAAGCGCCTCTGAATCTTGAAATGCATCACATAAGGCTGAAGTGCCACCTGCCACTTATTCGACGGGGTCCCTGTAGGCTGTCTGTTGTCAGTCCATTAATGGGTCATATTTCATAATTAAAATGGTATTGTGTGATAAAACCTACTGTCGCCACACACAGGGGCGCGGTCAAACACAGTGAGGTACAATACAGCTATTAATTTAGCATAGTTAGCCTAAAATGTATCTGTGCATAAAAGCGCTTACAGGTGGCCATTCAAACAGATCACAGGTGGTATGGTGCTTTGGCCTTATTTTTTGGGGGCTGATGAATTCCCGGAAATGCGTTTCTGAATTTTAGGAAATGCATCACATATGCTGAAGAGCCACCTACCACTTCTTCGACAGGTTCCTGCAGGCTGTCTGTTGTCAGTCCATTATTGAGTCATATTTCATAACTAAAGTGGTTTTGTGTGATAAAACCTACTGTATGCCACACAGAGGGCACGGTCAAACACAGTGATGTACATTAGAGATGTTGATTATGCATAAATAGCTTTAAAATGACATGTCCACAGACAGCATGCAGAGGCCCCATTAAATAAGTTACAGGTGGTATGGTGCTTTGGCCTTATTTTTGGGGCTGATGAATTCCCGAAAGGCGAATGCTTCTGAAACTCTTGCCCCATAGAGAGCAGGGTTAGAATCGGTCACATAACGAGACCACCTGCCACGCCCTGCAGGCTGTCTGTTGTCAGTCCGGTCATATTTCATGGTATTGTGTGATAAAACCTGCTCACACCGGTCAAACACAGGTACATACAGCTATTAATTTAGCATAGTTAGCCTAAAATGTAACTGTGGGGTGGCCATTCAAACAGATCACAGGTGGTATGGGCTCCTTATTTTTGGGCTGATGTGCTGAAGGTGCATCACACATATGCTGGTGCCACCAATTGGCGTTCCTGAGGCGCGGGCGTGGTTGTCTGTTGTCAGTGCATTAATGGGTCATATTTCATAATTAAAATGGTATTGTGTGATAAAACCTACTGTCGCCACACAGAAGCGCGGTCAAACACAGTGAGGTACAATACAGCTGTTAATTTAGCATAGTTAGCCTAAAATGTAACTGTGCATGAAAGCGCTTACAGGCTGCCATTCAAACAGATCACAGGTGGTATGGTGCTTTGGCCTTATTTTTGGGGGCTGATGAATTCCCGGAAATGCGTCTCTGAATCTTGGGAAATGCATCACATATGATGAAGTGCCACCTGCCACTTTTCGGCAGGGTTCCTGCAGGCTGTCTGTTGCCAGTCCATTAATGAGTCATAAACACATCTATACTTAATAATACTTTAAAAAAAGACAGACAGGTAGTTAAATGTCCAACAGCACAAACAACTTTATTTAAAAACACACTGGTAGAACAAACATCGATGTCAACAACGATGAATGTAAATGAAAACTTCAAAATGAAACATTTATATTAAAAAGCATGAAACATCGCCTAGAACAATTACTTAACAAGAACAAGTAATTTTCAATTCAGACAGGAAGTAAACATTTTCAAAAACACAAACAACTTTTTGAAACACAACAAACAAATAATTTTGAGGTTATGCATGCATGCAAATGCTGATAAAGAAAATAAATTGATTGGACTTTACCCTTCGCGTATGCAAAAATGTATAAAATATTCTGTATATCTGACATCCGCGTTCTCTTTTAACTTTGTGCCAGGGTCAGGGCCTTCTCTGTATACTCCTCCACAATGCCATCTGCAAAACAAAATAAAACAAACAAAAAAATAGAGAAAAAGAAGAAGAGCATTGAAAGAGGTTCTGCTACTTGATAATAAAAATAAAAAAAAAAAACATTAAAAAAAAAATTACAAATACAACGGCAGAATAAAAGCATCACACTCACTCAGCACCGCCACGTGGTCGGGATAGTGGGGTGTGTCTTCTTCCTCTGGCTGCTGACTGGCGGAGGGATTGCCAGTGTCTGCTTTCTCGCCGCTGGTGTCTGGATCCGGGGCAAGGTCAGATTGCCCTCGGATGACGACGGACACAAGTTCTCTGCCTCTTCTGCAGGGGCGGAGCTCTCGTCTTCGGGACAGAGAGAGGAGAGGACCTTCTGGGCCGCCCTCCCCATTCTGATGGACCCCAAGGCGGAGGAGCTCCTCTTCAAAAGGCGGAACTGCCTTGTGACCTTCACGCAGGGTATCTGTGAGGATGTCGACCTGTTTGTTCTGGTAGATCACCTGTGCTCTGAGTGACTCTTTATACTTCACACAGCCTGCACGGTCACATTCTTCCTCCTCCAGCTCCTCTGGGTCTTTGGGGCACGATGGATCCTCATGCAACCCCTGTAGCTCCTCTATGTCGATGGTTGAGGCCATCTGGACAGTGGGGTTGGAGGCCCTCAGGGCGGTCAGCTTAGAGATGATTTCCCTCCGCTTGCATCTGATGAGTGCATCTTCCTGCGCCACCGCCGAGAGCTCGCAGTGAGTTCTGATGTGGCGGTCCAGCCGGTTCGAATACTTGTCGCCTGCGCCGGAATCGGGCAGATACCTGCTCGTCGTTGACTCTTCCAGAACTCATGGCCAAGAGCAACCTCCTCTCTTCTTTGTTTTTCACAAAGTGGGTGATTCCCAGATGCTGGCTGAGGCGGGCGTACATCCGAAAACACAGAGGGCACGTGTCGGCGGGCATCTTGGCAGAGCGAGAAGAATCACGGAATGTGGCGCTGGGCTGACTGGAGTGGAATGACTGGTGTCCTCTTATATTTACCTGTACTCTCTTACTGTACACTTACCTGAAAATGTAATGCAATTCAACATAAGTCACTCTACATGGGGTGCAATTAAAGTAAGTCACTGTACACTCACCTGAAAAATGTAGTGCAATTTAAGGTCATTCCCTGTACACTTACCTGTAAATGGAGCTCAATTTAATGTAAGTCACTGTACACTTACCTGTAAATGGAGTTCAGTTTGATGTAAGCCACTGTACACTTACCTGTAAATGGAGTTCAGTTTGATGTAAGCCACTGTACACTTGCCTGTAAATGGAGTTCAGTTTGATGTAAGTCACTGTTCACGTACCTGTAAATGGAGTTCAATTTAATGTAAGTCACTGTACACTTACCTGTAAATGGAGCTCAATTTAATGTAAGTCACTGTTCACTTACCTGTAAATGGAGTGCAATTTAAAGTAAGTTACCCTACACTTACCTGTAAATGGAGTGCAATTTAAGGTAAGTCACTGTACACTTACCTGGAAATGGAGTGCAATTTAAAGTAAGTCACGGTGCATGTAGTTCAATGTAAAGTAAGTTACTCTACACTTACCTGTAAATGGAGTTCAGTTTAATGTAAGTTACTCTTCACTTACCTGTAAATGGAGTTCAATGTAAAAATACGTTACTCTACACTTACCTGTAAATGGAGTTCAGTTTAATGTAAGTTACTCTTCACTTACCTGTAAATGGAGTTCAATGTAAAGTAAGTTACTCTACACTTACCTGTAAATGGAGTTCAATGTAAAGTAAGTTACTCTACACTTACCTGTAAATGGAGTGCAGTTTAATGTAAGTTACTCTACACTTACCTGTAAATGGAGTTCAATGTAAAGTAAGTTACTCTACACTTACCTGTAAATGGAGTTCAGTTTAATGTAAGTTACTCTTCACTTACCTGTAAATGGAGTTCAATGTAAAGTAAGTTACTCTACACTTACCTGTAAATGGAGTGCAGTTTAATGTAAGTTACTCTACACTTACCTGTAATTGGAGTTCAATGTAAAGTAAGTTACTCTACACTTACCTGTAAATGGAGTGCAGTTTAATGTAAGTTACTCTACACTTACCTGTAAATGGAGTTCAATGTAAAGTAAGTAACTCTACACTTACCTGTAAATGGAGTGCAGTTTAATGTAAGTTACTCTAAACTTACCTGTAAATGGAGTGCAATTTAAAGTAAGTCACTGTACATTACATGGGTGACTTACTTGAATGTATACCTTAACGCTCCATTCCATTTTGAAGTAAGCCACTATGTCATATAAATACTGATTTAGCAGGGGGTTTGTTCAGTTTCCCAGAAACATCACCACGGACGTTCCTTTATCGGAAACACTGTGAGGATTTCTATTTCTATTGCTTTAATCATGTTTGATTGTCGTTGCAAAAGAAGCTCAAAAAAGGTAAGTTATTATGTGTTTCAAAGTTTTAACAGTTAAAGGAATTGATTCATTTATACAGTGCTGTTCTGATGCTGCTGCTGCTGCTCCTGCAAAAAAAAAAAAAAAAGTTTAAAAGACTTTAAGTCATACATCATTCTTTCATGTTATTGTTTATATTTGATACCATGTCTTTGTCTTGAAGGTCTCCTGTCCGCAGACTTGGCACCTAGCGCTGGTATGGTCCAGATTCAGGAAGTGGTCGACGCAGCCATACTTCTGGACTCCTTGGCTGGGTAATTCTCTTCATTCATCTAGGACATAAAAAAATCACAGACTATTGGTTACAGCAGATTAGCAACTGATCAACATTTATTATTGTATATTATAATAAAACTTTTGTATTCCTCACTAATGCAGGACTTCTTCAGAAGAGGGGAAACACCCGTTTGTCCAGAAACTAGCACGAGCCAACTGCGAGACGTCTAAAAGTTTTTTGAAATATTTCCGGTTTCTCTGGACGGCCCACCACCGTCAAAGAAGCAGCGCGTTGATGGCAGGTTTCCACCGGACAACTCGTTTTATGACAAGTGGCGCCTCTCCCAGCATGCCAGCAGAACAGAATATCTTCTCTGTAAGTATCCAAACCCATCAATACAGCGCTGGCACTCATTAACTCGCCCTGAATTCACAGAGACAAATGACTTGCATGAGTAAAGTTTTGTCATTCTGTTCTTACAGCACACTTCTCTGTGCGCCAGCCTTCGGCCGCAAAAGTGTCGAGGCTGATTGCCCAGGAGGGCTGGAAGAGCAATTGCCCCAAACCAGAGGAAATCACAAAGAGTTGGAAACCAGCCACCAAATGCATTTTAAAGACAAACCCATACATAATTCGTTGTGTGTGAGCAGATGTGGACGGGTCTTGCAATGAAAGATTTTGGTGCATCAGGAATTGGTAAGGACATTTTACCTCTCTTTTAACAGCACAGAGAACTAAAATTCAATCCTGAAATGTCTTGTCTATGTGCAAAGTTTGTTCAGTAACTCAGTTTAATGTTTTCCAAATAACAGGAGTGGTTGCAATGCGTATTTTCCGAGAAGGGGACATTGTCTGTGATTACCACGGAAAGGTAATCACCGCAGCAGAAGGGAGGACCATGATGAAGGACATTCATGATGAGGCCGGGTACCTCTTTTTCTTCAAATCTGGACAGAGAGAACTGTGCATTGATGGTCAGACCTTCCCGTGCGAGTGTCATCCTGAAGCGGACACATTTGGCCGTAGAATAAATCACTCGTCCAAGTCTCCTAACTTGAAGCCATTCCTCTGCACGATCAATATCGATGGAGAGGACAAGGACGTGATTTTGTTTAAGGCTCTGCGGGACATCCTTGTGGATACAGAGTTAAAGTTCGACTACGGGGTCAACAGAAGGTCGTTCCGAGGAGAGGGCCTGGACCTGGAATGGCTGGACGAATAGGCCACGTGCAGAGTACTTTGGTTTTGTAATGTTCTTTGAGTTGAATAAAAATATTTGATTAAAATAAGTCTGTGTAATTGTTATTTTTTATGTTTAAAAACAATTATATTATATAATAAAATATATAATGGAGCTCCAAACATAATAAATATAATAAAATGTATAATTAAACTTCATAATAATTATAATAATTTCAATGTTTTCAGACCATGCATGCTTAAACAACAACAGCAACAACAACAACAGCAACAACAACAACAACAATAATAATAATAATAATAAAGATAAAAAAATGAAATGATCATTGATTTCACCAAAACATAACAGCTGCAGCTTATTTGACATGACCCAGGTATAACCAACAGTGCAATGTGCAGGACACAGCCTAGCGAATTGATTGACATTACATTCGATATGTTCTGTGTGATAATAACATCAAAACAGACAAACTCTGTGTTTAAAGTTATTTATTTATTTCTCTGTCAAACAATTTGAATAAGTTACAAAAAAAGTACACATACAAATAAGTTTTATCTAAATAAAATAAAAATCTTAATAAGTAAACACTTAAAAAAAAAAGACTATTAAACTCACTATCACACATATACAATTTTTAGATAATATGTAGGAGTGTAAATATAAAAAAACGTACAAATAAATCAAATAAAAAAATAAATACAAAAATAAAAAACTTGTACACTTACCTGAAAACGGAGTGCAATTTAAAGTAAGCCCCTGTACACTTACCTGAAAACGGAGTGCAATTTAAAGTAAGCCCCTGTACACTTACCTGAAAACGGAGTGCAATTTAAAGTAAGTCACTGTACACTTACCTGAAAACGGAGTGCAATTTAAAGTAAGCCCCTGTACACTTACCTGAAAACGGAGTGCAATTTAAAGTAAGTCACTGTACACTTACCTGAAAACGGAGTGCAATTTAAAGTAAGTCACTGTACACTTACCTGAAAATGAAGTGGGGCATGCCAGCTATAGCTTAGTATGCTTTTCATTGCCAGGCTGAGGTGCATTCATTGCAGGTTAGTACACTTTTATTGTACATTAATTTTGAAAAGTGACACCTATACATTATTTCAAAGTCATTTTAAGGCTAGTAATGCATAGTTATGAGCTGTAAAGTACTTTTTGTCTTTTCTGTGCACTGTAATGTATGTTTTAGGTAATTTAGGAAACATTTATAACCTATTAATGCGTTGAGCACATTATAAGCAGCTGCTGTAACCCTGTGGTTAATTTACAGTAATATTGTTTGTTTCTAGAATTTCTAAGTGAATTAACTTTGTTTACATTTCTAAAAAACTTTCTTTTTGAACCATGAATTTGCAAATTGTCAGAGAAAACTGATGGCTGAGGTCGTGGTGCCAGAGGCAAGAGAGGAGCCGGTGCCGGATGCATGGCAGGAGCCGGTGCAGGAGGCGTGGGAGGAGGTGGTGGATAATGCATGGCAGGAGCCGGTGCAGGAGGAGTGGGAGGAGGCGGTGGAGGAGGCGTGGCAGGAGCCGGTACAGGAGGCACAGCAGGAGGCGGTGCTGGAGGCGTGGGAGGAGGTGGTGGATAATGCATGGCAGGAGCCGGTGCAGGAGGAGTGGGAGGAGGCGGTGGAGGAGGCGTGGCAGGAGCCGGTACAGGAGGCACAGCAGGAGGCGGTGCTGGAGGCGGTGCAGGAAGCGGGGCCTGAGGAGCGGCCATCCTGCGCAGACCCCCGGTGCCTCGAGGAGCGAGACGAGCTCAAGAAGAAAGTGAAAACGCTCTCTGAGGCTCTGGGGGAAATGTACAGGCCGCAAAGGCTGTCGATTCCACTCTCCTTTGTTTGGGTAAGTCCGTCTTCTCACGTTGAACCTTTTTCCGGTGTGTTTGCTATTTGCTATTTGAATTTCTCATTCTTTTCAGGCCGAGGGTTGCGTCTGCTGCCCACCTACAGTGTGGAACAGGAAACGTCCCCTGCCCCCCCCCGCAACAATCTGTTCCTCCATTAAAAAAATAAATGTTTCAAAAGTTTATACCGTCCTGTCTTTTTGGCTGCAGAACAAATTGCTTAAAAACACAGTGTGCTGTCAAAATGACTTGAGTTAATATAATAACTAATGCATCTAATGCATCCCAATGAGTGTACCAGACATGAGATGTTTGGGTTTAAAAGTACAAATAAATATATTTAAAAGACTATTAAACTTATTAACACACGCACACACATATAATATATATATATATATATATATATATATATATATATATATATATATATATATATAATTTTTTATTATGACTACAAATATAACAACTTGCAAATAAATAAAATAAACACTTACCTGTAAATGGAGTGCAATTTAAAGTAAGTTATCCTACACTTACCTGAAAATGGAGTTCAATGTAAAGTAAGTCACTGTACACTGGAGTGCAATTTAATGTAAGTTACTCTACACTTACCTGTAAATGGAGCTCAATTTAATGCAAGTTACTCTACACTTACCTTTTATAGGCAAGTGTATATTAACTTACTTTAAATTGCACTCCATTTACAAGAGTAACTTACATTAAATTGCACTCTACACTTACCTGTAAATTGAGTGCAATTTAAAGTAAGTCACTGTATACTTACCTGGAAATGGAGTGCAATGTAAAGTAAGTCACTGTACATTCACCTGGAAGTGCTGGCCATGAGACAAAGGCTGGACACATCAAAAATGGTATTTATAGACTGAACTTTAATGTACCATTTATTTATAATTTACAAAAAACAATGGCAACTGAAAAAAAATAAAACTTCTCACATCAGATCACAAAGAAATCACATCTCTTCTTCGTCGTCAGCAAAATACTGAAGGAAAGGAAAAACATCACAACATATTAATACAATAACTGTCACCACACTACTGAGATGAGTAGACAAAATCACAGTCTGTATTACAAAGTGCAACATTACATCTTCATCGTCAAGAAAAGGAGGGCGAGGTGGTGGACTTATGGAGGAGATGGAGGAGGAGATGGGGGGAGAAGGAGAAGGAGAAGGAGGCGGAGGAGGAGGAGGAGGAGGAGGAGGAGGAGGAGGAGGAGGCGGAGGTGGCACATCATCAACCGGCGAACTTAGCTCATCACTGTCCTAAAAAAAACATTACAAGGGATAACTGTAGTAGTCATTTTACAATAATAATAATTATAATAATAATAATAATAATAACACACAGTCTGAAAACATATTCATGCCTTAATGAAAAAGGTACCCAACTTACGGATCTTGAAATTTTTACAGTAGTTGCCTAAGGTGAAAAAAGTTGATTAAGTTATTAATTGATTGAAAGTGGTTAGTATTATATTGTATGCAATAATGTATTAATTTTAATTACCATGCTGTAGCTGCTAACCCCACTATCACTGGAGCTATTCATTTTATGACCTTGCAGGAGATGATGATTTCGAAACGCTTCTCTGAATTTTAGGATTGTGATGAAGTGCCACCTGCCACTTATTCGACAGGGTCCCGTAGGCTGTCTGTTGTCAGTCCATTAATGGGTCATATTTCATAATAATAATGATGTTGTGTGATAAAACCTACTGTACGCCACACGGGGCACAGTCAAACACAGTGAGGTACATTACAGCTATTCATTTAGGATAGTTAGCCTAAAATGTAACTGTGCATGAAACGCTTACAGGTGGCCATTCAAACAGATCACAGGTGGTATGGTGGTATTGAGTCATAATTCATAATTAAAATGGTATTGTGTGATAAAACCTACTGTACGCCACACAGGGGGCACGGTCAAACACAGTGATGTACATTAGAGATGTTGATTATGCATAAATAGCTTTAAAAATGACATGTCCACAGACAGCATGCAGAGGCCCCGTTAAATAAGTTACAGGGTGGCGTTTTTAGTGATATAATCGGTTTGTCGCTTACAGCTCCGCGAGGGAAAGGCGAATGCTTCTGAAACTCTGGCCCCATAGAGAGCAGGGTGAGACGGATCGAACGAGACCAGCCACGCCCCGGAAGTCCGCTGGAGTCCCGAGCAGCATCCGGTCAAAGTACCGACATTCAACCGGTCGAATCTCCGGAACCGAGCCGAGTTGGGGCTCCATACTCTGGGTGCCGAGGGGTGCCAAGGGTCCCCCCCAGCACCCGGCGTTTGGAGCTCCAACTCGGCTCGGTTTCTGAGAAACGGCCGCCGAAATCTGGACCGGAAGTGGCCGTATCTCGGAACCGGGAGGTCCCAGGAGCTGGGGACGGAGGGTCCGGAAGGGTCCCTCGGGCCCCTCTAAGACCCCTTAGTTTTGAGGTCCAACTCGGCTGGACTTTCGATAAAAGCCCGTTTAAACAAACGGGAATTTTGGACAAAACGGTCCCTATCTCTGGAGGGGCGTGTCTCAGCGGCTCGTCCTTCGGGGTGACGAGGGGTCCCTAGGGGTCCTCCCCGCCCCCTGCGTCCCGAGCCTCTGGGTCGCTTCCTTCCGAAGTGCACCCTTGCCTATTGGGCCCTATATCTCGGCCCGCGGGGGCGCTAGAGGCTCGGGCCCGGGCGCGTTGGAGAGGCCCCCCCGAGACCCTCCTTCGACCCGAGTTTGGTGCCTCTAGGCGGCTTAGGCGCGGAGCTGTAGCCGCTGAAATTCGGGTGTCAAAATTTCGCAGAGTCGAAAAATCCAGAAAGTCCCGACTTCCACCCCCTCCGCCGCTCTCAGCCAAGCCGGGGAAGGCTCACCCTCCCCGGCCAGGGTCAGATTCGCCCGCGACCCCCGACCCCACCCCCCCGGAACGAGCGTGAATGATCGGTTTGTCGCTTACAGCTCCGCGAGGGAAAGGCGAATGCCTCTGAAACTCTGGCCCCATAGAGAGCAGGGTGAGACGGATCGAACGAGACCAGCCACGCCCCGGAAGTCCGCTGGAGTCCCGAGCAGCATCCGGTCAAAGTACCGACATTCAACCGGGCGAATCTCCGGAACCGAGCCGAGTTGGGGCTCCATACTCTGGGTGCCGAGGGGTGCCAAGGGTCCCCCCCAGCACCCGGCGTTTGGAGCTCCAACTCGGCTCGGTTTCTGAGAAACGGCCGCCGAAATCTGGACCGGAAGTGGCCGTATCTCGGAACCGGGAGGTCCCAGGAGCTGGGGACGGAGGGTCCGGAAGGGTCCCTCGGGCCCCTCTAAGACCCCTTAGTTTTGAGGTCCAACTCGGCTGGACTTTCGATAAAAGCCCGTTTAAACAAACGGGAATTTTGGACAAAACGGTCCCTATCTCTGGAGGGGCGTGTCTCAGCGGCTCGTCCTTCGGGGTGACGAGGGTCCCTAGGGTCCTCCCGCCCCTGCGTCCCGAGCCTCTGGGTCGCTTCCTTCCGAAGTGCACCCTTGCCTATTGGGCCCTATATCTCGGCCCGCGGGGGCGCTAGAGGCTCGGGCCCGGGCGCGTTGGAGAGGCCCCCCCGAGACCCTCCTTCGACCCGAGTTTGGTGCCTCTAGGCGGCTCGGGCGCGGAGCTGTAGCCGCTTGAAATTGGTGTCAAAATTTCGCAGAGTCGAAAAATCCAGAAAGTCCCGACTTCCACCCTCCGCCGCACTCAGCCAAGCCGGGGAAGGCTCACCCTCCCCGGCCAGGGTCAGATTCGCCCGCGACCCCGACCCCACCCCGGAACGAGCGTGAATGATCGGTTTGTCGCACAGCTCCGCGAGAAGGCGAATGCCTCTGAAACTCTGGCCCCATAGAGAGCAGGGTGAGTCGGATCGAACGAGACCAGCCACGCCCCGGAAGTGCGCTGGAGTCCCGAGCAGCATCCGGTCAAAGTACCGACATTCAACCGGCGAATCTCGGAACCGAGCCGAGTTGGGGCTCCATACTCTGGGTGCCGAGGGTGCCAAGGGTCCCCAGCACCCGGCGTTTGGAGCTCCAACTGCTCGGTTTCTGAGAAACGCCGCCAAATCTGGACCGGAAGTGGCCGTATCTCGGAACCGGGAGATCCCAGGAGCTGGGGACGGAGGGTCCGGAAGGGTCCCTCGGGCCCCTCTAAGACCCCTTAGTTTTGAGGTCCAACTCGGCTGGACTTTCGATAAAAGCCCGTTTAAACAAACGGGAATTTTGGACAAAACGGTCCCTATCTCTGGAGGCGTGTCTCAGCGGCTCGTCCTTCGGGGTGACGAGGGGTCCCTAGGGGTCCTCCCCGCCCCCTGCGTCCCGAGCCTCTGGGTCGCTTCCTTCCGAAGTGCACCCTTTCCTGTTGGGCCCTATATCTCGGCCCGCGGGGGCGCTTGAGGCTCGGGCCCGGGCGCGTTGGAGAGGCCCCCCCGAGACCCTCCTTCGACCCGAGTTTGGTGCCTCTAGGCGGCTCGGACGCGGAGCTGTAGCCGCTTGAAATTCGGGTGTCAAAATTTCCCAGAATCGAAAAATCCAGAAAGTCCTGACTTCCACCCCCTCCGCCGCTCTCAGCCAAGCCGGGGAAGGCTCACCCTCCCCGGCCACGGTCAGATTTGCCCGCGACCCCCCCGGAAATGCATCACATAAGGCTGAAGTGCCACCTGCCACTTATTCGACAGGGTTCCTGCAGGCTGTCTGTTGTCAGTGCATTAATGGGTCATATTTCATAATTAAAATGGTATTGTGTGATAAAACCTACTGTACGCCACACAGGGGGCACAGTCAAACACAGTGAGGTACATTACAGCTATTAATTTAGCATAGTTAGCCTAAAATGTAACTGTGCATGAAACGCTTACAGGTGGCCATTCAAACAGATCACAGGTGGTATGGTGCTTTGGCCTTATTTTTTGGGGGCTGATGAATTCCCGGAAAAGCGTCTCTGAATCTTCGGAAATGCATCACATATGCTGAAGTGCCACCTACCACTCATTCGACGGGGTTCCTGCAGGCTGTCTGTTGTCAGTCCATTATTGAGTCATATTTCATAATTAAAGTGGTACTGTGTGACAAAACCTACTTTACGCCACACAGGGGGCGCGATACAACACAATGAGGTACATTACAGCTATTAATTTAGCATATTTTTCAAAAAATCACAGGCGGTTAGGGGGACGATGGACAGGCTGTCTGTGATCAGTCCAATATTGGGTCATATTTCATAATTAAAGTGGTACTGTGTGATAAAACCTACTGTACGCCACTCAGGGGGCGCGATACAACACAATGAGGTACATTACAGCTATTAATTTAGCATATTTTTCAAAAAATCACAGGCGGTTAGGGGACGATGGACAGGCTGTCTGTGATCAGTCCAATATTGGGTCATATTTCATAATTAAAGTGGTACTGTGTGATAAAACCTACTGTACGCCACTCAGGGGGCGCGATACAACACAATGAGGTACATTACAGCTATTAATTTAGCATATTTTTCCAAAAATCACAGGCGGTTAGGGGGACGATGGACAGGCTGTCTGTGGTCAGTCCATTATTGGGTCATATTTCATAATTAAAGTGGTACTGTGTGATAAAACCTACTGTACGCCACTCAGGGGGCGCGATACAACACAATGAGGTACATTGCAGCTATTAATTTAGCATATTTTGCATAAAATTGCAGGCGGTTAGGGGGACGATGAACAGGCTGTCTGTGGTCAGTCCATTATTGGGTCATATTTCATAATTAAAGTGGTACTGTGTGATAAAACCTACTGTACGCCACTCAGAGGGCGATACAACACAATGAGGTACATTACAGCTATTAATTTAGCATATTTTTCAAAAAATCGCAGGCGGTTAGGGGGACGATGGACAGGCTGTCTATGGTCAGTCCATTATTGGGTCATATTTCATAATTAAAGTGGTACTGTGTGATAAAACCTACTGTACGCCACACAGGGGGCGCGATACAACACAATGAGGTACATTACAGCTATTAATTTAGCATATTTTTCCAAAAATCACAGGCGGTTAGGGGGACGATGGACAGGCTGTCTGTGATCAGTCCATTATTGGGTCATATTTCATAATTAAAGTGGTACTGTGTGATAAAACCTACTGTACGCCACACAGGGGGCGCGATACAACACAATGAGGTACATTACAGCTATTAATTTAGCATATTTTTCAAAAAATCACAGGCTGTTAGGGGGACGATGGACAGGCTGTCTGTGGTCAGTCCATTATTGGGTCATATTTCATAATTAAAGTGGTTCTGTGTGATAAAACCTACTGTACGCCACACAGGGGGCGCGATACAACACAATGAGGTACATTACAGCTATTAATTTAGCATATTTTCCAAAAAATCACAGGCGGTTAGGGGGACGATGGACAGGCTGTCTGTGGTCAGTCCATTACTGGGTCATATTTCATAATTAAAGTGGTACTGTGTGATAAAACCTACTGTACGCCACTCAGGGGGCGCGATACAACACAATGAGGTACATTACAGCTATTAATTTAGCATATTTTTCCAAAAATCACAGGCGGTTAGGGGGACGATGGACAGGCTGTCTGTGATCAGTCCATTATTGGGTCATATTTCATAATTAAAGTGGTACTGTGTGATAAAACCTACTGTACGCCACACAGGGGGCGCGATACAACACAATGAGGTACATTACAGCTATTAATTTAGCATATTTTTCCAAAAATCACAGGCGGTTAGGGGGACGATGGACAGGCTGTCTGTGGTCAGTCCATTATTGGGTCATATTTCATAATTAAAGTGGTACTGTGTGATAAAACCTACTGTACGCCACTCAGGGGGCGCGATACAACACAATGAGGTACATTACAGCTATTAATTTAGCATATTTTTCCAAAAATCACAGGCGGTTAGGGGGACGATGGACAGGCTGTCTGTGATCAGTCCATTATTGGGTCATATTTCATAATTAAAGTGGTACTGTGTGATAAAACCTACTGTACGCCACACAGGGGGCGCGATACAACACAATGAGGTACATTACAGCTATTAATTTAGCATATTTTTCAAAAATCACAGGCGGTTAGGGGGACGATGGACAGGCTGTCTGTGGTCAGTCCATTATTGGGTCATATTTCATAATTAAAGTGGTACTGTGTGATAAAATCTACTGTACGCCACTCAGGGGGCGCGATACAACACAATGAGGTACATTGCAGCTATTAATTTAGCATATTTTGCATAAAATTGCAGGCGGTTAGGGGGACGATGAACAGGCTGTCTGTGGTCAGTCCATTATTGGGTCATATTTCATAATTAAAGTGGTACTGTGTGATAAAACCTACTGTACGCCACTCAGGGGGCGCGATACAACACAATGAGGTACATTACAGCTATTAATTTAGCATATTTTTCATAAAATCACAGGCGGTTAGGGGGACGATGGACAGGCTGTCTGTGATCAGTCCATTATTGGGTCATATTTCATAATTAAAGTGGTACTGTGTGATAAAACCTACTGTACGCCACACAGGGGGCGCGATACAACACAATGAGGTAAATTACAGCTATTAATTTAGCATATTTTTCAAAAAATCACAGGCGGTTAGGGGGACGATGGACAGGCTGTCTGTGGTCAGTCCATTATTGGGTCATATTTCATAATTAAAGTGGTACTGTGTGATAAAACCTACTGTACGCCACACAGGGGGCGCGATACAACACAATGAGGTACATTACAGCTATTAATTTAGCATATTTTTCAAAAAATCACAGGCGGTTAGGGGGACGATGGACAGGCTGTCTGTGGTCAGTCCATTATTGGGTCATATTTCATAATTAAAGTGGTACTGTGTGATAAAATCTACTGTACGCCACTCAGGGGGCGCGATACAACACAATGAGGTACATTGCAGCTATTAATTTAGCATATTTTGCATAAAATTGCAGGCGGTTAGGGGGACGATGAACAGGCTGTCTGTGGTCAGTCCATTATTGGGTCATATTTCATAATTAAAGTGGTACTGTGTGATAAAACCTACTGTACGCCACTCAGGGGGCGCGATACAACACAATGAGGTACATTACAGCTATTAATTTAGCATATTTTTCAAAAAATCACAGGCGGTTAGGGGGACGATGGACAGGCTGTCTATGGTCAGTCCATTATTGGGTCATATTTCATAATTAAAGTGGTACTGTGTGATAAAACCTACTGTACGCCACTCAGGGGGCGCGATACAACACAATGAGGTACATTACAGCTATTAATTTAGCATATTTTTCCAAAAATCACAGGCGGTTAGGGGGACGATGGACAGGCTGTCTGTGATCAGTCCATTATTGGGTCATATTTCATAATTAAAGTGGTACTGTGTGATAAAACCTACTGTACGCCACTCAGGGGGCGCGATACAACACAATGAGGTACATTACAGCTATTAATTTAGCATATTTTTCAAAAAATCACAGGCGGTTAGGGGGACGATGGACAGGCTGTCTATGGTCAGTCCATTATTGGGTCATATTTCATAATTAAAGTGGTACTGTGTGATAAAACCTACTGTACGCCACACAGGGGGCGCGATACAACACAATGAGGTACATTACAGCTATTAATTTAGCATATTTTTCCAAAAATCACAGGCGGTTAGGGGGACGATGGACAGGCTGTCTGTGGTCAGTCCATTATTGGGTCATATTTCATAATTAAAGTGGTACTGTGTGATAAAACCTACTGTACGCCACACAGGGGGCGCGATACAACACAATGAGGTACATTGCAGCTATTAATTTAGCATATTTTGCATAAAATTGCAGGCGGTTAGGGGGACGATGAACAGGCTGTCTGTGGTCAGTCCATTATTGGGTCATATTTCATAATTAAAGTGGTACTGTGTGATAAAACCTACTGTACGCCACTCAGGGGGCGCGATACAACACAATGAGGTACATTACAGCTATTAATTTAGCATATTTTTCAAAAAATCGCAGGCGGTTAGGGGGACGATGGACAGGCTGTCTATGGTCAGTCCATTATTGGGTCATATTTCATAATTAAAGTGGTACTGTGTGATAAAACCTACTGTACGCCACACAGGGCGCGATACAACACAATGAGGTACATTACAGCTATTAATTTAGCATATTTTTCCAAAAATCACAGGCGGTTAGGGGGACGATGGACAGGCTGTCTGTGATCAGTCCATTATTGGGTCATATTTCATAATTAAAGTGGTACTGTGTGATAAAACCTACTGTACGCCACACAGGGGGCGCGATACAACACAATGAGGTACATTACAGCTATTAATTTAGCATATTTTCCAAAAATCACAGGCTGTTAGGGGGACGATGGACAGGCTGTCTGTGGTCAGTCCATTATTGGGTCATATTTCATAATTAAAGTGGTTCTGTGTGATAAAACCTACTGTACGCCACACAGGGGGCGCGATACAACACAATGAGGTACATTACAGCTATTAATTTAGCATATTTTCCAAAAATCACAGGCGGTTAGGGGGCGATGGACAGGCTGTCTGTGGTCAGTCCATTACTGGGTCATATTTCATAATTAAAGTGGTACTGTGTGATAAAACCTACTACGCCACTCAGGCGCGATACAACACAATGAGGTACATTACAGCTATTAATTTAGCATATTTTCCAAAAATCACAGGCGGTTAGGGGGACGATGGACAGGCTGTCTGTGATCAGTCCATTATTGGGTCATATTTCATAATTAAAGTGGTACTGTGTGATAAAACCTACTGTACGCCACACAGGGGGCGCGATACAACACAATGAGGTACATTACAGCTATTAATTTAGCATATTTTCCAAAAAATCACAGGCGGTTAGGGGGACGATGGACAGGCTGTCTGTGGTCAGTCCATTATTGGGTCATATTTCATAATTAAAGTGGTACTGTGTGATAAAACCTACTATACGCCACTCAGGGCGCGATACAACACAATGAGGTACATTACAGCTATTAATTTAGCATATTTTGCATAAAATTGCAGGCGGTTAGGGGGACGATGAACAGGCTGTCTGTGGTCAGTCCATTATTGGGTCATATTTCATAATTAAAGTGGTACTGTGTGATAAAACCTACTGTACGCCACTCAGGGGGCGCGATACAACACAATGAGGTACATTACAGCTATTAATTTAGCATATTTTTCAAAAAATCACAGGCGGTTAGGGGGACGATGGACAGGCTGTCTATGGTCAGTCCATTATTGGGTCATATTTCATAATTAAAGTGGTACTGTGTGATAAAACCTACTGTACGCCACTCAGGGGGCGCGATACAACACAATGAGGTACATTACAGCTATTAATTTAGCATATTTTTCCAAAAATCACAGGCGGTTAGGGGGACGATGGACAGGCTGTCTGTGATCAGTCCATTATTGGGTCATATTTCATAATTAAAGTGGTACTGTGTGATAAAACCTACTGTACGCCACACAGGGGGCGCGATACAACACAATGAGGTACATTACAGCTATTCATTTAGCATATTTTTCAAAAAATCACAGGCGGTTAGGGGGACGATGGACAGGCTGTCTGTGGTCAGTCCATTATTGGGTCATATTTCATAATTAAAGTGGTACTGTGTGATAAAATCTACTGTACGCCACTCAGGCGCGATACAACACAATGAGGTACATTGCAGCTATTAATTTAGCATATTTTTCAAAAAATTGCAGGCGGTTAGGGGGACGATGAACAGGCTGTCTGTGGTCAGTCCATTATTGGGTCATATTTCATAATTAAAGTGGTACTGTGTGATAAAACCTACTGTACGCCACTCAGGGGGCGCGATATAACACAATGAGGTACATTACAGCTATTAATTTAGCATATTTTCAAAAAATCACAGGCGGTTAGGGGGACGATGGACAGGCTGTCTGTGATCAGTCCATTATTGGGTCATATTTCATAATTAAAGTGGTACTGTGTGATAAAACCTACTGTACGCCACACAGGGGGCGCGATACAACACAATGAGGTAAATTACAGCTATTCATTTAGCATATTTTTCAAAAAATCACAGGCGGTTAGGGGGACGATGGACAGGCTGTCTGTGGTCAGTCCATTATTGGGTCATATTTCATAATTAAAGTGGTACTGTGTGATAAAACCTACTGTACGCCACACAGGGGGCGCGATACAACACAATGAGGTACATTACAGCTATTAATTTAGCATATTTTCAAAAATCACAGGCGGTTAGGGGACGATGGACAGGCTGTCTGTGGTCAGTCCATTATTGGGTCATATTTCATAATTAAAGTGGTACTGTGTGATAAAATCTACTGTACGCCACTCAGGGGGCGCGATACAACACAATGAGGTACATTGCAGCTATTAATTTAGCATATTTTGCATAAAATTGCAGGCGGTTAGGGGACGATGAACAGGCTGTCTGTGGTCAGTCCATTATTGGGTCATATTTCATAATTAAAGTGGTACTGTGTGATAAAACCTACTGTACGCCACTCAGGGGGCGCGATACAACACAATGAGGTACATTGCAGCTATTAATTTAGCATATTTTTCAAAAAATCACAGGCGTTAGGGGACGATGGACAGGCTGTCTATGGTCAGTCCATTATTGGGTCATATTTCATAATTAAAGTGGTACTGTGTGATAAAACCTACTGTACGCCACTCAGGGGGCGCGATACAACACAATGAGGTACATTACAGCTATTAATTTAGCATATTTTTCAAAAATCACAGGCGGTTAGGGGACGATGGACAGGCTGTCTGTGATCAGTCCATTATTGGGTCATATTTCATAATTAAAGTGGTACTGTGTGATAAAACCTACTGTACGCCACTCAGGGGCGCTATACAACACAATGAGGTACATTACAGCTATTAATTTAGCATATTTTTCAAAAAATCACAGGCGGTTAGGGGGACGATGGACAGGCTGTCTATGGTCAGTCCATTATTGGGTCATATTTCATAATTAAAGTGGTACTGTGTGATAAAACCTACTGTACGCCACACAGGGGGCGCGATACAACACAATGAGGTACATTACAGCTATTAATTTAGCATATTTTTCCAAAAATCACAGGCGGTTAGGGGGACGATGGACAGGCTGTCTGTGGTCAGTCCATTATTGGGTCATATTTCATAATTAAAGTGGTACTGTGTGATAAAATCTACTGTATGCCACTCAGGGGCGCGATACAACACAATGAGGTACATTGCAGCTATTAATTTAGCATATTTTGCATAAAATTGCAGGCGGTTAGGGGGACGATGAACAGGCTGTCTGTGGTCAGTCCATTATTGGGTAATATTTCATAATTAAAGTGGTACTGTGTGATAAAACCTACTGTACGCCTACTCAGGGGCGCGATACAACACAATGAGGTACATTACAGCTATTAATTTAGCATATTTTTCAAAAATCGGTTAGGGGACGATGGACAGGCTGTCTATGGTCAGTCCATTATTGGGTCATATTTCATAATTAAAGTGGTACTGTGTGATAAAACCTACTGTACGCCACACAGGGGGCGCGATACAACACAATGAGGTACATTACAGCTATTAATTTAGCATATTTTTCCAAAAATCACAGGCGGTTAGGGGGACGATGGACAGGCTGTCTGTGATCAGTCCATTATTGGGTCATATTTCATAATTAAAGTGGTACTGTGTGATAAAACCTACTGTACGCCACACAGGGGGCGCGATACAACACAATGAGGTACATTACAGCTATTAATTTAGCATATTTTTCAAAAAATCACAGGCTGTTAGGGGGACGATGGACAGGCTGTCTGTGGTCAGTCCATTATTGGGTCATATTTCATAATTAAAGTGGTTCTGTGTGATAAAACCTACTGTACGCCACACAGGGGGCGCGATACAACACAATGAGGTACATTACAGCTATTAATTTAGCATATTTTCCAAAAATCACAGGCGGTTAGGGGACGATGGACAGGCTGTCTGTGGTCAGTCCATTACTGGGTCATATTTCATAATTAAAGTGGTACTGTGTGATAAAACCTACTGTACGCCACTCAGGGGGCGCGATACAACACAATGAGGTACATTACAGCTATTAATTTAGCATATTTTTCCAAAAATCACAGGCGGTTAGGGGGACGATGGACAGGCTGTCTGTGATCAGTCCATTATTGGGTCATATTTCATAATTAAAGTGGTACTGTGTGATAAAACCTACTGTACGCCACACAGGGGGCGCGATACAACACAATGAGGTACATTACAGCTATTAATTTAGCATATTTTTCCAAAAATCACAGGCGGTTAGGGGGACGATGGACAGGCTGTCTGTGGTCAGTCCATTATTGGGTCATATTTCATAATTAAAGTGGTACTGTGTGATAAAACCTACTGTACGCCACTCAGGGGGCGCGATACAACACAATGAGGTACATTACAGCTATTAATTTAGCATATTTTGCATAAAATTGCAGGCGGTTAGGGGGACGATGAACAGGCTGTCTGTGGTCAGTCCATTATTGGGTCATATTTCATAATTAAAGTGGTACTGTGTGATAAAACCTACTGTACGCCACTCAGGGGGCGCGATACAACACAATGAGGTACATTACAGCTATTAATTTAGCATATTTTTCCAAAAATCACAGGCGGTTAGGGGGACGATGGACAGGCTGTCTATGGTCAGTCCATTATTGGGTCATATTTCATAATTAAAGTGGTACTGTGTGATAAAACCTACTGTACGCCAAGGGGCGCGATACAACACAATGAGGTACATTACAGCTATTAATTTAGCATATTTTTCCAAAAATCACAGGCGGTTAGGGGGACGATGGACAGGCTGTCTGTGATCAGTCCATTATTGGGTCATATTTCATAATTAAAGTGGTACTGTGTGATAAAACCTACTGTACGCCACACAGGGGGCGCGATACAACACAATGAGGTACATTACAGCTATTAATTTAGCATATTTTTCAAAAATCACAGGCGGTTAGGGGACGATGGACAGGCTGTCTGTGGTCAGTCCATTATTGGGTCATATTTCATAATTAAAGTGGTACTGTGTGATAAAATCTACTGTACGCCACTCAGGGGGCGCGATACAACACAATGAGGTACATTGCAGCTATTAATTTAGCATATTTTGCATAAAATTGCAGGCGGTTAGGGGGACGATGAACAGGCTGTCTGTGGTCAGTCCATTATTGGGTCATATTTCATAATTAAAGTGGTACTGTGTGATAAAACCTACTGTACGCCACTCAGGGGCGATACAACACAATGAGGTACATTACAGCTATTAATTTAGCATATTTTTCAAAAAATCACAGGCGGTTAGGGGGACGATGGACAGGCTGTCTGTGATCAGTCCATTATTGGGTCATATTTCATAATTAAAGTGGTACTGTGTGATAAAACCTACTGTACGCCACACAGGGGGCGCGATACAACACAATGAGGTAAATTACAGCTATTAATTTAGCATATTTTTCAAAAATCACAGGCGGTTAGGGGACGATGGACACGCTGTCTGTGGTCAGTCCATTATTGGGTCATATTTCATAATTAAAGTGGTACTGTGTGATAAAACCTACTGTACGCCACACAGGGCGCGATACAACACAATGAGGTACATTACAGCTATTAATTTAGCATATTTTTCAAAAATCACAGGCGGTTAGGGGACGATGGACAGGCTGTCTGTGGTCAGTCCATTATTGGGTCATATTTCATAATTAAAGTGGTACTGTGTGATAAAATCTACTGTACGCCACTCAGGGGGCGCGATACAACACAATGAGGTACATTGCAGCTATTAATTTAGCATATTTTGCATAAAATTGCAGGCGGTTAGGGGGACGATGAACAGGCTGTCTGTGGTCAGTCCATTATTGGGTCATATTTCATAATTAAAGTGGTACTGTGTGATAAAACCTACTGTACGCCACTCAGGGGGCGCGATACAACACAATGAGGTACATTACAGCTATTAATTTAGCATATTTTTCAAAAATCACAGGCGGTTAGGGGACGATGGACAGGCTGTCTATGGTCAGTCCATTATTGGGTCATATTTCATAATTAAAGTGGTACTGTGTGATAAAACCTACTGTACGCCACTCAGGGGGCGCGATACAACACAATGAGGTACATTACAGCTATTAATTTAGCATATTTTTCCAAAAATCACAGGCGGTTAGGGGACGATGGACAGGCTGTCTGTGATCAGTCCAATATTGGGTCATATTTCATAATTAAAGTGGTACTGTGTGATAAAACCTACTGTACGCCACTCAGGGGCGCTATACAACACAATGAGGTACATTACAGCTATTAATTTAGCATATTTTTCAAAAATCACAGGCGTTAGGGGACGATGGACAGGCTGTCTATGGTCAGTCCATTATTGGGTCATATTTCATAATTAAAGTGGTACTGTGTGATAAAACCTACTGTACGCCACACAGGGGGCGCGATACAACACAATGAGGTACATTACAGCTATTAATTTAGCATATTTTGCATAAAATTGCAGGCGGTTAGGGGGACGATGAACAGGCTGTCTGTGGTCAGTCCATTATTGGGTCATATTTCATAATTAAAGTGGTACTGTGTGATAAAACCTACTGTACGCCACACAGGGGGCGCGATACAACACAATGAGGTAGATTACAGCTATTAATTTAGCATATTTTGCAAAAAATCGCAGGCGGTTAGGGGGATGAAAAGGCTGTCTGTGGCCGGTGGGCAGTGGTACAGATTGCCTGTGGACCAATAGGCATTTTTTGGCCTGACAGGCGGTTAGGTGGATGAAAAAGGCTGTCTGTGGCCGGTGGGCAGTGGTACAGATTGCCCGTGGACCAATATGCATTTTGTGGCCTGACAGGCGGTTAGGTGGATGAAAAAGGCTGTCTGTGGCCGGTGGGCAGTGCTACAGATTGCCCGTGGACCAATAGGCATTTTGTGGCCTGACAGGCGGTCAGGGGGATGAAAAGGCTGTCTGTGGCCGGTGGGCAGTGGTACAGATTGCCCGTGGACCAATATGCATTTTGTGGCCTGACAGGCGGTTAGGTGGATGAAAAAGGCTGTCTGTGGCCGGTGGGCAGTGCTACAGATTGCCCGTGGACCAATAGGCATTTTGTGGCCTGACAGGCGGTCAGGGGGATGAAAAAGGCTGTCTGTGGCCGGTGGGCAGTGGCAGGCGGTTAGGGGGATGAAAAGGCATTTTGTGGCCTGACAGGCGGTTAGGTGGATGAAAAAGGCTGTCTGTGGCCGGTGGGCAGTGGCAGGCGGTTAGGGGGATGAAAAGGCTGTCTGTGGCCGGTGGGCAGTGCTACAGATTGCCCGTGGACCAATAGGCATTTTGTGGCCTCGCAGGCGGTTAGGGGGATGAAAAGGCTGTCCGTGGCCGGTGGGCGTGGCCTGTGTGGTCAACAGGCGGAAAGGGGGAGGTTTAGGCGCCGGACGCCCACCCGCAACCAGTTTGACGCTCGTTGAAGAGATTGCCCGTGGTCGTGAGCTCGCCACCCTGTGGCGAGTCTCAGATTGCGAGCGCGGGAGAAAAAAAAAGGGACATTTTGAGGGCGTTCCGTGGGGCCCCCGGGGGCCCCAGGCCCGAGACGAGGCCTCCGTCCCGCCCGGCGGGGCCCCGGCCAGGGCTCCGTGCGGTCGGCGGGGCCGTGAAAAATCATCTAGGGGGCGGCGCGCAGTGGCCCCGCACAGCCTGGCAGGAACAGCCGTTTAGGCGCTCTCTAGACCCCTTTCCCAACTTGGTACCCTAAAGGGCGTTAGAGCAAGTCGCCTCATCTAAGAAGTGAACATGCTTTTTAGTCCCATCGCTGTTAAGCGTTTTGGGAGGCATGAACTTTGTAGCTAGTAGCTTACCCGTGAGCTCTGCAATGGTCTCCTTGTGATTTTTACACTTCTCAGTCAGGGCTAATCGCTCAGCTAGTAATTTTATTTAGCTGTGCTTGAAGATCTTGAATCTTTGCCTCAGACTTTTCTGCTTCTGCATTTTTAGAATGTAATTCTTTACATTTAGCATCTAGACTTGATAATAGAAATGGTGTCACATTATGTAGCCTTTTAAAACGTATAAAGTTTAAAGCCTCAATTATTTCACCATGTTTTGATTTCTTTTGGTGTTTGCCAATTATGTCCCACCATTTAAGCATTTCATCATCTGAACTTTTAATTCCAATATACTTTTTCTTGAGTTTGGTAGGCCCAACTTTTCGCTCCATAAAGCAAACAATACATCACTGTTATTAGAAATTTTCCTTCCATCCCGATGTGATATTCTGAATATTCTCTGACTGTACAGTAATGGGACTATTGAAGCTGTTTAAAACCCTCTAAGTTCTGTTTTATGCAATTCATCAACAATGAAAACAGACTTACCCATTCCTTGGTCATAAGGTCAGCTTTAAACCATTAACAAGATCAACTGCGAAAAAATGTCCTCATTCTGATGAATTTCAGAAAATTCACTGCAAGGGATCCCGGGTTTCAGCACCATCCGTAAGAGTGGGTCGCCTACAGTGGTTCAGGCTGTAGGGTTGCCAAAAGACTAAAGAAACTTTATCAGCAAGATGGTAGAAAACGCCTCGGTTACGTATGTAACCCTCGTTCCCTGAAGGAGGGAACGGAGACGCACGCCGGAACTGACCGACAATTGGGATCTGCCCTCAGAGACCTATCTGCTTCGAGTGTTTCTAAACGAGCCAATTGGCATTGGCATGTGGTTCACGCCCGCCGCAGCGCCGGTATAAATCTGACGGAAGTGAAACAGCGCATACTCGCTTTTCTGCTGAGGAGTCGCTGAGTGGGTCTTGCAGGAACAGCAGTGACTGTCCTTCCCTGCCGGGAGCCCTGACTCCCACTCCAACATAGGAGTGGTCCAGCGAGTTCAGGCAGGGCGCTGGAAGGGCCAGCATCCCTGGCTTGTTGGTAGGGATCCCAATTGCCGGTCAGTTCCGACGACGCCGAACGCGTGACCGACTGAAAGGGAACGCCTCGGTTATGTATGTAACCTCGCTTCTGAAGAAGGGAACGGAGACGCACGCCCCGTCGCCAGGTGCTGTGCTTCCGCTGAAGGACCCGCCACTAGTGGATGGATACCCAGTGAGGGGACCGCTACATATGGATACCCAGCCTACACACACGCGTTCCATTCGGACTGCAAAGGCTCGAATGGAGGACCCTGAAGTGCTCTGAGCACCAGGGCTAAGTCCCAAGAGGGTATCTAGGTAGGACGAGGATGATTTAGTCTCCTCGCACCTCTGAGGAACCTGACGATTAAGTCGTGCTTACCTAGGGATTTACCATCAACTGCATTGTGATACGCCGCTATTACTGCGACGTATACTTTGAGGGTGGAAGGAGACAGCCTTCGATCCAACCCATCCTGCAGGAAGGAAAGCACAACGTTAATCGAACACCTTTGGGGTCTTCCCGGCGGGAAGAACACCACTCGACTAACAGGTTCCACTTCAGAGAGTAGAGGCGCCTCGAGAGGGGCTCTAGCTGAAGCGATGGTGTCTACCACTGCTTGTGGTAGGCCACCTAGAACCTCCGCGCCCCATCCAGGGACCAGACATGGAGTTTCCAGAGGTCTGGACGCGGGTGCCATAGAGTGCCCGCCCTGAGAAAGAAGGTCCCTCCTCAGGGAATCGGCCAAGGAGGGGTTGTCGCGAGGAGTGAGAGTTCTGGGAACCAGGTCCGGTTGGGCCAGTAGGGCAACTAACAAGACCTGCTCCTCGTCCTCCCTGACCTTGCACAGTGTCTGTGAGAGAAGGCTCACTGGGGAAACGATACTTGCGTAGGTCCCGGCGCCAGTGCATCTATGCCTAAGGTACCGCCGTTCAGGAGTAGTACCACTGGCAATGGGTTGAGTCCGGGAGGCGAACAGGTCTACCTGTGCCTCCCGAAGTGGTCCCATATCAGCTGGACGCTCCAGGGGGTGGGTGCCATTCGCCCGGAGGTGTCGACTGGCGAGAGAGCTCGTCGGCTGTCTGGTTCAGCGCACCTGGGATGTGAATGGCAGAAGTGACCTCACAAACTTCTGACTCCACAGGAGGAGATGGCGGGTGAGCTGGAGCATGCAACGGGAGCGTGACCAACTTGTCGGTTGATGTACGCAATGGCCGCAGTGCTGTCGAACGACCAGCACGCGGCTTCCCCGGCGATTTCTTGAACCCGGCCAGGGCGAGACGTACTGCCAGTAACTCCAGGCAATTGATATGCCAACGCAGTTGGGGCCCGCCCACAGACCTGAAACTGCGTGCACGTTGTATGTGGCCCCCAACCCGTGGACGAGGCATCCGTGAAGACCACAGCATACCTGGACAACTGTTCTAAGGGTACTCCCACCTGTAGAAACGAAGGGTCCAACCACGGGCTGAAGGTTTGGCGGCAGTACGGGTGACTGGGACCCTGTTACCTGCCGCTCTGCCACGCCCATCTCGGGACTGAAGCAGTCTCATATGTAGAAATCCGAGCGGCGTTACCGTGGCTGCAGATGCCATATGCCCCAGGAGCCTCTGAAAAGTTTCAGTGGGACCACCGTTCTGCCTTTGAACGTATTCAAGCAGTTCAGCACAGCCTGGACTCGCTCTTCCACGAGGCGAGGAGTCCTGTTGACCGAATCCAACTCCATACCGAGATAAGAGATCCTCTGTGTGGGACAGAGTTTGCTCTTCTCTCGGTTGACCAAGGCCCAACAGGCTGAGGTGACGGAGCAGCATGTCCCTGTGTTCGCACAACTGATCCCGCGACTGGGCCAGTATCAGCCCGTCAAGGTAGTTGAGGATACGAACACCGCGTTCTCTGGGCGGTACAATGGCTGCCTCCGCGACCTTCGAGAAGACGCGGGGACGACAGGTACAGCCCGAAGGCCAGGACTTTGTACTGATATGCCCTCCTCAACGCAGCGTAGGAACGGTCTGTGTCTCGGGAGAATGGTAACATGAAAGCACGCGCCCTTCGGGTCGATCGCTGCGAACCAATCTTGGGGACAGATGCACTCGAAGATGCGTTTCTGCGTCAACATCCTGAACGGGAGCTTGTGTAGGGCTCGATTCAGAACACGCAGGTCCAAGATTGGTCTTAACCCACCACCTTTCTTGGGCACAATGAAGTAAGGTCTGTAGAACCCTGACTTCATATCGGCTGGAGGAACCGGCTCGACCGCATCCTTCGCCAGTAGGACATTGATCTCTGACCGCAAGACATGGGCATCGCTGCTCCGACGGAGGTGAAGAGGATGCCCTGAACTTGGGAGGCCGGCGCGAGCGAATTGAATCGCGTGGCCGAGTCTGATGGCACGGATGAGCCAGCGAGACGGCCTGGGGAGACCTAGCCAGGCCCCCAGAGACCGTACAAGCGGGACCAACGGCACCACAGACGCATTCGGGCGGGGCAGCGAGGCGGAGTGCTCTGGCCCGACTCGGGAGGCCCGAGGGTGGCCCGGAGTGTTGCCTGAGCACTCCTGGTTTGGACAGAGGTGGGTGGGAAGGCCTGGAAGCGTCCCAGTGCCCACTCTGCCGCCCACTGCTCAGAAGCAGAGAGTGGAATATTCAGCCCGACTCGAGAGGCCCGTGGGCGGCCCGGAGTGTTGATCGAATATTCCAGGGTGGGGCAGACCGTGTTGTTCCGCAAAATAACAGCCTGTTGGCGTCCTCGGTGCCCACGGTGCTGCCCCTGGCGAAAAGAGGAGGAAAGGAGTGGCAAGGCCCGGGGGGTTGCACACTGCCAACCTGGCCCTCTTGGAGCCCAGGGAGGGAGGAAACTGCTCTTTTATTGAGAATGTGGGTACCGTTGGACTCGGAGAGCCAGCGGCAGGGTGTGGTATTCCCCAGAGCAGCTTCTCTTGTCCCTGGCTGCCCGTCTCAGGGCCGCTTGCCCTTACGCTTGCCAGCGGACTTAGCGGGACCCTGAGCGGGTTGGGCGCTGCTCCTGCGCGATGAGCTGGCGGAGGCGCCGCTACCGACGGTTGGGTGGAAGCAGCAGCGGGCCGTCGGGGCAGGATGCTTCTGATCGCCTCCGTCTGCTTCTGGGCCACCGAGAACTGCTGGGCGAAGCTTTCGATGGCGTCGCCGAAGAGGCCGGCCTGGCAGACAGGGGCGTTTAGGAACCGCACCTTGTCAGTCTCACCCATTTCCACCAGGTTCAGCCAAAGGTGGCGTTCCTGGACCACCATAGTGGACATCGCCCCCAGGGAGCGCGCGGTGACTTTTCCGTCTCCTTACGCAGTTCTTGTAGAACTGCATGTCCTTGAGTGCCTTGGCCTGGTGGACCTGCAGCAACGCCATGGCATGCAAAGCAGACGCGCTTCTCCGCAGGCGGTGTAAGACTTGCCCAACAGAGCGGACGAGAACTTACATGCCCGAGAGCGGAGACGCGGATTTCCACGCCAGTCGGTACCGTTCTTTGGACACAGTTGCATCGCAACCGACCGCTCGGGCGGATCTCCACATATCCCTTAGCCGCACCACCGTCAAGGGTTGGAGGGTTCCGTGGAGGGTTCCACTCGAGCCTGACACTCACGGGGCCCGGAAAGCATAGCCGTGAGCTCCGGATCAGGCTCGCAACGCTACCACACCCGGCGGGGCAACGCAGCCGAGTCCTCATCTCCGAGTCCATTAGCTCGCCCCCGATGCAGCAACCGACATCATATCCTCAACCGAGCCTCGAAAGTAACGACCGCCCCGTGGAAGGACCGGGCCGCGCTGCAGCTCAACCGGCGCAGCGGAAGGGGGAGGATCCCGAGGCTTGGGGTCCCGCCGGGGTGTCTCACTGTAACCCTCAGGTCTCCGCCAAAGGCATCAGCCAAAGTAGCAGCCTCTGCTTTGCAGCGGAGGACCGCTAGATCGGGGATGCGCAATGGGGCCGCTCCTTTAAGGTAGTCGAGCCTAGACCTTAGAACTGCGATGGTCATGTTTCCACAGTGGGAACATGAGTCATTCACGAACGCCGACTCAGCGTGCTGAATGCCCAAACACGTGAGACAGCGATCGTGCCCGTCAGCTGGGGACAGAAATCGGTTGCATCCAGAAACACACGGTTTGAATGACATCTTGAAAAAGACGCAGGGTCAAACCGTGTATGCTCTTTTAAGAGAAGGAACGCTCTTCACGTGCCGAGGCACACAGGGAGATGGCCGCTGCTCAAAGGGTTTAAAGGGTGCAAGCCCACTGCGAGCACACAGCGCCCAGCGAGCTGTCAGAACAGCTGTTTTTCCGCTTCACAGACTTGCGACTGCCGCTGTACTGCGCCGAAACTCCAGCCGGAAAGAGCTTCTCTGTAGACTCGTAGTCGTCGTAACACTCCGCAGGAACACTGGATAAACTCAATGTTTGGCTCCAGTAGAAAGCGAGTATGCAGTGTTTCACTTCCGTATTTATACCGCGCGCTGAGGGCGGAGCGTGAACCGCATGCCAATGCCATACTCCCTCCTCTCCTCTCCCCTCTCTCTCTCTCTCTCTCCCCCTCCCCCTCTCTCTCTCCTCCTCTCCCTCCTCTAACGCTAGGAAACACTACAGATAGGTCTCTGAAGGCAGATCCCAATTCGTCGGTCAGTTCCAACGCACGTCGAACATGACCGACTAAAAGGGAACTGTACATTTCTTATCTATAACCACCCACTGCTACTTATACCAACGACGGAAATAAGTGCAGTTACAATAGCTAAATATGTGGGAGAGCGTTGCTATATGTGACTATATTGTATTGCAATAGGTAACACTTCAAAGTCAATACCAAATCCAAACTAATTAGCACATCATTTGTAATTGAAAGAATTTAATGAAAAATCTGGTTATGGTTACACTTAAAATAGTTACAAAATAGATGTATGAGATGGTAGAAACTTTTAACCATTAATCGACCCAGCAAGAATGTTACCTAAGGAGAGAGAGAGAGAGAGAGAGAGAGAGAGAGAGAGAGAGAGAGAGAGAGAGAGAGAGAGAGAGAGAGAGAGAGCGCCAAATAGCAGGCCCTGAGCAGAGAAAGCCAGAGAATGAAAAGAGACAGAGCAACAATTACAATCTTCTTTTATCCTTTTCTTGACCATGTGTCTGAAACCCAAATGTGAGACATTCAATCTGACCAATCAGATCAAACCTCCCCCACTGTATACAGGTGTGACACACATTTGGCCTACAGGCCTCCAGAATCTCTTTGTCTTAAGGAATTCCAAAAGGCCCTTCTGATAAGAGATGGGGATGTTAAAACAGTACAGCAAATGTCTTTGTTCAATCTCAAATCTTTGATTATTTTCAATCCTACACCATCAAAACCATTCAACTGTAATAATTTAATTGATGTCCAGCAAATAAATAATATATATAATACGGATAATCAAATGATAAAGCTTGGGTTGCTGAATATTCGATCCCTTTCCCCAAAAGAGCTCATTGTAAATTATATCATTACAGATAATAATCGAGATGTGCTTTCTTGACAGAAACCTGGCTAAAACCTGGCAACTACATTACTTTAAATGAGTCCACCCCACAAGATTATTGTTATAAACACGAGCCGCGTCTGAAAGCTAAAGGGGAGGGGTTGCTGTAATTTATAATAATATCTTCAGTATTACTCAGAAGTCTAGTTTCAAATATAATTCCTTTGAAGTTTTGGTGCTTTATGTAACGTTATGTAGTGCAAATGATAAATCCTGTGTAACATTTGTGTTAGCTACTGTATATAGGCCACCAGGCCTGATCGATTGCTCCTGATCGATTGCTTTAGTCTCCTGTCTCCAGTATCCTGTCTGCCTCCTACTCAGCTAGTGTTTGTAGCTCTGTACAGTCTTGCTTTTGAATCTCTATTTGATACATTTTCTTTGTTCTACTGCTAAATATAACTTACTCATCACCATATATTGTTTAAATATTGCCAATCACGTTAAATTTGACATCACTAGCTTTTAATCTAAATCACCATCACACATTAGCATTTCGCTAGCCTGTTAGCTTGTCATCTCTGCACCCGGAGTTCATTAAAAACCGTGGTGAGTTGGAATAGTAAATAGTCTCCAACAAACCACTGTGGTAAGTTGGATTCATCAACAAACAAGGTAAGCTATGTCATCTTCTCCTGTCATTGTCACTTGCACTGCTTGCTACATGTTTAGTATAGGCTTCTCCGTTGGCGAAAAGGGCTTCACATGTGATAAATGTAAAGAGATAATTAGGCTCACGGAGAAGATTTCAGAATTAGAGACACGCATCCAGACTTTATCTAAGAGTAGTGAGGATGTTACAGCTTTAGACACTGATTTAGATGCGAGTAGCTTAGTGAACTCCGTACATTCTCCGGTTCCGGCTGCAGGGCCTCGCAGCAGGAAACTGGGTAACGGTGAGGTGGTATAGTCGCGGATCAAAAACACTCTTTCGTTCCAATTAGAATATCAAACAGGTTCTCCCCACTCAGTGACGCACCCACTGGGAATCCTGTTGAAAGTGCCCTAGTTATTGGTGATTCTATTACACGGAACGTGAAAATAGAGACACCAGCCACCATAGTCACATGTTTACCGGGAGCCAGAGCGCCTGACATCAAAGCAAATTTAAAAGTGCTGGCTAATGCTAATTGTAAATTCTCTAAGATTATTACTCACGTCGGCACTAATGATGTTCGACTTCACCAGTCAGAGATCACCAAAATTAACATTAAAGAGGTGTGTGAACTCGCTAGTATGATGGCAGGTTCAGTTTTTGTTCTGGTCCGCTCCTGTTAAAAGGAGTGATGAGATAGTTAGCAGATTATCATCACTCAATGGCTGGTTGTCTAAGTGGTGTCCGCAAAATAACATAGGGTTCATAGACAATTGGAAAAGCTTTTGGGGCAGACCTGGCCTGTTAAAAACGACGATATCCATCCTTCTTGGAGTGGTGCCGCCTTCTCAAAGTAATTTGGCATATAGTCTTAGAGCTAAACCTTGACTCACTAGGGCCCAGGTCAGGAAGCAGACGGACTGGCTTACCCGACCGCCTGCTAGCTGCCTCCCGTTACAGAAGTCAGGTAAATCCCAACACATAGACACTCTTTTACCTAGATATTATCACATAGAGACTGTGTCTGTTCCATGAATTAGTAATTACAAAAAACATCAAAATCATTCAACGGTAATAATTTAATTGTTGTCCAACAAATAAACAATATATATAATATGGATAATCAAATGATAAAGCTTGGGTTGATAAATATTTGATCCCTTTCCCCAAAAGAGCTCATTGTAAATGATATCATTACAGATAATAATCTACGTAGATGTGCTGTGTTTGACAGAAACCTGGCTAAAACCTGACGACTACATTACTTTAAATGAGTCCACCCCACGGGATTACTGTTATAAACACGAGCCGCGCCTGAAAGGTAAAGGGGTAAGGGTTGCTGTAATTTATAATAATATCTTCAGTATTACTCAGAAGTCTAGTTTCAAATATAATTCCTTTGAAGTTTTGGTACTTTATGTAACGTTATGTAGTGCAAATGATAAATCCCGTGTAACATTTGTGTTAGCCACTGTATATACAGCAGGGCACAATACAGACTTTATCAAAGTTTCTATCAGAGCTAGTTCTGGCGTAGATAAATTACTAATTGTTGGTGATTTTAATATCCATGTAGACAACGAAAAAGACAAATTGGGATTGGCATTTAAAGACATTCTAAACTCTATTGGAGTTAGGCAACACGTGTCAGGACCTACTCATCTCCATAATCATACTTTAGACCTAATATTGTCACATGGAATAAATGTTGATACCGTTGAAATTCTGCAGCAGAGCGACGACATCTCAGATAATTACCTAGTATCATGTATACTTAATTTATTTAAAGCTACAAAGCCGTCCACCCATTTCAAAAATGGCAGGACTATCACTGCTGTGACTAAAGATTGCTTTGTAAATAATCCTCATCATCAGTATCATCTCCTCAGCATTCCAGATGGCTTAGAGGAACTCAATGTTTCAACAGAAACTATTGACTCTCTCTTTTCCAGTACTTCAGACACAGTCGCTCCCATGCGCTAAAGAGGATTAAAGAAAATAGTCCAATGCCGTGGTACAACGAAAGCACACCCGGGCCCTTAAAACAGCAGCCAGAAAATGGAGCGCAGCTGGAAGAAAACAAAACTAGAGGTCTTTCGTAATTCGTGGAAAGAACGATGATCGCATACAGAAAGGCCGTAAAAACTGCTAGATCTGCTTATTTCGACTCTCTTAGAAGAAAACAAACACAAACCTAGGTATTTTTTCGATACAGTGGCTAAATTAACCAAAAATAAAGCTTCGACTTCTGATGTTTGTAAACAGCACAGCAGTAATGACTTTATGAACTTCTTTACGTGTAAGATTGACAATATTAGGAAGAAAATTATAACCATGCAGCTGTCTACTACAGTATCACATCAGAGCATCGTAGTGTCACTGAGGAAAAATTACACTCATTCACTGCTATAGGAGAGGAAGAATTGGCTAAACTCTTTAATTCATCTAAATCAACAACATGTATGCTTGACCCTATACCGACTAGGCTATTAACCTCTCTAGGCACCACGGTCGAGTTTACTCGACGAGATGCGGCACTGAATAAAACGGCCGATTTTGTCAAATAGGGTATCGAATTTCGTTCGACCTCCTCCACTAGATGGCAAACATGTCATACTTCATCCCTGACTTAAAAACGTCATGCTTCTATACAAAATCTTCGAGCAAGAGCGTTGAATCAGTGTAAAAAAGCGGAGCTAGTGTTCGAGTGAGCCATTTTATCAGAGCAATATTGTCAATGTCAGCTAGTATTTGCATTAGATTATTATTATTATTATTATTATTATTATTATTATTATTATTGAATTGCATCAATAAATCTTACCCGCAATGAAGTGTTGGGTCTTCTATTCGCAGACCCGCTTTCTATTCTATTCCCGTTTCAGACCCGTCAGAAGATGAAAGGTGATTCTGAAAGTGAAAGTATAGCCCTACACCAAGCACAAACGGTGAATCCTTTGCCCAATGTGAATGGTCCTTTGCCCTGTGTCAGTGGTGGGAACAATGTTTTCCGGGCTCGGAGTGTTCATCACGAAGTTAGCAGGTGTGTTAGTGTTGTGGGGAACGAGGCGGTCGCGGGAGATTTTTACCACGCGAGCCATGAAGCGTCTTCTGACCATGTGCCTCTCCGCAATCGCAGCGACAGTATTGTGGAGATTTTGTCTAATGCCACTGGGTATGTTAGACGAGGTCGAAGCATTCATAGGACTGTTAGGGGCAACGTGGAGGCAGGATGGGGAGTCACAATGACAGTAATCCATCCGAGCTGTGCACACTGGCGCGGCCGCGCTGCTCATAGCAGGAGCAGACGCGTGTGACGCTGGGCAGTGAGGCTATTATGCATAATATATAATATATATGTGCCACATACATGGAATCAGAGTGCCTACTGTATGTAGTAAATGGAAAATCCCTACAGCAAAAGGCCAACCGCAACATGCATTCGGTTTGTTTCTACCATTTATTAGTAATGATTTACACAGTTTGTTTACTATTTACTATTTACCATTTACCTGATCATTCAGTATTGTGTAATATAGCATACAGAAGTTGGGGAACATTTTTGGGGGAAAGAAGTGCTGCATTTTATCATTTAAACATGTGACTTTTCATGAAAATTCTATAATCTATGATGGACACCACCATATGACGTCATAATACGGAAAATTTAATCCCTACAAAAACTTTAGGTCATCCTTAATATTTATCTAATTTACAGGAAGTCTCTATCTTTTATCACTTTTAAGATATAGCCTTTGAAACTAAGATGTCAAAATCAAACATTTAAGAAAAAACCTCTAGTGCCTAAAGGGTTAAAAGAGATGCTACCAGAGGTCATGGATCCTCTTCTTAATATCATTAATTCATCTTTGTCTTTAGGATATGTACCAAAAACTTTTAAGTTGGCTATTATTAAACCACTTATTAAAAACCGCAACTTGATCCTACAGAATTAATCAAATACAGGCCAATCTCAAATCTACCCTTTCTTTCAAAAATACTTGAAAGGCAGTGTCTTCACAATTATGTTCCTTTTAGAAAGAAATGGTATCTGTGAGGATTTTCAGTCAGGATTTAGACCGTATCATAGTACTGAGACTGCTCTCATCAGAGTTACAAATGATTTACTCTTATCCAGTGGCGCAAAAAGTGGGTATGTGCTATATGCCATATAGGGGCGCAGGACCTTGGGCGCCAAAGCGATGGTATAATTTTTTTTTTTAAATGTAGATGCTGTTGTGCGTTTCTAAATCATTTCTGTATTTCCTCAATATTATATAACATTTTAGAGGACTAACAGGCTAGAGTAGGCGCCCTCATAAGATTCCATAAAATAATTTGGGATAATAATGGAATATTGCAGTGGGCGCGGCACCCGTGAGCGCTGAGCCAGCAGGAGTACAGTTGTCATAGTACTATACGCAAAGTTGTTGAAAGATGGATAAAGCAAAAAGCTGTCGGGGGCTAAAAATAGAAAAAGAAAGAGGGAAAAGGAGATGGCATGTCAAGGGATGCGACAGCATCCCACTCCATCCATCCCATTTCACTATCCACTCACTATCAAGTGGATAGTGAAAGGCAACAGGTAGGATTTAAAGTGTGCCGTCTGTGCTTGGAGGCTTGCACATATTCATGTTAACAGACCAGCTAGCGTTTGCTAACACTAGGAATGTAGCAGCCAAATGGGGGATTAAATTAAGGCTAGTTTATATGCAAAACGAGGTTGCGGAGCTGAAAACTGGAAAATATAAGGTAGCAGGCCATGTACAATAAATTACATAAATTTGGAAAACAACTAATGCAAAATAATAACTGGTAAATATAAGGAAGCATGCACAATAAATGACTAGAAGCTGGAAAACATAACTTATGCAATATGTCTGGTTTACCATTGAATCATTAATAGATTTTGTTTAACCATTAGCTGCTGTTCATGTTAGCTGTGCTGTCAGACATGTAGGCTATAGTTACATCTACATCTGTTGGGTGACATGGAAGCTGTAATTACAGGGTCACATCTCTTTCTCTCTTTTTAAATGTCTGTTATAATATATATATATAAATACATACATATATGTCTGTGTGTGTATGTGTGTCTGCCATATTTGTATAAAACCTTACTGCATAATAGTTGTCTTATCTGATGCAATCACTAGGCTGATTTAAGAATTGAATTTAGGCTGCTATATTTAACAGTGAGTTCATTTCATTCAGGTGTGAGGATGGTGGATCAGGAAAGACAGGGGAAGGAATCAGGTAGGTCTAACATTAGGTGGAAGTGTAGGGGGACCACTTGATACCAACAGATTAATTTCTTAATATTAAATAATATTAATATTATTTCAGTATATATGCACATACTGTATAATTATGCTTGGCCTACAGTGGCTGATATACGTTAAAATAAACCTTTATTTTTACATCCCATACATAATGATGTCCGGCTTTTTGAAGGGGAAGGGGCGCCAAAATTGTTGCTGCATACCCCTCTGGCATTGGGTAGTTGCGCCCTGCTCTTATCATCCGATCGTGGTTGTATCTCTTTGTTAGTGTTTCTCGATCTTAGCGCTGCATTCAACACTATCGACCACAACATTCTTTTGAATAGACTCGAAAATTATGTAGGCATTAGTGGACCTGCATTGGCATGGTTTAAATCATACCTATCTGACCGTTATCAGTTTGTAGCAGTAAATGAAGAGATGTCACACCGATCACAAGTTCAGTATGGAGTACCGCAGGGCTCAGTGCTAGGACCGTTGCTCTTCACCCTGTACATGCTACCACTGGGAGATATTATTAGGAAGCATGGCGTTAGTTTTCATTGTTATGCTGATGATACTCAGCTCTATATTTCTTCACACCCTGAAGAAACTAACCAATTCACAAGATTAACGGAATGTATAGATGATATAAAAATTGGATGATCAGTAATTTCCTGCAACTTAATTCAGAAAAAACAGAATTTTTAATCATTGGACAAAAAAGCTCCACAAGTAGTAACCTAGAATACTAGAATAGTAGTAACCTAGTTAATACATGCATTCATGAGCTCAAGACTAGATTATTGTAATGCTCTACTGGGTGGTTGCCCTGCTCGCTTAATAAACAAACTCCAGCTGGTCCAAAGCAGCAGCTCGAGTTCTTACTAGAACCAGGAAGTATGAACACATTAGCCGGTTCTGTCAACACTGCACTGGCTCCTATTAAACATCGCATACATTTTAAAATCTTGCTTATTACTTACAAAGCACTAAATGGTTTAGCTCCCCAGTACTTGAGTGAGCTCTTAACACATTATACTCCATCACGTCTACTGCGGTCTCTAAACTCTGACCAGCTGATAATACCTAGAATATCAAAATCAACTGCAGGTGGTCGATCCTTTTCCTATTTAGCACCTAAACTCTGGAACAGTCTTCCTAGCATTGTTCGGGAAGCAGACACACTCTGTCAGTTTAAATCTAGACTAAAAACACATCTCTTTTCTATGGCATACACATAAAACACTTTTTCAATTAAATGATTATTAGGCTGCATTATTTAGGTCAGCGGAACCGAACACTTAAAACCTGATGTACTCGTCACATCATCAGAAGAATGGCATCTACGCTAATGTTTGTCTCTCTGTTTTATCCCGAGGTCTACTGCAGTCAGCTGGATCCAGGCTGTATCCAGATCAGACGGTGGACCTGCACCCAGATGTGACCAACACATGACCCTGAAGTGTCAGCAGAGACCGTGTCATTTAGACTCCCGTTAAGCTGCCTCATCGACACGGCATCCTCAATAAACCTATCTCCGGCGTAATGACTCCGATATTTCAAATGATTTCTTTTTAATAATTATTTAATCGATACATCATCCTCAATAAACCCGTCTCCGGCGTGTTGCCTCAGATCTTTCGAATAATCAGATCTATTATGACCTCTGACCTTTAAAATTGCCAGAATAATAATAATACGCTGTTTGTTAATTGGCCAGAGGAGAACTGGCACCCCGACTGAGCCTGGTTTCTCCCAAGGTTTATTTTTCTCCATTAGGACTCCTGATGGGGTTTTGGTTTCCTTGCCACTGTCGCCTCTGGCTTGGCTTGCTCAATTGGTGACACTACATTTTCAACTAAATATCCAAATAAATCTAATTATTAAACTAAATTAACCATATACACTAAATTACTGATCTAATTACAGATCTAAGCTCACATTGTCACTGTTCGATAATTGAATATATTCTGTTACATAATTTTCCTGTTTAACAAAGTGAACCTGCTTTGAAACAATCTGCATTGTTAAAAGCGCTATATAAATAAAGTTGACTTGACTTGACATTTTATGAAGTAGGCTAGACATCCTATTCAAAAGTAGACATTTGGCAGTATTTGATTTGAATTCAACCTCTAATAAATATAAAAAGAACATTATAGCATTATAGCTCACTGTTGTATCACAAATGCAAAATATATTTTTTTTCTTTATATTTAAAACATTTCCAGATTTTTTTATCTAAAAAAAAATTGGCTGGATGTTATATTATGAACTCTTGGCATGAAAACAAATTGGTTGTCTACCAATCATTGTTTATTTTTATTTTTTTTTCTGTGTTCATCGCTATTTCAAAATAAAGGTCTGAACTGAATATAAAAATATGAAAACTGGAATTTATAAGCTGCATCATTACACAAGGGGACTAGCTAACTTACTCTGAAGAGAACAGCTACTTGGTAAGTATAGTGAAATAAGTTTTCCATTGTTTATCATGGACAGTCTCTGAAATTTGATCACCCGTTGTCTATATCGCGGCATCGCGCAAGTGTACAATAGCAATCACAGCGCACCAGCAGCATAGCTTTACTGATTCCTCTTCAGTAACTTCTCCTTCATCTCTGGATGTAAAATAATCCATTATATGATCGTTTAGGGCACTGACTTCACCAGGATTAAGCTGATTTAGGCGAACGAGATCCTTAAAGCGATCAGTTAATTCAGAATCTGTTGTTCTCTTTTGCTCCGCCATTTCACGATACGATAACGTTTTATTAAATAAAAACTTTGCGTGCCGTAGTTTTCATAGGACTAGCGGGAAATGTGCTTTAATACACCTTTATTCTACATGTAATGGGATTTATTTTGATGGGTGAACTGTCTTAGTGGTGTTAAGAGATTGAAACTATGGCCATTTTTTTTGTAGCTGTGTTCTAAAACACAAGAGAAAGACGCAGTCATTTCTACTTGTTGCAAAAAACTGCTATTTTCTGCACTAAATAATGTGAATTTTGCCAAGATACTTTTAGAAATGATAGACAAGACGTCATAAAATAATAATTTAATGAAAACCCAATTTTGAAAAAAAAATTGACTTTCAACCTATTATTCGACCTTGCTGAAAACGTTCCAGCGCGACATCCGGCGGGTTTTCCCAGATCGCATCACATATGCACTCCCTCATGCCAGAGCGCTGAAAGAACGGCCCCAGACCAGAGTTATGACATATCTAGATACATTCCTTTGCAAGCTGGGCTCACAGAGACCAGATATACACTGAAGGAATAGAATAAACACTGGAGCGTCAGGACATAAAGCTTAAAATGTCGCTTAGCGAGGAACAGGTCCAACAGCTCTTGCAGAAAGATGAGTATCTGTGATACATCGCATGATAATGGTTCCTGGCTTCTGGTTGAACACCAATCAGAAAACAGCGTAGATTTAAAAGCGTAGAGCCGTCTGGTTTACGGGGCTCTAGCTTCACTCATGGTGCTGAGGACATTCCCTGGGATGTCGCTGAGCCCCCTTTGAGTGGCCAAATATGCAGTGCCCACAACTTGGGGTGGGGGTGCCAGATTGTCCCGTTCGCTTGAGAGAGGAGGCCCTTCCTCAGCAGAGTAGGCCACAGGGCTGGTGACAGCAGCTTAATTTAACTCAGGGAACCAATACTGGGTATTATGACATATGACATAATGTAACCCTTATTTATTGTCTTGTGTACTCCAGTCTCTTCGGCGTGGATAACATCAAATAACACGGGTTACAATGGTGGTGATTTACATTCATTTCTTTAATCATAAACATCGGCATAACATGGACAGATGTCTAACTCACGGTCATACAACTTTCGTCTCCCGTAGCTACTGCATTCTCTACTCTTTTTTTGAGCACTTAACTTTCGTGCACGCCCCCTTAAAGGGACAGGGGCACACAATAACTTTCTAACTAACATACATATAACTCTGCATGAGACACATGAACACATTCTAAATAGGTTACTGGTGTCTTCATATCCACTTCCTAATTTATTCTTCTTCTCTTTTTAACACAACATGAATTAAACTAAACCCAATATAATTAATTTAACAACCCAATACATTTTTAAGGTTACAGTCGTCCTTTGCTTAACAAGAAACGTCCTCGTTTCCCAAGATAATCCCGTATAACCGTAACTTCCCATAGCAGTAACATACTAACATGTCAACAGTGCATGAGTGCAGTATTGCAGCAAAATTTGTTAATTGTATCGTAAATTACTCTAGAACAACCTTTACATATTTTCATATGCTGTATCACATTCTGATGACGCAATTCTTTATGAAACTCGTTATGTACAGCATAACAAAAATACAGTGCACAAACAAACAATAAGTGCATCTCAACATGTGCTAAATGTGTGCATCAGCATTAAAAAATGTTTAAACTGTCTAGGCTTTTTAACCACCCGACCACTACGAGTCAGTTGAGGTAAGTCCACTGATGGTAAGTTGTCTCGCTCCTGACCCTGAGAGTCTGTAGGAGAACTATTAGGCCTTGGCACAGATTCTGGCCCAGACAAGGAACGAGTTGGAGCTGAAAAGTCAGTTCCTTCCCCGCAAGCAATCTGCCTTGCAGGTCGGTTATGCACATAAGGTGGTGTAGAGGGTCGGAAAGGTAAAGCTCCCGATAATGCAGTGAGGGGAACTGAGTGAGGTGCCTCAGCACCACTCACAACAGGAGGCACAGATACTGGAGAGGCAACAGTAGGCAATGTCCCAAGAGAACCTTTGTAAGGCTTTAGGCGATTGTGATGAACCAGCCACTTTTGTGACTGTACATGACTTGGGTCTGTAATCTCATACGTTACACTGGGGGTGCCATCTTTGTCCATTCTCCTTAGAATTTTGTATGGCCCTATCCATTTAGGAGCCAACTTATTATGCTTTTTAGCTGGGTCATCCAAAAACACAAAGTCACCCGGCTCATGTGGATGGAAAAATGTCTTTTTATCATACTGCCGTTTCTGATTCAGCTTGGCTGCATTGGACCATGCAGCATCCTTGAAAGCAAATGATAAACGAAGGTCACATCACGAGCATAGTCTGCAGGGGTGCCTGGTGTACAATTAGTGATAGCAGGACTACAGTTCAAAAGGATATCGGCCGGCAGTCGTGCTTCCCTGCCATGTGCAAGGAAGAAAGGAGAAAACCCTGTGCTAGAGTGAACACTGGAATTATAGGCTAGTTCCACTTGAGGTAGATATTTATCCCATTCACCCCCACTTTCACAAATGTACTTGGTCAGCTGGTCTTTCAATGTCCGATTCAGTCTTTCGACCATACCATCACACTGGGCATGGTAGGGTGAAGTACAGGTTTTCTCAATGCCAAGTTGACTGCACAAATGTTTAATCAGATCTGTCTCAAACTGTCTGCCTTGGTCCGTATGGATTACCTCAGGAACCCCGTGCTGTTTAATGTAATCCTCAAAAATGCACTGTGCTACAGTTGTTGCACGCTGATCTTTCAGAGGGTACAGACATGTATCACGAAACATGTAAGCCCAATAGCATATTTTTCTGGCTCTCAACAAAGTACGCTCAGCACTCAGATGACCACTAAACTTTTCCCCGTGAAAACACTTAAGAGCAGTTGGAATGAGTACCTCAGGCAAGACTACTTGATAAACAGAAGAACTATGAGGAGATGACTTGACTCTGCGACATAATATACCCTCTTGGACTGACAATTTGGGAAATTCATGCCAGAGTTTCCTCAGTGTGGCTGGGGAATGTTTCAGTCTACCTAATGGGGGTCTTAGGTTACCATTCTCTATCCAGCCCATGACAGTACTAAGACAACTTGTAATTCAACCAAATCCACTGACAGTGTCGGACTTGTGTCAGAAAGAACTCCACCAACATTTGGCTCTTCAACAGGAGAAGTGACTTTTGCAGAAGCTGTATGGCTGGAAATTACACACTGCACTGCTTTTGTTTCTGTCACAGGTAAGCTAGGGCGACGCGACAAAAAATCAGCATTACAGTGCTGCTTTCCTTCTCTGTACAGAATGGTAAAGTCATACACATCCATTTCAAGTATCCAACGTGCTCTTCTACCAGTCGGATCATTATCAACTGAGGCCTTCTTAAGATTCAGCAAAGGTTTTTGGTCAGTAACAATTTTGAATGGGGCCCCTGACAAGAAATGTCTAAAATGTCTGACAGACCACACCACAGCCCACAACTCGCGGTCATAGGTGGACCATTTCTTTTCAGAAGGAGTCAGAGTGTGGCTGGCATACGCAATGACGCCTTCCTTCCCATCTTGCATCTGCGCAAGCACTGACCCTACACAATCATGAGAAGCATCAGTGTATAGGAGAAAAGGCTGTGTGAATATAGGGTGAGTGACAATGGGAGGACACGTGAGGGCATGATTCAGTGACCTAAAAGCCTCCTCGCATTCATTTGACCATTTAAAAACGACACCTTTTTGGGTCAGAGCATGAAGGGGTAAAGCCACCGTAGGAAATTTCCTGACAAATCTCCTATAGTAGGAGCATAGACCAACAAATGCTCTCACCTCTGTGACAGTCCTAGGGGTAGGCCAAGACCGGACCTTGTCCAGGTTCTTTTCATCTGGCTGGAGACCCTGTCTGGACACAACATGACCCAAGTAACACACTTCGCTGCGAGCAAAATGACACTTACTATCTTTCAATTTTAGACCTGCTGAATGGAATCGTCTAAAAAACCTCCTCAAGACTGTTAAGATGTTCACTGAAGGTATGACTAAACACCAACACATCATCAAGGTAAACAAGACAAATCTTCCAATGAAGTCCACGAAGCACCAGCTCCATTAGTCGTTGGAAAGTGGGAGGGGCATTCGTGAGACCCATCGCATTAACCTTGAATTGGTATAATGCACTGCCAGTATTGAATGCAGTTTTCTCCCTATCATTAGCATCTAGCTCAACTTGCCAGTATCCACTGGAAAAATCAATGGTGCTAAACCAACATGCACCTGCCAAGCTGTCTAAAGCGTCTGATGGACAGGGTAAGGGGTAAGAGTCCTTTACAGTAACTGCATTAAGCTTCCTAAAATCGATGCAGAATCTGTAACTGCCATCCCTCTTTTTCACTAAGACGACATGGGGAAGCCCAGGGGCTACAACTTTCCTCAATGACATCATGTGAAAGGAGCTGTTGAACTTCCCTATCTATCGCAGCTCTAATATGTGGCGATGTTCTGTAAGCCCTCTGTCTGATTGGCTGTACATCCTCAGTAAGGATGGTATGATTAACCAAATCTGTACGACCATAGTCACAATCATTCGCACTGAAAACATCTGAATATTTGAAAATCAGAGTCTCAAGCGGAGTCTGTTGTTCTCGGTCCACCACAGACTTACTGAGGTCTACTTTAGGTTTTGGACAGGGCTCACTTTGTGTCTGTATCTGAGCTACTGTGGGTTCCGAAATTGTGTATTCTTCACCAGGCTGCGTAACTAAGGAATTAAACTCCCCAAGCCTTGTACCACAGGGAACATGGCAATCCTCATTTGTCGGATTCATGGCTCGAATCAAGGTCACACCTGCTTTTACAGAGGTTACTGTACATGCTACAAAAAGACCTGGTACTGTCTGACTGTCAGGGTCTAAGAGTCCAACGAAATTGCATGTAAAATCTTTCTCACCAATATTTGGCTGAATTTTCGCCAAAACGTTCATTTGAGACCTGGCAGGGATCAGGATGGGCTCTAAAGTCACAGGATTACTCCGAAGAGGGACTATATTCAGACTTAATTCAGAAAAAAATGATTTTTTAATCATTGGACAAAAAAGCTCCACAAGAAGTACCCTAGAATACTGTCTAACCCTCGATGGCTGCTCTGTCAAGTCCTCGTCGTCAGTTAGGAACCTGGGTGTGCTCTTTAAAACCAATCTTTCGTTTGAAAGCCATGTTTCTAGCATCTGTAAAACTGCATTCTACCATCTTAAAAATATATCTAAATTACGCCACATGCTCTCAATGCAAAATGCTGAACAGTTAATACATGCGTTCATGAGCTCAAGACTAGATTATTGTAATGCTCTACTGGGTGGTTGCCCTCCTCGCTTAATAAACAAACTCCAGCAGGTCCAAAACGCAGCAGCTCGAGTTCTTACTAGAACCAGGAAGTATGAACTCATTAGCCCGGTTCTGTCAACACTGCACTGGCTTCCAATTTAACATTGCATACATTTTAAAATCTTGCTTATTACTTACAAAGCACTAAATGGTTTAGCTCCCAGTACTTGAGTGAGCTCTTAACATATTATACTCCATCACGTCTACTGCCGTCTCTAAACCCTGACCAGCTGATAATACCTAGAATGTCAAAATCAACTGCAGGTGGTCGATCCTTTCCTATTTAGCACCTAAACTCTGTTTAACACAGTGAAGCTGCTTTGAAACAATCTGCATTGTTAAAAGCGCTATTTAAATAAACTTGACTTGACTATATCCTGCGAACACAAGAAAGGAATAGACCAGTTCCACAATTTCAAATGATTCTCTCTGAGATCAACTACACCATGATGTTTGCTAAGAAAATCCCATCCAAGGATCACTGGCTGTGGTGCATTTCTAACCACCTGGACATCATGGGAAAATACTTCCTCACCAAGCCTAATAGTAATAGGTAACATACCAAGAGTATCAAGATAGTCACCAGTCACTGACTTTGCCAAAAGGAAGGATTTCTGAATTGGCTTTTTGACAAGAGAAGAAATTAACATTCTCAGGGTTTCGGTAATCAAAGATATCTCTGAACCAGTGTCAACAAATGCTTGGATGACAACATTCTCAATGATAGCAAAAACATAATGTGTGGGAATGACAGGAGTTACTGGATCAGTATTTTTGGGCCCGCTCATAAACTCAGCAGATACTTGGCCCGTAGTACCTGCTACCAATCATTTCCCTGAGGTTCAACATCCTCGTTCACAAAACTAACACGATGATCTACAGCTGAGGGCAGATGGTCAGTAGACGATCGTAGGCCATATCTGTCACTCGAAAACCTGCTGGAGGGCCATTCCACTGCATGACGATCCTGACGATGAGTGGCATGTTGTAGGCGATGATCTACACTCGGGCTGGCATAACGATCTCGATGATGTAGATTGGGGCCGACATCTTGGTCACGATGATAAGAAGCAGATCTGGCATGTGAAGCAGCATAATGTGGAGAAAGGCTGATGTGACGATCACGATGATGTGGACTAACATGACGATCTCGATGAGGAGAAGTATTGATGTGACGATCACGATGATGTGGCGATGAGCTGGCATGACGAACTCGATACCGTGGAGGTGGGCTGGCATAACTATTTCACTTGCTTATGAGTTGGCCGGAAAGCCTTGACCTATGGCTGTCTGTTCCCATTCTATGTGGAGTATGGCGGCCTCCTTATGTCCTTATGTCAGAAGTTGCTCTACAAGAGGTCTGTGATGGGGTAGGGTGGTCCTCACCGCACACATTTGTGAGGTTTTACTCTCTTGACTTGGACTTTACACCAGGGTCCCAGGTGCTCTCATCCTAGTGCTTCTCTCTTGATTTCACACTGGACAGACACTTCTCACTATCGTATCGTTGGTATAGACAATCCCTCAGTGTCAATCGTCACAGCGCAAGTTCCCTTGAAAGGGAACGCCTTAGTTATGACAGTAAACTTGGTTCACTGAAGAGGGAACAAGATGCTGCATCACCTTGCCTTACCTCCTACGTACCTGTCAAGCGACTACTTTATTGAAGCTAGCGTGGCTTTGTTTTGGGCAGACCTTATAGCTTCCTGGTTCTTGACGTCACCCACCTCTGACGTCCTTTCACACTATTGGACTGATTTCATGACTTCATCACGCAAGTGTTCCCTCAGCATCAATACACGCAGCGTCTCGTTTCCTCTTCAGGGAACCAAGGTTATTTTTATTTTATTTTGTGATTTAGTGCCTCATTTAGCACCATTACATGCATACAAAGTTTCAACATGGTTATGTGTTGTGAAATGTGCATACAGAAATTGAATGCAATCTTGCTGTCCGTGGTTCAATTTGATTGAAAGTTATTCAAAATAACTGTAGCCACAAAATACAAAACACTTATTTACTGTGTGTCAGAGCTTTTAGTCCTGAAGTGACAGTGTCTTTCTGAATTTAGCAACTTTTTTTATTTTTTAAAAGTTTGTGAAACTAAAAAGATGTTTTACCTGTTAACTGTCTGTCCCACTTATTGAGCAAAGTCTTGAAAATAACTTTTCCAACTTAAATTGTTAGAGATCTCAAATACTTCAGAGCACAGGCCGGAGTTTGGTCTCTTTACAAAACATATTCAATTCTAAAACTTCAAGAAAATCAAAGCTAAATATCTGAACTATTTCTGTGCCAAATTTTAGGTTGATCTCTTTTTGTGCAGTACCGAATGTCTCCACTAGATGACATCCAGACTCCACCAGTGACCACATAAGGACTCAATATAATGATAAAAAATGTAAACACTTTTCAAAATATTTATGAAGTTGACATCCTATTCAGAAGTAGTTTGGGCAGTAATGTTGATATTTGATTTGAATTCAATCTCTAAAACATTTAAATACATACAGAAAGAATCAGAGCATGTGTTATAGTTTGGCACCTGTGATGATGAACACATAGCTCATCATCACGTGAACGTCCGTTCACATCATTATTGAGTGTTTTGATTTATGATTATGATTTAAATGTTTCAATGTCTAGTGTTCATATAGTATTGTTTAGCTGAGGACAACAATTGAACGGAGACTTTATTTATAAATAATTTTCATATTTATTTTATTTGTGTATTGTTTATAGTATAATGTGATCAAGGATATTCATGATTGGAATTGTTTAAATGTGAACGTGATGGCACTGTTGGGTTAAACCAATATTCTTGAGTTATGGTGTTAGTCGAGTCGACCCCAGAGTTGGTATAATCCATAAGTGTTTTTGGTGTGAAATTGGCTTATACAAGCTAGAGTGTTTGTGTGGAGTGAGAGGTTGGGCCAGGGACAGCCAAGGGCTGTAGCATGTCAGGCTTCATTGTGAGAGGCGAGGCTTAAAGGATTAGTTCACTTTTAAAAAAACTTTTGCTGATAATTTACTCACCCCCATGTCATCCAAGATGTCCATGTCTTTCTTTCTTCAGTCGAAAAGAAATTAAGATTTTTGATGCAAACATTTCTCCTTATAATGGAGGCAATGGAGCCCAAACGGGTCATGGTCCGAATGACAGTTTCAGTGCAGCTTCAAAGGGCTTTAAACCACACCAGACGATGAATAAGGGTCTGATCTAACCAAACCATCAGTTTCTGAGAGAAACCGAGCAGTATTTATGCTATTATTTGACCTCGTATCAGACAAACGTGATCATGTCTGAGCTCCGCCATAACTTCCGCCAAGTGAGGTCAAATACGAGCGTATTAAATTGTTATTAGTTAAATGTGTCATAATGTATTAATTCCTTAATAACATATATGAACTAATAATGTAAATTAATGTGTTAATTACCACAACGGGCCAAAGCCATGCATTTCAACTTCCAGTTGCTTTAATTATTAATTGGCTAATGATTTACAAATGTATCATTATGGTATGACTTTACTTGTTGGGGCAGATGACTATTAACTAATTGATTAAGTAATATGTAATTGTGGTTATGGGTTTTGAATTAATTTTGAATTAGTTAATAGTCATCTGCCCCAACAAGTAAAGTCATAACATAATGACACATTTGTAAATCATTAGCTAATGATTAATTAAAGCAGACAACTGGAAGTTGAAATGCATGGCTTTGACCTGTTGTGGTAATTAACACAATAATTTACTATATTAGTTAATAAAATATGTTATTAAGGAATTAATACATTATGACACATTTAACTAATAACAATTTAATGATTACTTAATATATTAATCATGTAGACTCTTCATTAGTTGCTGATGCAGTAATCATTAATAAATGGGTTAGTTCACCATTAATAACACATTAACTCATCATTATCTGTGCATTAGTTAAGCATGAATTAATGCATATTAGTGCACCCGTATTGTAAAGTGTTACCAATGAACTTACTTTGGAGCACTTGTGGGGAGACAGCTGTGGAAATAAAACTCACTTGACCTTTAAGCTAACCAACGTTGTACTCATGTCATTCATTGGTCCCCAGGCTTGCCGGCAAAATATATGACGTTACAACTCCGGTAAACTGTATACACCCAGCCCTCCAATACCTGGTAGTGACATCTACACCAACCTAAGGTGTCTGGGATTGTTGCAGCATTACGACACACCACATCACAAATGAAGAATGTATTGCTACACTGCAAAAAAAGCTCTTCTTACTTAGTAATTTTTTCTTAATTCCAGTCCAAATATCTAAACATTCTTAAATCAAGATTCATTTACTAGATAAGTAAAATGACATGATATTTTTCTTGTTTTCTGGGGAAAAATATCAAAATGAAGTGAGTTTTTGCTTAAAACAAGCAAAATTATCTGCCATAGGGGTGAGAAAAATAATCTTATTTTTAAGAGATTTTTAAGGGTTTACAAAGAATGGTGTGAAAAGGGAAAAACATCCAGTATGCGGCAGTCCTGTGGGCGAAAATGCCTTGTTGATGCTAGAGGTCAGAGGAGAATGGGCCGACTGATTCAAGCTGATAGAAGAGCAACTTTGACTGAAATAACCACTTGTTACAACCGAGGTGTGCAGCAAAGCATTTGTGAAGCCACAACACGCACAACCTTTTTATCATTACATTATGGAAAATAATGAACTTTTATCACAATATGCTAATTTTTTGAGAAGGACCTGTATATTAATAAGGAAACATTGATGCAAATGGTATCTTTGAGAAATTCAGAACATTTCAAAACAATACTGTGACATTGTCAAACTGCAAAATTCATCAGTTAAACAGTAACAGTGAAATGAAAATAAAATTGCATAACATTCATGAACACCATTCCATCTAAAACATATTCTTAGAACAGTTTTTAATCATACTTAAAAAAAGTTAAGTAGCATTATAAGTAGTAGCACTGTATTTATGTACTTTATATTTGTTTATAGTTGTTACATTATACATTATAGTTGTTTTAGTAGCGCTTCAGAACATTTTATGTAGTCTCCAAAAAACGTCAATAAACGTTGAAATATAAGTCATTATTGAATTTAAAACCATCAAAACTGGTCAAAAACGAATGAAAAGTATGTAAACAAACTTTATCTATTTGCTTTAATAGCTTCTTAAGGAGGTCTTGTCCTATTGTGTGACATCTGTGTCCTATGGTGTGACACACCAAAGGACATTTGAGCTTTTGTGGCAGTTTATAACAATGCTAATACTAGCTGAACTGTCATTAGCAATTAGCATGATACATTTGCATGATATTACATAGTCCTGCTGTTAAAAATACAAATTTGAATAAAAAAATGAAATTTAGGGATGTCACACCAAAGGACAAAAAAAACGTAACAACTTCAGTGGTCTGAAAACATAGTCAAATATTTAAACAATTCTGAGAGAAATATTTACCATGTGCACTGCTCATGGCCTTCATAGGTGTCTTCAGTCACATGACCTTGAATGGGGTCTTTCAACTAAATGTAGTTGTCCATGATATTGCCCAAATTAATATCAGGTTTTTGCATAACACCAAAGGACAATTTTTTCTGTGACAAACTTTATGAAATTCCTACACTTTTAGAAATGAATGTATAGGAAAAGTGATGGCCACTTAGTGAAATAGACACTTGCACAATTATGCCAGGAGTGTTCATTAGGATTTTTAAACATTATTTTCTTTATTTATAAAATGTTATCATTATGAAATAATGTTGTCTACCATCACACCTTAGGACAATTTTGAGATTTGGCTCAAAGTTGTAAAAAAACAAAAAATAACTTGGGTATTAAAACAACAAATTCATGTAAAACAGGAAAATTATATTAATATCATATTGGGACGCCCTTCATCAGTCACTGACGTTACTCGGATTGACTGAACGAAAGGGAACCTCTCGGTTACATATATAACCTTCATTCACTGAGGGGGGAACGGAAACATAACATCCCTCTGTCACATCTGCTCTACCACTGAAACGACTGGGAGTTCAGTCTTGGCTCCTCAGCAGGTAAACATAATGCGATGTTGCCAGCATGCTTCCTTATATACCCACCATGGGGGAACGAGGGTTACATACGTAACTGACACGTTACACATATTATAAATCAGACATCATACCCATCAATCTCAATGGTATTTCTTACAGTAACTAACTGCAATTATTAGGATAAGAGTCTTGAGGTATGTTCCCCAAATATCTAAAATGTGGAGACCAATGGAAATCTAGAATTTCACATTTAGTTATGCATTCAATGCATTTGCACTATAATGAGCTGTAAGTGTCATATAACCACATTCAATGTTACAGAAGTTTAGGACATAAAACTGAACATCTATACAATATACTAAACGCCCCTTCTCAGACATTTCTGATATATTTGATTAAAGGGGTGATGAATTGAGAAATCAACTTTCCCTTGAGCCTTTGATACATAAAATGTCATGGTTATATAAGAATATCCTGTAAGTTTCGGAGCTGATAACTTCCTTGTTAGTCAAAGAAAAGGTTTTATTGACACCAGGCTCAGAAAACGTCTCAGGTTACTCGCGTAACCTATGTTCTCTGAATAGGGAACGAGACGCTGCGTAGTGACGCATTTGGGAACGCCCACTGGTTGTGCCGATTGTCTGAAGCCCTTATAGAATCACGCCAATTCATTGGCTGATGGCGCAGCGCCGCCCCCAAGCTCAACACCTTGAGCCTATACTAGCGCGCGCGCGCCATCTTATCTCCAGATTTTTCTGCGAAAGAAAGCCTGTCGGCAGTACAAGGAGCTTGGCAGCGTCGCAGCGCCTCGCCTATTCAGAGAACATAGGTTACGCGAGTAACCTGAGACGTTCTCTTTCATAGGTTCACTCGACGCTGCGTAGTGACGCATTTGGGAACGGTATACCAAACACGCCAAGCTAACGTGCTGCCGCATCTGGCACAAAACGCCAGGAAAAATCCTGCATGGCTGGATTTAAGCAGCAAGAACATGCGAACCGGAGCCATGTCAAGATCCAAACTATAAAACTTCACAAATGTGTGCGGAGAGGACCAACCTGCCGCTACACAAATGTCTTCTAAACAAACTCCCTTAAAAAGAGCCTGAGAGGCGGCCACACCTCTAGTAGAGTGTGCTCGAACGCCTAGAGGTGAAGGAAGTCCGCGCACCTCATAAGCTAAGGAAATAGCCTCTGTTAGCCTATGCGAAACTCTCTGTTTTGAAGCGAGCCCACTGCAGCCAGCTCCAAAACATACCAGTAACTGGCTAGACTTCCTCCAACCACCCGAGCGGTGCACATATATCTTCAATGCCCGGACCGGACATAACAAGTTCAACCTTTCGTCCTCCGAGGAGGCAAAAGGCGGAGGGTGGAAAGAATGGAGGACAGTAACCTGCGAGCGAAAAGAGGTTGACAAAACCTTGGGCACATAACCCGGCCTGGGTCTTAAGGAAACCTTAACCAGCCCAGGAGCAAAATCCAAACAAGTCTCGCTAACAGAGAGAGCTTGTAAGTCCCCTACTCGCTTCAAAGAGTTCAAAGCCAACAAAAGAGCCACCTTAAGAGTCAGAATCCGAACTGGTGCTGACTCCAGGGGTTCAAAGGGAGCCTCCGACAACCCCTCCAGGACAACTGACAGGTCCCAAGGAGGAACAGTAGGGGGGCGTACTGGTCTCAGGCGCCTAACCCTCTCATGAAGGGAAACTAGCCTCTGTCTCCCCAAAGGAATCTCGTCCGTCTCTCTGTGAGCGGCCATGGCGGCTATATACACCCTGAGCGTAGTGGCACGCGCCGCCGCAAACTTCTCTTGTAAGAACTCCAGTACCGAACCAACGGGGCAGTTAACTGGGTTCACTTTCTGAGCCGAACACCATGTCCCAAACACTCCCCACTTCGAGGAATAGAGCTTTCTAGTAGAGGAGCTCTAGCATTATCAATGGTCTCCTGGACATCTGCGGGAAGACCAACACTTACAGTGGGTGGCCCTTGATCGGCCACACCCATAGCTTCCAAATCTCTGGACGAGGATGCCAGATCCTGCCCTGAAGCTGGGACAACAGGTCTTTCCTGACTGGAATCTCCCAGGGAGGACTCCAGAAGAGGAATCAGCTCTGAGAACCATATCTGGGACGGCCAAAATGGTGCTACCAGCAGGAGAGACAGACCGCTCTGTCTCACCCTGTGCAGGACCGCCGGAATCAACTTGATGGGCGGAAATGCATAAAGTTTCAGCCTTGGCCAAGGATGAGCAACGCATCCAGTCCCAGCGAAGCTGGAGGGTTTAGGGAGAACCAAAGCGGACATTGGGACGACTCTTCCGACGCAAAGAGGTCCACCTCTGCCCTGCCGAACCTCTCCCAAATCTGGGCTACCACTAGTGGGTTCAGCATCCATTCCCCTGACCTGAGTTTCTGCCTCGATAGAAAATCTGCTGCGAGGTTCAGGATCCCAGGAACATGGACCGCCCTGAGGGATAGGAACTTGTCCTGAGCCCACAGGAGAAGGCGACGCGCATGCCCGTTCAGGGTGCGCGACCGCGATCCCCCCTGGCGATTTACATAAGACACCACCGCCATGTTGTCTGTCCTGACAATGATATGGTGCCCTATAAGGAAGGGAAGAAAGTGCCAAAGGCCCAGGAAGACGCTCTTAACTCCAGACAGTTTATGTGCCAGGTTAGAGTCTCCCCCGTCCAGATTCCGTATGCTGGCCGGCCTTCGAACACCGCACCCCAACCCGTGAGAGAGGCGTCCGTCGTAATCATCTGGCGACGGAATACAACCCCCATGCTGACACCTCTCTGGAGAAAGAGAGGGTCTCGCCACACTGATAGAGCTCGAGAACAACTGCGACACTCTCAGTAGGCAATAGGGCGATCCTGTTGATCGAGCCTGCAGACTTCATCCACCAGTGGAACGGTCTCATGTGAAGCAGACCCAAAGGAAGCACTTGGAAGGCTGCGGCCATGAGACCTAGAAGCCTGCGACAGGTCCCGACAGACACATGCTGGCCGAGCACGGCGGGCCAGACATGTCCTGATGCTGGAAATCCGGGCAGGAGCCAACCGGGCCTGCATTGACAGATTCCAGACAGACCCCTAAAAGATGGTCTGCTGGGACGGTATGAGAACACTCTTGTCGGTGTTCACTCTTAGGCCAAGAGACTGGACATGGCGAAGCACAATGTCCCTGTGACGGTTTGCCAGCTCCTTGGACTGAGCCAGAAGGAGCCAATCGTCCAGATAGTTCAGTATACGGATGCCCTGGAGCCTCAGCGGGCCAGCGGCATCCATGCACTTGGTAAAAGTCCTTGGCGCTAGAGCAAGACCAAAGGGGAGTACTTTGTATTGAAAACCTTCCTCGAAGGCAAACCTGAGGAACTTCCTGTGTCGAACAACCTGAATATGAAAATAAGCATCCTTCAGGTCTATCGACACGAACCAGTCCCCTGCACGAACTTGGGCAATGATAGACTTCAGTGTAAGCATCTTGAAACGCCCTCTGATGAGGGAGAAGTTCAAACGACGCAGGTCTAGTATAGGCCGCAAACCGCCCCTTCTTCGAACCAGGAAGTAACGGCTGAAAAACCCTGTTCTACCTCCGTAGGTGGAATTTCCTCTATCGCTCCTTTGAGAAGGAGGGAAGATAGTTCCTGTTGTAGAACAGAGGCCTCTGAGGCGCTGTTTACTACAGTTTGGAGGATCCCGTTGAACGGGAGGGTTGCGGCAAAACTGAAGTGTGTAGCCCGACCGAATCGTGCGAACTACCCATGGCGATACCCCTGGTAGACATTCCCACTCGCGGAAGAAATGAGACAGAGGAAGCGGAGTGGTGAGGTGCAGAAAGCATACCTGTTTTGCTGAGGTGAAGAGTTGGACCTCGGTGGGGGGCACATCTGACCGCAACGGAGAGCCCTTGGCGTCCGGATGCGGAGAGGGAACTTCCCTGGCCTGGGTAGATGAAAGAAGGTTGGCCCCTCCCTGGAGAAAATCGACTGTCTCCTATACAACGGGCGGCCGCGGTTAGGCTCGACGGACGTAAGGGGAGAAAGTCTAAAACGTCTCCTTTCTCTAACGCCGGAGGTGAAAAGGGAAGAGTCAATTCCGCACATCGAGACGCGCTGGGCGGCGAATGTGACGGTGTGGACTCAGGAGCAGCCAAGGGGAGGGCAGAAACGCTTGCGCGGTCTGACCCTGTCCCGTACGTCGGACGCTGCTCTCCTTTTTCTGACCAGAGGGTCAGGAATGGCTCAAGGGAGCCGGAGCGTTCTTGGGTCTGCCACCAGAACGCTTAGGCTCGATACGTCTATGAGGCCTCTGGCACGGGAGTGGACGGCCACGAGCTCCCCAAACTGTAGCAGGTGGGAGATGACTCTGGTCACTCCTTCCGGCAGGGAAATCCCTCCTGCGGGAAGGGCGCTCTCTAGGCTGGGAGGAGGAAGTAGTAGGGGAATCCCTCGTCCTCCTAGGCATAAACTGCCTAAAAGCAGCTGACTGGGATTTGGCGGCTCTGAATTTTTCAACTACCGTGCTTACGGCCTCGCCAAATAATCCGGACTGGGACATAGGAGCGTCCAGGAGGAAGACCTTCTCTTTGTCACGGATTTCCGTTAAATTCAGCCAAAGGTGGCGCTCAGCAGCCACCGACCCAGCCATCGAGCGTCCAACAGCGTGCGCAGTATGTTTAGTGGCCCTAAGAGCCAAGTCCGTAGCTCTACGAAGCTCCTTAACGGCCTCAGGCGTGAGGCCGCCGCCCTCGTCCAAGTCCTTCAAGACATCCGCTTGATAGGCCTGGAGAATGGCCATCGTATGAAGGGCCAGACCAGCCTGACCGGCCGCGACGTAGGACTTTCCGATTAACGCGGAAGTGGTCCTGTACGGTTTAGACGGAAGGAGAGGGCGTGACTTCCACGTGGCGGCCGAGGAAGGAGAGAGATGCGACGCCAGCGTATCCTCGACTGACGGAACGGTAGAGTAACCGTGCTCCACTGAACCAACTAGGTTGGTGAAGTCATCGGCTGCCGCGTTAGTCAGTCGGGAGGAGAACGGCTGTTTCCAGGATCTGGAGATCTCATTATGCAGATCGCCGAAAAACGGCAGCTTTCTCCTCGCTGGGCGAGCGTTAGAACCACTCAAAAACCTCTCGTCAAGTTTGGAGGTTTGAGACTCGTGAGGTTCGTCAGGCCAGTCGATCGCGAGCTTCTCGGTGGCGCGCGCAAGCACGTCAATAAGCTCCGAATAGGCCGCTGAAGGCCGCGCCTCCTGGCCGCTGGGCGGGAGAGCGTCATCAAGTGAAACAGGCCCGAAATCCTCGGAGTCGGACGCTGTAGTAAACACGACATCATCCAGACCGAAAGAAACGGCATCGCGTGCTTCCGGGCTAGGCATCATATAGTCGTGAACATACTCGACTGGCAAACGCGCGCGTGCTCGGAGAGGAGGAGAGAGAGGGGAAGGCCCGTCTGCTCGCACTCGACGTCCTCGAGCTCAACATCCGAACCCCAGGCCGCGGATCCGAGGGAGGCCTCGGCCGGCTCTGAAGCGCGGCGGGGAGCGGATGATTCCTTCTCAAAGCGCGAGCCTCGTCGTGCGGAGGTTTTGAGAAGGAGATTTTCACAAAATCTACATTTCGAGGTGCCCTGAACCGCCTCGCGTGAGCAAAAACCCATGCACTTAACGCACTTACCATGCGGGTCGTCACTCGAGATAAAGCGAGTGCACGGCGGGGGACAACGACGAAACTCCATCGCACTTCACGAAGAGGAGAACAAAGTTCCGCTATCCGAAGTCGCTGAAGTGCGAAGGTGATAGTAAAGTAGTAGTTTTGGGTCAGAAGAATCGCACGAAGGGAGCGATGCTACCACTTCGTGAAGGCAGAAAAATCTGGAGATAGTATAGGCTCAAGGTGTTGAGCTTGGGGGCGGCGCTGCGCCATCAGCCAATGAATTGGCGTGATTCTATAAGGGCTTCAGACAATCGGCACACCCAGTGGGCGTTCCCAAATGCGTCACTACGCAGCGTCGAGTGAACCTATGAAAGAGAACAAGAGCTCCCAAATATATGTTGATCAATGACGTAATAGAACGGGGAAACACCGCCTCTACAGATAAATATGTACGCCTCCTTCTGTAGCCCCACCCACCGACTCGCGGAGCTAAACGGATCACGATACCGAGCAAAAAGCATGCTGAAGATAGCAAGACTTTAGAACTTTAGTTTTAATGAAGTTCCAGCTCAAGTGCATAAAACATTGGACATCTGTTTGCTTCATTTCACTGCAGAATCATTTGTAAACAAGACACAGGTCAAGACTGGATTTGCAGACATATTGAGATTCAAACACAATGCTGTGCCTTCTATATAGGATCTGACAGAAATGGTGCAACACTATGGAGTAAACCTTTTTTTTTATATGTGAAATTGCATTGTTACAGATCGTTTTGATTATGTGTACATGTCTAACAGAACACACCTTAGCACGCTGTCACAGGCTGGAGAATCCTTAATTTGTTGATTCATTGTGTATAACTAAGGGGGTTTCAATTTTAGTACTGATTCAGGTGGAATCAAACCCCTGCAGACAGTCGGTCCGAACTGTATGATCTACTTTGAAGAATTCCCCCAGACTCCAAATCTCATTCAAGTGTTTACTGATGGCAAAGTTGTGGTTTTTTTATGCACGCACAACTATATTACATCAATAAATTTGGGGTGCTGCATACAACCGTAAGTTGACGTGGATTACTCATAAAAAGAGTTTGCGATCAGCATGTCTGCTCAGAGCACCTGCTCCACTTCCTGACGGCACGTGATGCACATGATGGGGACGTTGGGATAGTTGATTGGTCATATGAAGAAGGGTCAAGAAGCCTTTTGAACATTGCAATTTGGGACCAGACAGGCTACCAAAACGTAAGTCCATCGGCAGGCCGGTGAATTTTTAATAGTGAAATAACATTAATTTCTTGATCTGCGTTGTGCACTCTCTTGACTTGATATTTGAAAAGAGCGCACCCGGACAGAAACAAGATAATTAACTAACTAAACACAGCTGAACTGAATTTAACTAACAAGGGTAACTAAGGAAACAGACAAGTGTTGGGAAACTAAGACAAAGGAGCACGTGACAGAATCAAAAAACTGAAAGATCAAATAAACAGGCAGACATACGACAACTACTGTGTACTAACATATGAATTAATAATTTGATACAATTCACTTATTGAGTATATACATGTTTTTACATTGCACTTACATTAAAAAAAAGCACCTGCATGTAATTACAGCTGCAATTAAGTTCTGTAGTTACATTTATAATTACACTGTTGACACTTCCCTTATACCTAACCCTACCCTTAAACTTACCCATCCCACCACACCTGTCCCTAACCCTACCCTTAAACTTACCCATACCACCACACCTGTCCCTAACCCTACCCGTATCCCACCTCAATATCAGCAAAGGTGTTTTGCAACACAATATGAACACAGTAAGTACATTGTACTTATTTTTTATGTAAGTACATAGTAGTTAAGGCCACCTAATATAAAGTGGGGCCGGAACACCTGTTCCATTTCTCATTAATGCAATTATCTAATCAACCAATCACATGGCAGTTGCTTCAATGCATTTAGGGGTGTGGTCCTGGTCAAGACAATCTCCTGAACTCCAAACTGAATGTCAGGATGGGAAAGAAAGGTGATTTAAGCAATTATGAGTGTGGCATGGTTGTTGGTGCCAGACGGGCCAGTCTGAGTATTTCACAATCTGCTCAGTTACTGGGATTTTCACACACAACCATTTCTAGGGTTTACAAAGAAGGGTGTAAAAAGGGAAAACGTCCAGTATGCGGCAGTCCTGTGGGGGAAAATGTCTTGTTGATGCTAGAGGTCAGGGAGATGCTTGTTGATGGGCCGACTGATTCAAGCTGATAGAAGAGCAACTTTGACTGAAATAACCACTCGTTACAACCGAGGTATGCAGCAAAGCATTTGTGAAGCCACAACACACACAACCTTGAGGCGGATGGGCTACAACAGCAGAAGACCCCACCGAGTACCAAAAATGTTGCCTGGTCTGATGAGTCTCGATTTCTGTTGAGACATTCAGATGGTAGAGTCAGAATTTGGCGTAAACAGAATGAGAACATGGATCCATCATGCCTTGTTACCACTGTGCAGGCTGGTGGTGGTGGTGTAATGGTGTGGGGGTGTTTTCACTGTGCAGGCTGGTGGTGGTGGTGTAATGGTGTGGGGGATGTTTTCTTGGCACATTTTAGGCCCCTTAGTGCCAATTGGGCATCGTTTTAATGCCACGGCCTACCTGAGCATTGTTTCTGACCATGTCCATCCCTTTATGACCACCATGTACCCATCCTCTGATGGCTACTTCCAGCAGGATAATGCACCATGTCACAAAGCTCGAATCATTTCAAATTGGTTTCTTGAACATGACAATGAGTTCACTGTACTAAAATGGCCCCCACAGTCACCAGATCTCAACCCAATAGAGCATCTTTGAGATGTGGTGGAACGGGAGCTTTGTGCCCTGGATGTGTATATAAATATACACTCACCTAAAGTGCAGCATTCCCGGCTGAACAGATGCAACTACTCTCAGGAAATGATGCTTGTAAAGGGTTTAATTTCCACAAAAAAACACCATAAGAGCTGAATATAACAAACAAACAGACAATAATTAGACATCTGTGCAAATTGTATAAATGTCCATAAACTAATACATATACATTTGCAATCTAGATGGCCTACACAATACAGTTTGAGACAAAGCATATTTTAATATACAGGCTAATGTAATAACCTTGCATTACTGTTCTGTAGTAAGCCTGAATAACAAATTATGTTAACATTGACAGTAGCAATCTTTAATGCACATAAAGCACTTAGCAAAATTTGTTTTAAAACAATTGACAAACTTCTATCAAACTGCCTGAATGACCTATGGATTTATGAATTGCTTTATTTACAACAATCTCCCTTTAAGAGTGCAATATTAACTAAATGAAACACCTGCGCTACAATTAATTAATTTTGGTACAACTGACAATCTCAAATTAAAGAGAAAAACATTAATATCTCAAATCAAGACTTGATTTACTGTAAACAAGCCATCTCAAGCGCACACCAAGAGAAATCACCCACTAAATGTAAATAGAAAATATAAACACTTCAAAGTCTCTCAAAATTTACTATGCAGAATAAAATTCAAACAGTACCTTGTGCTCTTCATCAGCCAGGAGCTAAACGGTAGAGAGAAACCTTTTAAACGTAAATACACAGAGAGTACCCAAAGATTAACCTTTCCTCTCTGTTAGCGTTAATCAGAATGATGTTTCATGAAAAAAGTGCGCCAACATACACACAGCGCGCCGCAGCGCTTCCTTATAAAGGTACGTGAGGTAAGAAACAAAACACTCTTGAAAACAAAAAAGAGTGCGGCATTAAGTATTTCTCAAGCATTATTTGACAAACGAACATAAAAATAAAAAGTTCATTTGTAACATTTGGCTAAAGTTTAATGTTAAAGTCCCCTTTTGAGAAAGTCTTCTTCCTGCATTCAATGCAACACTGCCCTCTATCGATGGAGGTAAAGGTGACAGCCCACTTCAGTGATTGGGGGATTTAATGGTCTTTTACATAAAGGATTATTAGAAACACCATACTAATACTGTGTTTGACCCCCTTTCGCCTTCAGAACTGCCTTAATTCTACATGGCATTGATTCAACAAGGTGCTGAAAGCATTCTTTAGAAATGTTGGCCCATATTGATAGGATAGCATCTTGCAGTTGATGGAGATTTGTGCGATGCACATCTAGGATCACGCATACATATATATATAAATAAATGCATATCTGTACACTCAAAGATAATGCATTTCACAAATGAAACAAAGAAAAAACTGTGCAAGTCCTCACTCCTCTGTCATCGGTCGTACAACGGCCCTTTGAAAAAGACCAAATTAATCAACCATTGTGTCACTTTTTATTCCCTTTTTCAAAGTTAAAGCCTTTTTGTGCCCCACATCTAGTTGATCTAGATGAAATGCTCAGCAGGGTCAGACAAAAACAGATGTTGAAGAAAGGACACACGCTAACTGCAAAATAATTAAGAATTAGGGTGAAGAATTAAGTGTGAAACCATCAGAAACCCTTTACTTCTCCAAAGCCCATGATCCACCACCTTCCTGGGGCCTATACCATGATGGTAGATCAACAAACTCAGGGTTACAGGATTGGTTTTGAGTTGACAAAACCAAACCGATGCAATCAAACTTTATTGGTACCATGACGCAGCTCATCAACTTTCTCTGTCAACTCAGGCTTTGATCCTTAAGCTATGATTACTTCACGCGCGCGTGCACATATAAGAGTGACGTCGGCACTAAACAACCAATCTCGTTCGATATGGATAGAGCGAGAGCCATATATTTTTCCGCGGAGGAGCAAGAGCTTATTCTTCAGAAATATGAAGAATATAAAAGTGTTTTTCAAGCACGCAGTAACACTGTCTCTGCTGCCAAAGCAAGAGAAGAATGTTGGAGGAAAATTGCTGATTGCATTAATGCGTAAGAAAAAAAGATTTATAAAAAAAAAAAAACATTCTAGGCTTTAGGTCATTCATGTAAAATGATGTGTATACACACTGCAAAAATGCTCTCTAGTCTAAATGTCTAAAAATTCTTAAATCAAGATGCATTTACTAGATAATTACATGACATAAGATATGTTTTCTAGAAAATTTCTGTTTTGTCCCAAACAGAAATAAGAAATTTTTCCTCACCCCATTGGCAGATAATTTTGCTTGTTTTAAGCAAAAACTAACTTTATTTTGATTTTATTTTTAAGAAAACAAATAAATCGTATGTAAGTTAAAAGTTAAAAGTATGTAAGTAAAGTTAATTATCTAGTAAATGCATCTTGATTTAATAATTTTGGAAACAAGAAAAAATACTAAATAAGAAGAGCATTTTTTGCAGTACAACATATCTGAATGTATAGGGTATTACATCCTAAAAAAAATGATATTCATTGAATTTTAGATGCAACCCCAACTCCAAACGTTCTTGGCAGCAGATCAAGACAAAATATAAAAATAGAATTCAAAGTGGTGAGTATTTACCACAACCTTTTCTTATTTTTGTGAACATTTTATCATAAAAACTTGTTTGCAGCAAACAGAAAAAAGTGTGACCTCCGTAAAACTGGGGGAGGGCCACCTCCTCCTGAATACACTGTGGCGGAGGAGTTGGCTCTGAGTACCAAAAAGGGGAGGCCGATTATGGATGGCATTGCAGATGCTGTGCAATCTGACCCTGGTGCTGGCTCCTCTAAGCAAGTGACACTGGGTATGTGTGCAATGCATTACTATTTTTTATTTTATTACTCTAACTTAAAATTGTTCTACCTCTGTTCTACAGTAGAGGGAAATGCAGTGTCCCTGTTGAAGCCAGCACACATGCGCATGGTCTCCCACACAGATGTCAGTATGCAACAGACAGAACACCATGAACATAACCTGCTTTATAACAGTTATGCTTTACATTAGCCTACTTTTATTTATTAGGGTGACGCAAATGATGAAGACACTCTGTCTGTGTGTTCTGATACAGCTGCTGAGGTGAATCACTGGGCTTTTTATTATGGCACACATTTGAATGCGTCATAAAAAGTGACTGGCCCTAACGCTTATCTTTTTTTAATTGTAGGATTTTTCACAACCTGCCCCAGAAACTGAGGCCTCTGCTTCAATGGGCTATAGGAGGAACGTGAACAAGGTAATTCTTAAAACCCTTGACCTAAATTAGTCAGTCCTAGTTATGGCACTTTTTAAAAAAAAAATTATTTAACCTCCAGAAAACAGCTGGAAAAACAGATCTCAGTATGTGAACTTATTTAACCAAGTAACACTTTAATATGAACATTCTATATTTATTAATTTAACTTTCTCTTGCTCTTTCTTCCTCCCTAGCCACATGACCAATAAAACAGTTTGAGACCAGTCTGCAGTGTCAATGTGCTTTTATTAAGTAAAATATTGTGTTGTGATTGCATCTCTGACAGCTGCCCCAGCTGGGTGGTCAAGTGTGATGGGGTCAATTTCATCTGGGAGAAGCTGGTTTTGTGGTGGTACTCGCTCCTTTCTGATAGTGGCTATATTGTGCAGAATTGCACATGCAGCCACTATCTGTGATGCCCGCTGTGGTGACACTCTTAAGCGCCGAAGGCAGTTGAAACGCGCCTTTAGGATGCCAAAGGTCATCTCGATCTTGACCCTGGTTTTACTGAGGGCCACATTGAAGCGGTTTTGTGGCCTTGTCTGAGGGTCAGGATAGGGAGTTAGCAAAAACCTCTGGCATGCATAGCCCCTGTCCCCTACCAACAGGCCATCAAAAAGCCCTGTCATGGTAAAGAAAAGGGGAAAATTGTGTAAATGTTTCTGTCACAATTAAAACGAACACTTCAAAGTGTTTTGTACTGTACCAAATGTACCTTCCTCGAAGCGCTGACACAACACAGACTCACGGAAAATTCTGGAGTCATGCACTGAGCCAGGCCATTTGGCATCCAAACTTGTGATCATGCATTCATGATCACAAGTCATCTGCAGATAAAATGTACAGTAAATCATTGTCCTATCTGTTAAAGTTATTATTAATTTAAAAGGTTAATCTCAATGCAAATGAAAAATCATCTCATGTGTATAGTAGCCCTACCTGAACATTAAGGCTGTGAAAGGACTTTCTGTTCACATAATCAGCCTCATGTTCTCCTAGAGCTGTGGAAATTGCAACATGTGTGCAGTCTATTGCTCCTATGACTCTAGGAATCCTATCATAGGATTTAAAAATAAAAAGATTTAAAATCATTCTTAATATGTAGCTAATGTAGCCTATAATATATATACAAGTGCTCTAAGTAAAATCTGCCTTTTGGAAAGAAAAAAAGAACCTGAATGTGAACGGTTAAATTGTTCATATGTCACCCTATCAATATATCTTACCGGCAATTTTATAAAAGCCCTCTTTTATGGACATGGTCGATAAATGTCCAGGGAACACAATGAAGCCATTTATGTAACCCTGCAATGCAAGGACCACCTTGCGAATGGTTCGACAAACCGTGTTTTTCCCAAGGTTCTCTGCATCACCGACCGCATACAAGTATGTACCACTTGCAAAAAAGCATAGCATAATACATACCATTTGCGGTACAGTAAGGGCATGGCTTCGACGAGTCACATTTGTTATGTGCGGCTCAAGAAGTTCGCAAATATAACTGATTCCTTCTACGGAAAATCTGTACCTTTCATACAAGTACGTATCAGGAAAGTCAAGGGGATTTGTTCTGTCCCTAAAAACTCTTTCTCTACGAAGTGCTCTTCTAACAATTTGCGCGGAGTTGTCCACAGGATTTGGTAGAAAAGGTGAAGCCATTGCAAAAGACGCTGGGAATTAGTTACGTCATCTATATATTTTTTTGCTCACAGCTGATTGGTCAAACTTAAATCTCAGATCTCGAATCCAGAACATAACCTGCCCCGGAGCAGGTTAGCCGTGCAGCGTAAGATACCATGGCAACTAACACCGATTAAAGCCGAGCTACTTTCATAGTACCTAAAACCCAGGATTGGCACAAACTAAGCTTAAACATATCTGGCTAGCCAGCTAAACCAGCTTCATGGTACAGGCCCCTGGAGTTTTTGTTTGTTTTGGGTGGTTTGTTAGGGTGACCTCACAATTGGTTTTGTTTTTTCTAATGACTAGACAAGACACACCTGTGAACAATGATCAAACAATGAACCAATGACAGAACAGAACTGAGAACCCACATGACTAAATTAACCAATGAAAACATGGCACAAGAGATTAGAGGTGTGTTCGACATCGGCTGCGGCTGGATACAACCGATCTGCGAGAGTAGCCGCGGGCAGGAGCTGCAAACGGAGACGTTAAGACACTTTCTGCTTCCCGTAGTGATGCTTGCTGTGTTTAAATACTTTATCACAGCTGAAGTGAAATAAATGCAATATTTGTCAAATACACAGATGTTTCAGAAGACATTTTCATTCAATATTTTATGTAGGCTACTGCTTTAAACAGCGTCTGATTGTACAATAACGTTCAGCATTAAAGCCTACACTATCAATGAAGTGGGGTCTATGTTTTTTTATCAGTTTTATTTTGATAAACATGACAATATAACTTTGCGACTACATGAAAGTAGATTTTACCGTGATTTGTGAGCGTTAGTGGAACTGAAGGTTTTAGAATAAACACGAAACACACATGCTCGCTGTCATGCGGTGAATCCGGCCAAACGTGGAACAGGTGTGTCGTCATAAGAGCTTCTGTAGCCGCTCTGGAGAATCTGCACAAAATACACCAGCCGGATGCTCTCGAATCGCTCTCGCTCCACTTTCTTGACATACGTTACAGTCATGTGGCATCAGTCGCCGATCCGTCTGCACATCGCTGCATGAAGTCGAACAAGCCTTAGGGAATACAGGACAATGGGGCGCATAGCAGGATCACATGACATGACAGTGACCATGCAAAAATAACATTAAACTTAAACAAAACCCTAACACAGTGTGACACTTTGTTGTAGTTTTTAGTTATTTATTTCATTTTAGGTTAAAACAAAAAGTCACACAAGAGACACAAAAGGGTTTTTACATCAACATGAACTTTCAATTCTTAATTCTCTCTTCTCAAAAACAGTTGCTTGAATCATCAGATGCAACAATGTGAGATATGAATTCCTCTCAACCTTTGGCTGGTAGGATTCTCCTCACTGCGATTCAGTATTCCTGGGAAGTAACAGATAAGATATGTTAGTAAACAAGACTCATTATCAGGTGTAATTTTACTAATAAGGTCTACACACTATAAGCTACAGACTATTATTAAAGGCTTTACTGTGATAAAGTGAAAAGCCCACTGTCACCCACTTCAATAGCAGTAGGAAAAGGATGTGGTTTACAATGAAACATGTTGTGATTGACTTATGCTTTCTATAATGTTTCCATACATTATTTCTATTCTGAAAAAAAAACTATTGGTTCTTGGGATAAAGCTGACTGCCACCCTGGTTATATCTAATTCCATCATTTCCAGTAAATGGTTTACCTGGTTTAGTGCCACATTGACCACTGTAGAGTCACAGTTACTGGTGGCTTTGCAGGCAAATCCTGAGATACAGATGGAGATGATGAACTGAGTAATGGAGAACACCAGCAATATTCCACTGATCCCCAGATCATATCTCTGAAAAATATTCAACGAGATCATATAAAAGAAGATTACAAATAATATCCCATCAATTATATTGAGTGAGGTGCTAAAAGTTCATTTTATGCTATAAAGAGGCATCATGTGGCTTTCAAACACTAGAAACATACAGTGCAGTGCACAAGTCAAACTGACTACTTTGTAACTTATAATGCCTTTTCTGTCATTTGAAGCATAATTTCCCGTCTTTAATCATTATAACTGTATGGAAAAGACTGAAAAGCACAATCTTTATTGATAAAAGTTTTCAATTAAAAAATTATATTTCAAAAGTTTTAATTAGAAAATGATGCCACAATTGTCATTTTAGGATGAACTAGACAAGTAAACAGCATTAAAGACCAAAAAAACAACAACATTTAAACAGATATGGTATTACACATTGTACATTGCACATTCAAACTTAAACATGCGTCACTGCAACCACATACATCATAGTGATAGTGCCACCCTCGATCGGAAATCATCCCCATCTCTATGGACAGCAGATCAATGGCTATCACTGCAGTAATGGCACTGATCACATTCATTACAAGAGAGGCTTTCACCTACAGGGGAAAAAGCGGACATGTGAAAGGTGACATATAGTAAGGGTGTACACTTATAAAACGTCCTGAACTGCAGTTTTTAAATATGAAATACAAGAGAATTTTCATTAAAATTGAGTAAATATAAAGACAGCAATATTAATTTCCTCTGTGGCGTCTATTGAGCCCCCAAACATCCTGAGTGTGACTTTTTTGTCACACTAACATACAATCAGATGGACAAAAGAAAAGATTTCAGCACATTATGAACATACCACACACAGATGAAGTTTATTCTGCGCAGCAACAGACAGAGATCCAGCAGCGATGTACTGAGAGAGAAACACAGGACATTTCACAGTTCATTCTGGAGATTAATAAGAGAGTCTTTAAAGTAAAACCATTAAATTAAACTTACAATAAGGGATCCCCAGTAGGTTATGCCACTAAAGACAGAAACAAGTGGGTCATGGAAGAACACGATGGTGCGTACGATACCAAATATAAACACCACCACTCCAATCATGATTTGGACAGTCTAAACAGGGCAGATATGAGTCAAGGACTGTTCTTGATAATGGCATAGCATTCATGTTTACACACACACACACACACACACACACAAACAAAATAAGCTATATTTATGTTGTATACACTATACAGGAAATCAGACCGCAACACATCTAACTTGAGGTCATATGACAACAGCTTTTATTTTCTGTTTCATTTTTTTTTTTTTACAGGAGAAAATTGGACATTAGTGCCAGATTTACTAAACAGGGTAAATTAGCATGAGAGCGCTATAATCCAATAAAAGTGCGAACACAATCTACCAAGAGCAGCACAGATCAGCGTAAAATGGGCCTCTGAGCGGTAAATAATGCAGTAAACACAGTAAACTGACGAGCACAAACCTTAGTTAATCAGCTTGACTGATTGATTTAAATACTCTCCTCCCATAAATACTGCGTCTGAAAGGAAAAATCCTACAAATGCATAAGCAATAAGATCAGCCACGGGAAATAACCCTTTCCACGCCTTTACAGCGCTAATGTTCCACTGCGTGTCTTTAGTGAATCCTGACAGGAGTTTTTAACACCAAAAGAGGTTTGCTCTGGAGTAAATTGGTAGTAAATCTGGACCTTAAATATTCCCAAAATCATACACAATTATAATTAATCATTAAATACATTACCCCCAATGCCTTTGGTTGTGCTTTGATAAATTCAGCGAGAGCCGTATTGCCATATGCTCCTCTGGTCTCCTGTCCATCATCTCCAATAACAGTATTGTGTGTCACCTGTGGATTTATTTGGATGACCACTGTAGCTTTGTCAGTGGAAATTACCTTGCTGGTTTCCATTTTAGGAAAAGGTTTCACCTGTAATTAAGCATTAAATTCTGCAGTTCACATCTCACTTGAGTTTGCTTTATTTTCTGTGTTTCATGACAGTTCAGTATTTATGATTTAAGCATCAGCTGATGCCCTTGACCAGAGTGACTTATAAAACTGTGATACTGCCAGGGTTTCTGAAACAAGGCTTACGTTAGCTCACCTTTTGGACTTCCTGAAGGATTAAGAGAATTTAAATGTACACTGTTCACAAATATTTTGCGTGATTTTATGTATGTTACAAAACTACTAAATAGACTTTTAAATGCCAAAGTATAGCAATAAATGACCAACAGTTTACACTAAGACTCACTGGTGTCAAAAGATAAGAGTTGTTTTTAATTGATGTATATGAATGTGTGTAAATAAATATAGGCATTATAACAAACAAAAAAACTTAATTGATGCATAAAATATTTTACCTGAAATGAGTTGTTGATGAGGAAGTCTGATCGCTCTTATGGTGTCTCTATGTGTGTGTGGTCTGTGAAGAACTGATAAAGAGGAGCTTGCGTCATATGAGCTTGCTTTATATATAATGTTGATGCCCTTCCTCCTAAAATTCAAAGAACTTAACATATAGATAAAATATACAAGGTAGCATCAATTATGGCCATTGATTGAGGACACAAATATCATGTTATTATTATTTTTGCTTGTTTTTGCTCACAAAAAGTATTCTCATCTCTTCATAATCCTACAGGTTGAAGTCACATGGACTATTGTAATAATGTTTTTACTGCCTTTCAGGACCTTGAAAGCTGCAATGATGTTGCTGCCTATGGAGGGGTCAAAGAGCTCTCAGATTTCATCAAATATCTTCATTTGTGTTCCGAAGATGAACAAAGGTCTTACAGGGGAGAGGAATTAATGACAGAATTTCATATTTGGTTGAACTAATGCTTTAAGGTTGTGGGTTTAATTCCCCGGGAATGTGGGAACTGATAATATGTCTACATTGACACAAGTCTCTTTGCAGAAAACGACTGTACAGAAGACTGTCTTAGTTTCCAGCTAATTGAGTTAAAGGCAGTTTATCAATGGCACATCTGTGGTTGCCTTATATTTCCTTTTCAATCTGCTAGCTGTACCTTTGCTGTTTTGAGTAATGTGAGTTTTGAAGTATCAAAACCATCACCCTGTTTACTGTAATATTGGTCAGAATCATTGCTAACGGATGCAGAAAACAAACTCACCACAAACCACAAGCTGTCATGCACACGGACAGCTTCTTCTTCACTGAACAGAGACCTGGTTTTAATGGATATTAAAGGGATAGTTCACTTTGAAATTAAATGTTGATATGTTTTAGCTTACCTCATGGGTATCTGAGATGTAGGAGTATTTGTTTCCACAGTAGTTTCAATTTTGATCATTTTAGGTCAAACCGTTCTTGTCTGTGCCTCACATAATGCAGGTCTATGGTCACCACCTCAAAGAGCATACACAGAGAAGTCCAAATTAAACAATCCCCCATCGTAAGTACACACTGATGGCCTAAGACACGACACGAGCGGTTTCTGTGAGAAGACGAACAGTATTTATATCGTTTTTACCTCTTGTACTCCACTACGTCTGACTGATCAGAGGGCGCGCGTGCGTGTTTCCTGTTGTGACATTCGCGCGTTCTGGCTTTAGTCTGCGCAAGCGCGGAAAGCGCGGAAAGCTCCTGTAAGCTCCAGTAGCCTATTCAGGTAAGGTCAGGTTTGCTGACGTGCGTTTTATTTAGGCTATTTATTTACTTTTGTCCCTGTGTGCCGATCGGAGACGGAGTTCACCGCTGATATTCTGGGGATCCAATATTACCCAATAACACATGCTCTGGGAAGGTAGGCAGTTTTTCTAGTTAATTTTTATTTCCTGTCGCGAGCTCTTTTATTGTATATGACAGTGTAAACAGCTCAATAACCCTTTTATTCAAAGGTTTACTGTAGGCCATAATGCATTGCATTAGGCTACGATTGCAAGAAGGATCAACTGTCAAAAAATGGTTGTTTTTAAACGCATTTAATATCGTTTTTTATAAAAATTCATATATAATTTGATTAAATATTAAATGAATTTTACATTGTAAATTAGTAACAATATTTATATAAAAGCAACATTTTATGTCAAATTCAAATAAAAGAAAATCTAATTTTCTCAGTTTTATTCATAGTGAAAATATGAAATGTGCCATAGTTTAGTGGAAGATTGCTGCCATCTACTGGAAAATAAACACTTTTGCTAGTGCTAGTGAATGGTTGTGTATGAATGCTAGATGTTATTAATCTTGCTGTGTGTTTAGGCTGTCTTTGGTTCTATTTTTGTATGACATTTAACAATCATCAGCCTTTTTTGTGTATAATATCATGAACACAATGATGGGGTTGGAATGGGATGTGATGCGAGGTTTGTTTTCAATTCAATGCTGGGAGTGATTGCAGTAATTGTGACATTCATGGTCTACTTGTATTTGGTTATGGAGTAGCTAACTAAAATCTTAATTTGTGAAAGTATATTATGTGCATATTATGTATTATGGTGTATCATAGATTTCTCACTGGTGGGTGGGCAACGGTGGAGCGTACATTGGCAGTGGGCTGTCGGGTGCACGCTGGGGGCCATGGGGGCCGTGGGGGGATTTAGTACTCATAAAATTTCTTCAAGGTTGGCAGGTCTGTAACTGTCGAATTCTGATCCCAGACATCTCAAACATGCCTGGGGTCCATTCTTCATATATACTAATTTTCAGATAATTGATGATCTGGCATGATCTGGGATTGTTTGGTTCTTCGAAACTCATCATGGAGTTGCTGTCATAGCAACAGATCCATAAGCTCAAACCTGCTCAGGTGCAGCTTATTTCATGTAAACAGGATTAGATTGCATCTCTTTAAGGTGTTCCCTTTCGTTCAGTCACTACGACGTAACGTTAGTGACTAACGAATGGGGGTTTCGCTTAGAAGCCTATCATCTTCGAGCTTAGAGAAAACGCCCAATGGCGTGCCAATCCCAGGGGGCATGCCGAATTTGCATACGTAACTCCGCCTCACCTCGTGAGTATATAAGGAGTGCGTGGCAATATCGCATTATGTTACCTGCTTGAGGAGCCAAGAGTACCTACCTCTTCACTCCTACAGCCTTCTGAGACTTTGTCAGCTTTTTCGAGACGAGCAGCTTTCCAGTCGGTGTTGGTGTAACAGTGCGTTCCAATTGTTTACATCAAATGGCCTGCGTTCCAATTGTTTACATCAAATGGCCTTCACCCAAACAAACTTGGTGCAAGAGTGCTAAAGGACAATATTCACTTTTCCCTACACCATCCCTCAGCTGTGTGTGCTAACTCACTCGACCTGAATGGCACACACACACCTGAACAGACTATGGACGACTACAGGACTTCATTTCAGCATCTGAATGGACATGCAGCTGACACACTCCACAAGGACACTGATAACATCACGCAGCCACAACAGCCACTGCTCACGGACACACTCCCAGCTGAGTCCCGCCCACAGTGCTCACCACAGACAGACTGTGACATATTAGAACTAACACAGATTGAGGGACTGAACAGTAACATCTCTGCCCATACTGTGGATGTGCACGAAAGGGTGGGCTCTAAGGGGTCAGACTAGTGAACTGTTACGCTTTATGACTAGTCTGAACAGGAAACTGCATTAAATGTCTAAGTCACTCCATGAAATGGATGATAACATAATTCAGCCTCCGATAACACCAGAACAACAGCCACCCTCACCAGACATGTTATTCCTCTCTCAAGCATCCCCGCTTCTGAGCTTCTCAGAGAGAATGGAGCAAATGGTCTATGCTGGAACCAGACTATCACACTCGATTTCGAGCCCCAGATATCAACCAAAGAGCCGAGCCCCACAACCATCAAAGCCTGTGGGCCCAGCTCGCTCTCAGCCACCTCCTGTGAGATTTCTTCGGTCACAACGCCAGGGCCAACACCCTCCTCCATCTGTTGTAGGTGAACCAAAAACAACTGATACCAGCTCTCAGTGATGTGTGTTGGGTCCCCGCCATGATAACAGTAACTTTATCAAATGTTTACAGAACGAGCGGGAACCCAGTGTGCCTGTCTCTTTCTCTATTTCTGTTCTGTTACGTGATAGAAAGTGTAAGACCTTCTCAGACCGTATAGCAAACCCATCTAATCTGCTGCCTATTACATGTCAAACTAAGATTACTGTGGGGGAAAAAATTAATACTGTTAAGTTAGCACTTTTAAATATCCGTTCACTTAAGAACAAATCATTTCTAGTCAATGACTTAATAACCACAAACAACCTAGATTTTTGCTTCTAAATGAAACTTGGCTTGAAGAAAACTGCAGTGCAACAGTCCTCAATGAAACAGCCCCTCCTAACTTTACTTTTATGAGTATGTCCAGAGCGTTTAGAAGAGGTGGGGTATTGCTGCTCTTTTAAAGATGTCTATCAATGTAAGCAAGTGTCATTTGGTGACTATCTGTCTTTTGAATATCTGGGTATTGTGTTAAAAGGTGCTCCACGCATCCTGCTTATCATTGTTTACAGGCCTCCAAAATACTCTCCATCCTTTACTGAGGACTTTACAGAGCTGTTATCAAGAATCTCCTCAGAGTTTGATTGTTTTGCCATTGCTGGGGATTTTAACGTTCACATAGACAATGCTGAATCCAGTACAACAAAAGAGCTCATGACTGTTCTTAACACTTTTGATTTGACACAGCATGTACATGGTCCCACACACAATCGTGGACACACTCTAGACTTACTTATCAGCAAGGGTCTAAACATTTCATCAATTGTTGTTAAAGATGTAGCATTGTCTGATCATTTCTGTATTTTCTTTGATATTTCAATCTCTCCTGCCATTGAAGCTAGATTTGTCGCTGTCAAAAAGAGAAGCTTAAATGAGAACACTAGTGAGCTATTTATGAAGGCTATATCTCTAACACCAAGCATATCTGCAGACTCTGTTGATTCTCTCCTTGACTCCTTTAACTCAAAAGTTAAGAGTGTAATTGATAATATTGCTCCTGAGAAAGTCAAGAAAAAGAGTGGAAGACAGAAAGCACCTTGGAGAAACTCAACGGCAGTGCAAATAATGAAAAGACAATGCAGAAAATCTGAACGCATGTGGCGGAAGACAAAACTTATAATCCATTATAACATCTATAAAGACAGCCTTCATGATTTCAATGTGGAACTAGGCAAGGCTAGACAGACCTTCTTCTCAAATATTATAAACAGAAACATAAACAACACGCGCACTCTTTTTGCTACTGTAGAGAGACTGACAAACCCCCCGAGTCACATTCCCAGTGAAATGCTCTCTGACAGCAAATGCAGTGAGTTTGCTTCCTTCTTCTCAGAGAAAATCAATAATATCAGGAAGGCGATCAGCACATCCGTGAGTTGCTTTGGGGTCAGTCAGATCAGACCACAACCTCGGAAAGTTACTATGTCTGACTTTGAAGCAATTGATTATAAAATTTTAGAAGAAACGGTGCAGCACCTTAAAACATCAACCTGCCTCCTTGACACACTCCCCACTTCTTTTTTCAAAAGTGTGTTTAACTGTTTAGAAGCAGATCTGCTAGAAGTGGTAAACTCATCACTTCTCAATGGGAATTTTCCAAACTCCCTTAAAACCGCAGTAGTTAAGCCTCTTCTGAAAAAGAGAAATCTGGATAACTCCATATTGAACAACTGACCAATCTCAAATCTCCCTTCATAGGCAAGATCATTGAAAAAGTTGTCTTCAGTCAGCTGAACAAATTCTTAAGCTCAAACGGATACTTTGACAATTTTCAATCTGGTTTCCGACCACATCACAGCACAGAAACAGCGCTCATAAAGATCATAAATGATATTCGCCTCTATACAGATACAGGCAAAACATCAATTCTGGTGCTACTCGACCTCAGTGCTGCATTCGACACTGTTGACCATAACATACTTCTTGACAGGCTGGAAAACTGGGTCGGACTTTCTGGGATGGTCCTTAAATGGTTCAGGTCGTACTTAGAAGGAAGAGGTTATTATGTGAGTTTAGGTGACCATAAGTCTGACTGGACATCCATGACTTGGAGTCCCACAAGGGTCAATTCTAGCACCACTCCTATTCAACCTGTACATGCTGCCACTGAGCCAAATAATGAGAGAGAACCAAATGGCTTACCACAGCTATGCTGACGACACCCAGATCTACTTAGCACTATCACCTAATGACTATAGCCCCATTGACTCCTGTGCAAATGCATTGATGAAGTTAACAGTTGGATGAGCCAAAACTATCTCCAGTTAAACAAAAACAAAACTGAAATCATTACATTTGGAAACAAAGATGAAATTCTCAAGGTGAACGCATATCTTGAGACAAAAGGTCTAATAACAAAAATCAAGTCAGGAATCTTGGTGTGATTTTGGAGTCAGACCTGAGTTTCAATAGTCATGTCAAAGCAATAACTAAATCAGCTTACTATCATCTGAAAAATATTGCAAGAATTAGATGCTTTGTTTCCAGGCAAGACTTAGAGAAACTCGTTCACGCTTTCATCACCAGCAGGGTGGACTATTGTAATGGTCTTCTAACCGGCCTTCCCAAAAAGACCATTAGACAGCTGCAGCTCATACAGAACGCTGCCAGGATTCTGAGCAGAACAAGAAAATATGACCATATCACGCCAGTCCTCAGGTCTTTACATTGGCTTCCAGTTACATTTAGGATCAATTTTAAAGTATTATTACTTGTTTATAAATCACTCAATGACCTAGGACCTCAATACATTGCAGATATGCTGATTAACTACAAACCCATCAGATCACTCAGATCATCAGGATCAAGTCAGCTAGAAATACCAAGAGTTCACTCAAAGCAAGGAGAGTCTGCGTTCAGCTATTGTGCCAGCCGTAGCTGGAACCAGCTTCAGAAGAGATCAGATGTGCTCCAACAGTAGCCACATTCAAATCTAGACTCAAAACACATCTGTTCAGCTGTGCCTTTACTGAATGAGCACTGTGCCACTGTACGTCCGACTGATTGCACCTATTCTAATCTATGCATCATCTTAATTTTTATTTTTATTTTATTTTTTATTTTTTATCTATATATACTGTAATAATTTTATTCTTTTTAAATATCTTTACAACTATATATTTCTATTGTCTTCTTATTTTAAAAATTCTCTTTACAACTGTTTTAATTATCCTGTTTTTATTTTTAAGTCTTACACGTGGTATTCTTAATTCTTATCACTATTTTAATTTCATTTTCCATGTAAAGCACTTTGAATTGCCATTGTGTATGAAATGTGCTATATAAATAAACTTGCCTTGCCTTGCCTTGATCACATACTTCCTGCTGATCTGCGCAGTGGTCTGTCTGACAGCTGGTGTGTGTTTCCTGGGCGCGGCATCGTCTGCAGGCTTCCTCTCATAAAAGAGCTTGCAGATGGCACGTCCTTTTCAGGATGTCTCGCCCGTGCATTTCTGGGTGCGGTGGATCGCTTCACCCTTCCGACAGGCACAAGCTCTGTGTGACGTGTTTGGGCTTTCAGCACGCTCAGGCGTGCTCGTGGATGATTCATGTTCCCACTAAGGGAACATGGCCATCTCAGAATTACGTCGAGACTCTGTGAACTCCGTGCGGATGCCAGAGCGAGTCACCTCTGTCACAACCCAATCTGCGGTCTCCACGGGAGGCTGCACTTTGGCTGGTGGCCAGGGTGACCTGAGAGTGACGGTGTGGAACAAAGCGCCGACGCTCATGCCTCGCCCGCACCCTCTCTTATATACCTGACCCGGTCCGTGTCCGGCCATCTACATCGGGACCGGTTCCTGCCGTCCCGACTGTGGTGGTTGATGCGGCGGAGGATGAAGTGATGTCCATCGCCGCATCACAAGGTAGGCTGGTGTCATCTGAGGATGATGATTCGGCTGTGCTGCCACCTGCGGGTGCGCCAGCATTGGCGAGTCGGACCCAGAATTGAAAGCCATGCGGTCTCGGCGCCGCAGCGCTTGGGTTGAGTGGAACCCTCCGCCTCGACCTGAGCGCCGTGGCTGGATGATTGGTTTTGGTGCGGCGCGCGCGGACACCCGTCCGTCCGCCCCCTCCAATTCCTTTCTTTCCGAGGTGCATGAAGAGATCGCGCGGTCCTGGAGGAACCCGTTGTCTCCGTGACCGGCCGGCGAACTCTTCCGCCTTCACCGCCCTCGATGGAGCCGCTGCTCAGGTACACTGGGGTCCCCAGTCGAGCGCTCTGTTGCGATGCAACTGTGTCCGCAGAGTGCCGACCTGGCGCGTGACCCAAAGCACCCCTCCAAGGCCTGTAGGTTTTCGCTGCGTCTCTGGTGGCGAAGACCTATAGAGCTGCGGGCAGGCCGCTTCTTTGCATGCCATGGCAACTCTTCAGGCTTACCAAGCCAAGTTGCTGTGCGACATGCACGAGGGTGGGGCTGATCCAGGACTCAGCAATGAGTTGCGTACGCCACCGACCTCGCTCTCCGGGCGACGAAGGTGACCGCGCGCTCCCTGGGTCAGGTGATGTCCACTAATGTGGTCCAGGAAAGACACCTTTGGCTCACCCTGGCCGATATGCGTGACGGCGAGCGAACCCGGTTCCTCAACGCGCCCATATCCCAGGATGGGCTATTCGGCGGGCGGTCGAGAGCTTCGCCCAACAGTTCTCGGCCACTCAGAAGCAGACTGAGGCGATAAACACATTCTGCCCGGCGGTCAGCTGCTGTCTTCACCCCACCGCCCGCGCAGTTGCCTCAGCCCGCTCGCCGCCGTGGCGCCTCCTGCGGTTCCTCAACCTCTGTGCCACCCAAACAGCAGCCTCCACCCGGGCCGCGCAAAGGTGCCCGCAGGAAGGCGGCCCAGTCCGCTCCAGCCCCGCAGCCCGCGAAGAAACGCCAGGCTAAGCGGCGCTCCTGACGCGGACAGCTCAGGGATGGGCAGTTCTCCACAGGAGATGGCAGCAGGGCCTCCTTCCCCGGTGGAGGGCCGGGGAGAATCTTTTGTTCAGCTGCTGGCCCCGGGTCAGCAGCACCTATTATGGTTAAAGAGAGAACTGACAACCCCATCCCTGAGCACCCAGAGACCGGTGATGACGGTGCGCGCCACCCTCGGGTCCCGCCACTCGCATCCCTCTCTGTCGCCAGCCTCCTCTCAGAGCAGACCCTAGCGGAACGCAAGGCCCTTCCCTGGTCTCCTCTGTCAGGACGCAGTCGCAACCGTGCCCGACATGGGGACGCCCAACCGCCTCCCAGTCCGGGCAGGTAACGCTGCCTCGCTGCCCCACCCTGGGTACGTCCTGCCGTCCCATATGACTCCGCTGGTGCAGTTCCTGGGAGCCTGGCTTCAGCTTCCGGGACTGTCCCGCTGGGTCGCTTGGACTGTCAGGCTCGCCACGCGATTCAGTTCGCGCAGGCTCCTCCGCTTCAGAGTCCGCCAGAGCGTGATCAGGCCAACGCCCGTCATGCATGCGGAGATTGACACCCTGCTGGCGAAGGGTGCGACGAGCCTGTCCTCCGGCCGAGATGGAGTCGGGTTCTACAGCCCCTACTTCATTGTACCCAAGAAAAGCGGTGGGTTACGACCAATCTTGGACCTTCGCATCTTGAACCGATCCCTTCACCGGCTTCCGTTCAGGATGTTGACTCAAACGCATTTTTGAATGCGTTCGTCTCACGATTGGTTTGCAGCGATCGACCTGAAGGACGCCTACTTTCATGTTTCCATCCTTCCTCGACACAGACCGCTTCTTCGGTTTGCTTTCGAGGGGCGGGCATATCAGTACGCGGTCCTCCCATTCGGGCTGCCTCTGTCCTCGCGTCTTACGAAGATTGCCGAGGCAGCCTTTGCGCCCTTTGGCAGCACGGGCTCGCATCCTGAACTATCTCGACGACTGGCTCATACTGGGTCACTCTCGAGAGCAGGTTTGCGGACACAGAGATCGGGTGCTCCAACAATAGCCTGGGCCTTCGGGTCAACTGGGAGAAGAGCAAACTCTGCCCAGTGCAGAGGATCTCTTTCTCGGTATGGACATCGACTGTCGCCATGTGCACGCAGCTTTCGAGCGAGCGCGCGCAGTCTCCGCTGACTTGCCTTCGTCAAATCGAGAGCAAGAATGCGGTTCCACTGAAACTGTTTCAGAGGCTCCTGGGGCATATGGCATCTGCAGCCGCGGTGACGCCGCTCGGATTGCTTCATATGAGACCGCTTCAGGCTTGGCACTGCTCTGTCCAGTACGCGCACTCCGCGCCTACGTAGACGTGACGCAGTGTTTCAGGACCTCAGACCAGCTCTTTGTCTGTTATGGTGGAGAGCGGAAGGGAAGTGCTCTCTCAAAGCAAAGGCTGTCTCACTGGATAGTGGACACCATTGTTTTGGCTTACCAGCAGCAAGGTCGACCATGTCCCCTTGGGGTTCGGGCTCACTCCACTTGGAGTGTCGCCTCCTCTTGGGCTTTAGCGCATGGCGCCTCGCTAACAGCTCTGCAGAGCTGCAGGCTGGGCGACACCTAACACATTCGCCAGATTCTACAATCTCCGAGTGGAGCCAGTGTCCGACTATGTACTCGCCCCCCCGAGGGGCCGGTAATTGGCCAGGCTCAGGTGTCTTCGCTTGCTCGCCATTCCACTCCTCGGACTGGATACGTGCGATATTCCTCAGGTGAGCTCCCCGAGAGCCCTGAGTTCCTCCAGCACTGCTTACGCCGATGCCTGTGTGTCTGCCCTCTAGCGAGCCCAGACCCTCGTATCCGGCCAGGTGCCCCGTGTGCATGGTTCCCCTCCGGCGACCCCCACACGTGTATTTCACCGTAAGCCTCCGCAGTGAGCAGGTTTCTTCCCTTGGCATGTCCCGGCCATCCCTAGGGTTAAAAATCCACCTTCGGCTGGTACCCTAGAGTTTCCCATATGCAACCCTTGCGGGTCATATGTGTACTCTTAAGTCCTCCCTACGGGTAGGCATCTTGGCATTTCCTCACTGGGATATGCTTCCCAGTGTACCTTGGTATTCCTGTGATAAGTGGGAGTCCTTCGTCCGTACTAGTCTTACGACAGGGAACTTGCACTTACGCAGGGCACTGGAAGACAGCTGAGTGGCGGGATTAGATTGGACCCCCATTCGTTAGTCACTAACGTTACGTCGTAGTGACTGAACGAAAGGAACGCCTCGGTTACGGATGTAACCTCGCTCCCTGAGGAGGAACGGAGACGTAACGTCCCGTTGCCACATCAGCTGTGCTACCTGGAACGCAGGAGTTCAGTCTTGGCTCCTCAAGCAGGTAACATAATGCGATATTGCCACGTACTCCTTATATACTCACGAGGTGAGGCGGAGTTGCGTATGCAAATTCCGCATGCTCTCTGGCATTGGCACGCCATTGGGAGTTTTCTCTAAGCTCGAAGATGATAGGCTTCTAAGCGAAACCCCATTCGTTAGTTCGAGACGTTTTCATGAGCTGTATGCCAAAATCATCAGTATTAAAACAATAAAAGACCTGAAATATTTCAGTTGGTGTGCAATGAATCTAAACTATATGAAAGTTAAATTTGTATCATTACATTATGGAAAATAATTAACTTTATCACAATATGCTAATCTTTTGAGAAGGACCTGTATTTCTAGTACTATGCACCTCAACCAATGCTTTAGCTAACATATCTGCTTTCTCAATGTCTTTACTTCCACCATGGAACTAACTTCCGCCTTTTCGTATTTTCCTTTCTTAAAATTGTCTGATTCGCAGCCCCGATTATTGCCTCTCACATTTTCATTAAATATTTCTATATCCTGCTCTCTATTTATATTTTTAAAACTTGTTTCACTTATCTCTCTAAATGTATCCCACTCTGCTTTTCCAAATACCCACCTCTGATACATCTTCTAATGCCACCTTACTTTCATTACCTACTCTACATAAAATGGGGTAATGATCACTTCCTACAGTCGATTGATTCATAACCTCCCACACACAACTACCTGCCAAGGACTGAGACACTAATGTCAAGTCTAAACATGACTCACTGCCTGTACTACAGTTAACCCTCGTAAAACTCCCATCATTTAAACACACAAGTCCCAATGCATCCATCAAATCCTCCACTATCAAACCATTCCTATCCGTCCTTTCCTCCCCAAAGAGTACTGTGAGCATTAAAATCACCACACCAAATTATTCCTCTACTATCTAGTCCTTTTATAGCCTCCAATTTTTCCAATTCCAACCTCTGACATGGATTATAGAAATTCACAATAACCAACCTACCATCCCCTAACCACACTTCAACAACTATATACTCCAACTCTTTCCCTTTTCTTATTTCTCTATATGAAACACCTTGCCTAACAAAAATAGCACATCCACCCCCATTACCCCCTTCTCTATCCCTTCTTAAGGACATATAGCCCTGTATCACAAAATCTAAGTTTAAGCCATGTCTCTTCAACACATAATGTCAGGTTTGCATTCTAAATCCTCAAGAAATCCTTTAAATTCTGCCCATTCGACAGTAGACTCCTTGTATTCCACAGAAGAACTAACATTACAATTAAAAATAAAATTAATCTTGTGACCATGATTCCTTACTTAACTGTTCCTGTTTTTTAAGCTCTTCTTGAACCCCTCTCCCAGTCAGTCCTTGACTATTTAAATATCTTGCTGCACTTTTTACAATTATTTCAATCTTCTCAGATCTCCCTTTTGCTTGGAACGTACAGTTAATTACTTCAGCCATGAAATACGCAAAATCTTCCTTTTTTACTAGCAACATATCTCCATCTTCCCTCTGACTTTTAGTTACAAACTGTTCAGCTGAATGTTCCTTTTCTATTTCTTTTACTGTCTCCACTCTACTTTCCCTCTGAACCAACTTTACTGCTTCTGGATAAGATATGTCCTTGTTAGCTCTCAGCTGTTGTATTTCTACTGCCTTCTTCCTCACTTCACATCCACCATAGGCCACACTATGTGCACCTCCACAATTAGCACATTTAATCTCTGCCCTGTCCTCACATTTCCCATACCCATGTTCACCTCCACACCTTCCACACTTTTGCTTTCCTTTACAACCGGCCGTAATATGTCCATATTTTTGGCATTTGTAACATCTCAAAGGAGGAGGAACATATGCTCTTACATTGTAACTTATGTATCCCACTCTCACTTTTTCTGGTAACTCTCTTTCTTGGAAAACCAGCAACACTGACAGGCTATCAACCCTTTCTCCTCCTTTTCTTGCTTGTAATCGTTTAATGCTTGTAACTTTCCCACCTTTCATGTTTAGCTTCAAATCCTCCAACTTTTCCTCAACAGGGATAACATAAATAACACCTTTCATAAAGGGTCCATCACCTGTCTTCTTAGCTTCCTCCACAGATTTACTGCACACTTTAGCCATCTTCATCGCCTTTTCTCTCTGCTTCTCATTTTGACATTTAATTAACAGCCCACCATCTCCCAACACTTTCGCCATTACAATTTCACCAATTTTTTTCCTTTAATCCACATGTCAATGCCACCGGACTAACTTTCCTTATATCATTTCCTTCCTTGAACCTCAGAATTATTTTAAACCCCTTCTCATCAATTTCTTTCCTTCTCACCACCCTACCTCCCTCTCTCCCATCTGAACTACTGCCTCATATACTACTATTATTCCTAACTCGTATATTTCTCCGTACTTCTGTCCATTCATTTAAATCCATATCCTCATGCCCACCCTCATCATCACTACTACCTGCCATCCTTAGTCCAGTCACAGATCAGTTTATGCCCAACCACCGGATGATCCGATCCACACTCGTTCACGAACACCACAACCAACTGCGTTGACTCAACTACGGAAGCCGGTCAACCCCAACAAGGACTGACAAACACAAGGATTATATAAAGGGGAGAAGTCAAGCTGGGATTGAGGGAGAACAGGTGGGGCAAATGAAACCAATAACGAGATATCAAGGGGGTGGGATCTAAACAGAGACACGAGCACATGGCCCAAAATAACAAAACACCACATGTGCAACACGAGACAGGACAGGCATGTGACATAATATTGTCACATGGAATAAATGTTGATACATTGAAATTCTGCAGCAAAGCGATGACATCTCAGATCATTACCTAGTATCATGTATACTTTTTAGCTAATGTATACTAATTTAGTTAACCCTAGGTATTTATTCGATACAGTGGCTAAATTGACCAAAAATAAAGCTTCAACTTCTGATATTTGTAAACAGCACAGCAGTAATGACTTTATGAACTTCTTTATGTAAAAGATTGACAATATTAGGAATAAAACTATAACCATGCAGCCATCTACTACAGTATCACTTCAGAGCATTGTAGTGTCACTGAGGAAAAATTACACTCATTCACTGCTATAGGAGAGGAATAATTGGCTAAACTCGTTAAATAATCTAAATCAACAACATGTATGCTCGACCCTGTACCGACTACGCTATAAAATCAAGAACTAATGTCAGACTGGGAACAGAATCATGTGGGTTGGTCAATTAAGCATTTATTTTTATTTTTTCTAAACACTTGAAAGTAACTCTGAACAAAATCAAATACAACATAATATAACTCAAATGTTTTTAATTAACATTCAAATGACAGATATAACAAGTTAGATTAGAATGCAGTCTGGGGTCAGAACACAGGACCCTTAGAGCCAGCCAGTGTGTGGGGTCAGAGCAAAGGACAATCAGAACCAGCTAGAACAGACTGGGACTCAGAACACAGGACTAGACCCACCTGGATTAGAACATCAGCTACTGTCATACTCTACAACTAGGTCTACTCTACTCAGCCCTGAAGGTTACAGGGAAAGATGAGGAGTTGCTCTCTCCGTGTGGTTCCTCCAGGACCTTTAGGTTGAGGCAACCTCTTCACCACATCACTTTTAGGATGTGCCCAAGGTTGTCTTTCTGGTGTATTGCCTTGGCATGATGGCTTTTCTACAGTGTTTATGGCATCAAAAATAAAACATATGTAATGTAATAATACATTTAAATATGTTTAAGACTAAACTTAACTTGTGTCTCATGTCTCACTTTACCCCACTGCCACATTTTTAGAAAAAGCTAACTCTATTTGCAATTCAGGCTAATCTTCAGCTAGCATCATCACATGGTTTCTATATGGTGGTAGTTCATCAACGTGTATAATATAAGTTTTTCTACCTTTTAACATGCAAAAACATATTTTTGTGAGAAAAAAACATGCTTGCCACAGCACCATGAGGTCCTCTACTTCATGGCCAAGGGGAAAATTGTAGGGGCTTGAAAACATAATCGTCATTTGACCACAAATGTGTTATGTTGACCAGATACAGGGGTTGTCTTACATTACCCAATTTCTCAGATCAAACCACTTATTAAAAACCGCAACTTGAACCTACAGAATTAATCAAATACAGGCCAATCTCAAATCTACCCTTTCTTTCAAAAATACTTGAAAAGGCAGTGTCTTCACAATTATGTTCCTTTTTAGAAAGAAATGGTATCTGTGAGGATTTTCAGTCAGGATTTAGACCGTATCATAGTACTGAGACTGCTCTCAGAGTTTCAAATGGTTTACTCTTATCATCTGATCGTGGTTGTATCTCTCTATTAGGGTTACTCGATCTTAGCGCTGCATTTGACACTATCGACCACAACATTCTTTTGAATAGACTTGAAAATTATGCAGGCATTAGTGGAAATGCATTAGCACGGTTTAAATCATACCTATCTGACCGTTATCAGTTTGTAGCAGTAAATGAAGAGACGTCACACCGATCACAAGTTCAGTATGGAGTACCGCAGGGCTCAGTGCTAGGGCCATTGCTCTTCACCCTGTACATGCTACCACTGGGAGATATTATTAGGAAGCATGGCGTTAGTTTTCATTGTTATGCTAATGATACTTAGCTCTATATTTCTTCACGCCCTGACGAAACTTACCAAATCACAAAATTGACGGAATGTATAGATGATAAAAATTGGATGACCAGTAATTTCCTGCAACTTAAATCTGCATTTTTATTTTTATTTTAATCATTGGACAAAAAGCTCCAGTAGTAGTAACCTAGAATACTGTCTAACCCTCAATGGCTGCTCTGTCAAGTCCTCGTCGTCAGTGAGGAACCTGGGTGTGCTCTTTGATACCAATCTTTCGTTTGAAAGCCATGTTTCTAGCATCTGTAAAACTGCATTCTACCATCTTAAAAATATATCTAAATTACGTCACATGCTCTCAATGCAGAATGTTGAACAGTTAGTTCATGCGTTCATGAGCTCAAGGCTAGATTATTGTAATGCTGTACTGGGTGGTTGCCCTGCTCGCTTAATAAACAAACTCCAGCTGGTCCAAAACGCAGCAGCTCGAGTTCTTACTAGAACCAGGAAGTGTGATCACATTAGCCCGGTTCTGTCAACACTGCACTGGCTCCCTATTAAACATCGCATACATTTTAAAATCTTGCTTATTACTTACAAAGCACTCAATGGTTTACCCAGTACTTGAGTGAGCTCTTAACACATTATACTCCATCACGTCTACTGCGATCTTAAAAATCTGGCCAGTTGATAATACCTAGAATATCAAAATCAACTGCAGGCGGTCGATCCTTTTTCTATTTAGCACTTAAACTCTGGAACAGTCTTCCTAGCATTGTTCGGGAAGCAGACACACTCTGTCAGTTTAAATCTAGACTAAAAACACATCTCTTTTCTATGGCATACACATAAAACACCTTTTCAATTAAATTATTGGGCTGCATTTTCTAGGTCAGCCAAACCGGGAACACTTCCCATAACACCTGATGTACTCGTTACATCATCAGAAGAATGGCATCTACGCTAATGTTAGTGTCTCTGTTTAATCCCGAGGTCTACTGCAGTCAGCCGGATCCAGGCTGTATCCAGATCATACGTTGGACCTGCACCCAGATGTGACCAACACATGACCCTGAAGTGTCTGCAGAGACCGTGTCATTTAGACTCCCCCTTAAGCTGCCTCATCGACACGGCATCCTCAATAAACCTGTCTCTGGCGGGATGACTCCGATTGTTTGAATAGTCCTAGTTAATTCTTTAAATCGATGTCATCCTCAAAACAACCCTTCTCTAGCGTGTTGCCGCTGATCTTTCGAATATTACACTTTAGTAATTGTTTAATCAATACGGTATCCTCAATTAACCAGTCTCTGGTGTGATGAGTCCGATATTTCAATTTTTATATTTAATAATTATTTAATCAACACAGTCTCGATAAACCCGTCTCCGTGTTGCCTCAGATCTTTCGAATATTCAGATCTATTATGACCTCTAAACTTTAAAATTGCCAGAATAATAATAATACTCTGTTTGTTAATTGGCCAGAGGAGAACTGGCATCCCGACTGAGCCTGGATTCTCCCAAGGTTTATTTTTCTCCATTAGTTCAACTGATGGGGTTTTGGTTTCCACTGTCGCCTCTGGCTTGGCTTGCTCTGTTGGGGACACCAAATTTTTCAACTGGAATTCAAATAAATCTAATTATTGAACTAAATTAACCATATATGGCGGGCGGTGAAATTCAGGACACCAGTCCAAGTTTCTGTTTACTAATAATAAAGTCCGACTACGCCACTAAGGATTAACCTCAGAGAAAATACTTCAACCACTCAAATTGGGTAATAAAGCACACAGGTTCAGTTCCCTCATTAAAGTAGGCTAGAGACGAAAGTATACAAAAATACAAAAAGTTTAATACAGGAATAAATTTAAAAATACGAAACACTCAGTCACAAACACTTTAAACTCCACTTCAAACAAAAGCTCACAACGAAAGAAAAGATATAACAAAACGAACTCAAGATAATGATTATGTATGCAGTATGTATGCATGTATATATGTGTAACAAAGAAAACTGAATAATTACTAGCAGGGCTGGGGTTCCCAATGGCAGGAGTCAACGTAGAGTTTGGTTTCACAAGAGCACACCTCCACACGCAGACACACCCGTGCACTTTAAATCACACTATCAAACACGCAAGGTGTTACTGCACACAATGAGGGAGAACCACCACCATAACGCACGGCAAGCCACCCATGGGACCCCAGCTCCTGCAATAAATCAAAAAGAACGCAAATAACTAAAAATAAACAGTATAGACATACAAATTAAATCACCTCTTCACGTAAATTGTCTTGTGAGGGGAAGCAACAAATGCAGCATCAGATTTAGATAGTTGGTCACCTGAATTTGTCACAAACAACTTTAGCTCAGTAAACACAAAGTGGATTGCATTAATGGAGAGGGCACATGCAAACACAACACACGACTTGTTTTTTTTACATAGAACAGTTCAGTCCAAAAACAGAGAAAAGAAAAGACAAAGGAGCCCGAAAATGGTTTAATCTCCTGTAATTTAACAAACAGCGTGAAGTAGAGCACTAGGAAGCACGTCAAACTCAGACCAGCAGTCCCTTTAAGAAATGACGACTTCGTTGACGCGGCTGTGCAAACAGCAGCTCTTTAAACAGCGCGCAGACGGCAGCAAACGATTACGGCAGCAGACAATCACAGCATAGAACGAGAGGGAGAATCCATTAAGATCTCATGTCCAAAACTAATGTTTTATAGGCATGGGTTTAGTCGCAATCATACCCACCAATCGCACCATGGAGTACAGGAACTCAGGCCTGAGAGGCTAACAGTCACCGGATCCATCAAGCAGTACAAAAAGAGGAGCCGCACCAAACCATAACTGCACAGCAGCCACTGTCAACACAGGCAAACAACGAGAACAAAATGGACGTGACACATCCCAGATCACAACCAATCTGCCTTTTAATGGGAGATGCTGATAGGCCAATACTGATGTCAATCATAGCAGATGCTATGTGCTGATAGGCCAATACTGATGTCCAGCTAATCCTGTTACACATATAAACTAAATTACTGATCTAATTACTGATCTAAAGCCCACATTATCACTGTATGATTATTGAATATATTATGTTGCATTATTTTCCTGTTTAACACTGTGATTGTAACAATTGACCCGTGTGAGTGCCCGGAATCACCACCAGAGGGCACTCCAACCCGGACTGTCATTCTATCATAGACTACATCTCCCATAATCCATTGCCCGGCCTCATTAGCACTCATTGATTACATCCACCTGCACCCCATCACCTAGTTAGCTCGCACTATATAAACCATGTTCACTCTGTCATTCACTGCAAAGTCTTGTTTAGTGTTACACTGCATTTCTGAGCAGTTTCCTGGTTTCATGTCTCTTGTTTCATTGGATTTCTTGCCTGTCTCTGTGGATTACCTTGTTGCCTCTGTTTTGTTTGCTAGATTGGACTGATTGCTTGTGTATGACCTTCTGCCTGTTTGTGGATTATGGATGTGAATAAAGCTGCGTTTGGATCTCCTACCTTCTGTCTCAGAGCAGTTGTTACAGTGATGCTGCTTTGAAACAAACTGCATTGTTAAAAGCGCTTTATAAATAAAGTTGACTTGACTTTTGAACTAAAAGCGCTGATGGATGTTGTTTTGTAGTGTGTCTTCATGACAACCATAGAGGAGTTTTTCTGAATTGAGCGGCTGATCGCTCATATTTCAATCAGAAGGTAACCTATACTGACGCTGATTTTCATATTCATAACTCCTGACACATATTAACAAATTAAGGTCACCGTAAGATATTAAGAATAGAACAGATTTAAAAATTGTTTGTCAAAGTAATTACTTCCATCTGACAGTAATTTTTAGCTAATTTAAACAAAGAAAGCTTCAGTGCGTCAACGCCCTTGCACAGTTTAACAGGTTTTAAAGCCCCACGGCCCCCACACATAACATATACACAATGTTATAATATTATTTGCAATTTTATTTTAAAATCATTATTAGGCCTATTCTTTTAAATTATTATTGCCCCTGGTTCGATAAGGAACTCTTGTAATAAAGTAGAAGTGGCTGGAACAGATTTTAAGTATCAACGCTCCTTAAAGAGATGCAATCTAATCCTGTTTACATTAAATAAGCTGCTGCCGAGCAGTTTTAAGTTTTACGGACCTCTTGACAGCAACTCCAGGATGAGCTTTGAAGAACCAAACTATCCAAGATCATGCAAGATCATCAATAATCAAACCCAACTACCTGAGTTAGTGGCATACAAAGATGAACCCCAGCCATGTTTGAGATGCCTAAATCAGAATTGTAGGTTAGTTAAAAACCAGGTCTCTGTTCAGTGAAGAAGAAGCTGTCCGTGTGCATGACAGCTTGTGGTTTGTGGTGAGTTTGTTTTCTGCATCCGTTAGCAATCGTTCTGACCAATATTACAGTAAACACTAACAGGGTGATGGTTTTGATACTTCAAAACTCACATTACTCAAAACAGCAAAGGTACAGCTAGCAGATTGAAAAGGAAATATAAGGCAACCACAGATGTGCCATTGATAAGCTGCCTTTAACTCAATTAGCTGGAAACTAAGACAGTCTTCTGTACAGTCGTTTTCTGCAAAAAGAGACTTATGTCAATGTAGACATATTATCAGTTCCCACATTCCCAGGGAATTAAACCCACAACCTTAAAGCGTTAATTCAACCAAATATGAAATTCTGTCATTAATTCCTCTCCCTTGTGTCGTTCCAAACCCGTAGGACCTTTGTTCATCTTCGGAACACAAATAAAGATATTTGATAAAATCCGAGAGTCCATCTGACTCCAGTGGTTCAAGCTGTAGGATTATTAAGTGACGAGAAAGCAAAAAAAACAGAAATAATGGTTACAGATATTTGTGTCCTCAATGAATTTGTGTCACATGTCTACTTGTTTGTTAAGTCTTTCAGTTGTGTTTTGATTCGGTCACTGTGATACGTTCCTTTTGTCTTAGTTTTCCCACCACTTGTCTGTTTCGTAGGTTACCTTGATAGTTTAGTTCTGTTCACCTGTGTTTAGTTAATCATCATCTGCATCACCTGTGCTTCATTTACTCAGTCATCTGTGTTTCAATTTAAGTTTCTCAATTCTTTTTTGTGCATCCTCGTTTCCTTTCCTGGACTCTTTTCCTCGTGTCTCAGCTTCACCCCTTCAGGATGCGAGGGAAGGAATTGGTTCAAGTGAAATGATATCCCCTCGTTCCCTAGCTTTAGTGTCTCTTCAAAGTGTCCTCAATTAATGATGACTCCACACCCCACATAGCAAACGGACTTGGCCCAAATGTGGCTTCAGTATGGCACTGCTGGCGTGTTGCATCATGCATCATGTCAGCCAGCTGTGGGCCATGTGTGGCAGTGATGGCACTGCGTGCATGACGGCAGACAACATTTGGGCCGATTGTGGACGGGAGGTGTGTGGCCCAGATCAGTGTAGCGACTTTGGGCCATACATGGCAATGATGGCACGGCACTTCACTTCATTTTGTGTACTGGCAAATTATAAGTATTTAGGCCTGCTACTATATTCAAGGCAATACTATAATATAATATAATAACAATAATAATAATAATAATAACAATTATTATTATTAGATATAATTATTATATATTATATTATTATCTCTCTCTCTCTCTCTCTCTCTCTCTCTCTCTCTCTCTCAAACAGATGTAATGATTTTGATAATTAATAATAATATTAATATTAATTTACTTATATATGAGTCTGTGAAAAAAACAATGTCCATATTTTAAAAGATAAATAATTAATAAATAGTATTTAGTTTTCAGCAATGTTCACAAAATTCAACAATCATTATAAATTCCAAAATCCATTTGACCTGAACAAAATATGCATTTTCCTATGTATATACATTTGTTTTTACAAATGTATAATTTAAAAAAAGTACAGACTGACGCGACCGGGGTGTGATAAACCGACCTGCGGGGTGTCCAAAGCGTGGTGCTTCATATCCGGTGTGCGGAACAATGTAGTTGTACAATCAGATTTAATTCTATCTAATTCTAATCTGTGACTTTGATTATCAGGATATGTCTGATATTTTTGTTTTTAGCTAGTAACGTTTGACATTCAAACTCTAAACAGACAGTCATTCAATAGTGCCACATTATAAGCAATAATTTCCAGAATAAAATGTTTTTCTTGTTATTTGTTCACATGGTTTGGGTAAGATTAGGGTCAGGGTTAAGGCTCAGTTTTGGGGGTTTCTGGTCAAAGGGTGGTGTTGATATGGTTAATTTATGGCTGAGAATTGGAACCAAAAAGTATCAAGGAACAGAACTGGTTTAAAGACAAGGGTCACACATGGGACATAAGTTCACATAACCGGCCCGAATCTCAGCCAGTAATCACCCTGAACTGGGCCAAAGCAGGTTTTATTATTGTTACCTACATTTATTTACAGTAGGTGATTAAATGTTTGAATATGTTTATTAATTTAGTATTTTGTCTTTTAGCTGCTGTGAGACATGCCACCGATCAGGATACTGAAGGATATATACAAAGATGGCTTCAGTGCAGCTTGCTCTTGGAGGAAGGACAGAGCGCTTGAGGAGAAAAGAGGGGCTGCAGAGCTGTACTTCACTTCCCGAGGACAGTCCTACATACAATCAATTCCTCCCTCACGCATACAAACATTCTGATGTGTAAATTTGTTTTAAGCAATTGTTTTAATTTGCTCTGTTTGTTGAGAGTAAAATTACTTGGTACAACTTTATATTAGGTGGCCTTAACTACTATGTACTTGCAAAAGTGAGTATAATGTACTAAATGTGTATATATATTGTATTGCAAAACCCTTCTGCTTATATTGAGATGGGATACAGGTAGAGTTAGGCACAGGTGTGTGGTGTAGGTAAGATTAAGGGTAAAGTGAGGTGTAAGGGAAGGGTCAAAAGTGTAATTGTAAATGTAAACAGAAATAAATTACGGATGTAAAAACATGTATCTACACAAATCAAACACATCAAATGATTAAATGTTAGAACAGTAGTTAAGGCCACCTAATATACACAATTACATTATGTTTAGATTTCAGAGCTAGATTCATTCAAAGATTAATTTAGGTAAAAATGACAAATTTTGTACATAGTACACAACTCTACTGTCTTTTTTTTCTTTTTTCTTGTGCATTATTGTTAAATAAACAAATTTTGAAAATGTAATTTTCTTGTGACTTATTTGTTCACATGGTTTGGGTAAGAATAGGGTGGGTTATGGCTCAGTTTTGGCATTTCTGGTTAAAGGATGGTGTTGATATGGTTAACATGTGGCTGAGGATTGGTACCAATAATAAAACCTGTTTTGGCCCAGTTCTGGGCCAGTTAAGGGTGATTAACTGGCTGAGATTCGGGCCGATTATGTCCCATGTGTGACCCTTGTCTTTAAACCAGTTCTGGGCCGCTTCAGGGCCGTCATTCTTTGCGGTATTTGGGCCGAGGGAAAAGTGATCATGTGGCCCGGAGCTGGGCCAGAAAACATTTGCTATGTGGGACGGCTGGATTTAACCTTCACTTCGGGAATCTTGAACATTAGAGATAACTATTTATATTATAGTAGCTTAAACCTCCACAAAATACCACATTTGTCCATATTTTATTTAATATTACCAGTTATTATTAACAATGAATTCCCAGTAAACTGCTTTTTATTTGTAGTATTACAGTATTACAGTTTGTTTAGTTTTCTTGTGCTTTGATATAATTCTTATAACTGTCCTACAGTTGTTGTTATTTGACATACATTTGTGTCTTGTATACATATAAATATAATATAATGAATAAACTGAGGCAAGATTACGTGAAGGGGGAGGAGAAACGTGCATCACATTTAGTCGATAAAACACTTCCGCCTCGCTCATGACTCCTCAGGAAGATTCCTCACTCCTCGATCCTCGCGGTACGATTAGAGAATTGATATGTCCTAAAAGATGACTGAGCTCCATTGGTTTCCGTATCATAGGATGGAGGACGGAGGAGCGAGGAAACGAGGAGGGATATTGAGAAGCACCCTGAGTCTGTTCTATGTAGTGTAACGTGTGAGTGTACCTTCTGGCTGTTTTGGGATCCTTGTGTAATTAAAAGTACATGTTTGGGAACTTAAATCTTCTTCGCCTTCTTCTGCCTACACCATGTCATGACACAAAGGCCATAATGTATGCTACCTTATCGATTTTATCTATATATAAAGTTCTTTGAATTTTAGGAGGAAGGGCATCAACATAATATATAAAGCAAGCTCATATGACGCAAGCTCCTCTTTATCAGTTCTTCACAGACCACACACACAAAGATACACCATAAGAGCGATCAGACTTCCTCATCAACAACTCATTTCAGGTAAAATATTTTATGCATTTTTTTTTCTTGTTATTATAATTCCTATATTTATTTACACACATTCATAAACATCAATTTAAACAACTCTTATATTTTGACACCAGTGAGTCTTAGTGTAAACTGTTGTTCATTTATTGTAATACTCTGGCACTTAAAAGTCTATTTGATAGTTGATGTGATTTATTTGGACATTGGTTACACAAAAAATTTGTGAACAGTGTAAATTGTAATCCTCTGATCTTTCGTCGGAGAGGAAGAAGCCCAAAGGTGAGCTAACGTAAGCCTTGTTTCAGAAACCCTGGCAGTATCACAGTTTTAGAAGTCACTCTGGTCAAGGGCATCAGCTGATGATGAAACACAGAAAAAAGAAAGCAACCTCAAGTGTGTTGTGAATTGCAGAATTGAATGTTTAATTACAGGACGAAACCTTTCCCTAAAATGGAAACCAGCAAGGTCATCTCCACTGACAAAGCTACAGTGGTCATCCAAGTAAATCCACAGGTGACACAAAATACTGTTATTGGAGATGATGGACAGGAGACCAGAGGAGCATATGGCAATACGGCTCTCGCTGAATTTATCAAAGCACAACCAAAGGCATTGGGGGTAATGTATTTAACGATTAATTATAATTGTGTATGATTTTGGGAATATTTTAGGTCCAGATTTACTACCAGCGTACTCCAGAGCAAACCCTCTTTTGGCGTTAAAAACTCCTGTCAGGATTCACTAAAGAGCTGTTAAGGTGTGGACAGGGTTATTTCTGTGGCTGATCTTATTGCTTATGCATTTGTAGGAGTTTCTAATATTCACGAGTTCACACTTACATCAATCAAATAGAATAAAGATTATGCGTATTTGGCGTGCTGTCCGAGGAGGGCTCCAGGCTTTGAATTTTTGCCCTAACCCAGAGTACCCCATTGTTGATTAACTGATTAGTTTAATGTGCTCCTCTCGTGTTCAATTAGGTTTAATTATCTGAGCCTGCTCCACTTGTGTTTAATTAGTTCGTTTTAATTGTCTGAACGTGCTTCTCCCGAAATTTGTTTATAAAACGTCAATATGTGTATATTAAGTAAAAACATAAATGAAACCTATTAGAAATTGGAACAATTCCATATATTGACATATACATTTATCCCATATATTAACCTGTTAAATAAGGTAAAGGTACCTATTAAGTTCACCGAAATCTACATTGAGACATTTTAGTGCACATGGTATTGGTTTGAGGTTTGATTTCTCTCACACAGTAATTTTTATTTTAAATGACAAAAGCATATAAATTAATTGTACCCTTTAGGCAAACCCCTGTTCCCATTAAGCTCACATTATGTTTTTTGGGAAAATTCTAGTTTATTTTAAACAACATTTTTAAAGAATAATTGGTAACACTTTACAATACGGGTGCACTAATATGCATTAATTCATGCTTAACTAATGCACAGATAATGATGAGTTAATGTGTTATTAATGGTGAACCAACCCATTTATTAATGATTACTGCATCAGCAACTAATGACGATTCTACATGATTAATAGATTAAGTAATGGGTCAGGTGATGTGGTCCACGAGCGCCACCTATGGCTCAACCTGGCCGAGATGCGTGAGGCGGACAGGACACGGTTCCCAGTGTAGAGGATCTCTTTTCATCTCCCAGGCTGGGCTATTTGGCGGTGCAGTCGAGGACTTTGCCCAACAGTTCTCGGCCGCTCAAAAGCAGACGGAGGCCATTAAACATATTCTTATTCCCGCTGCTGCTCCCACCCTGCCGCCGGCACAGACGCCTCAGCCTGCTCCCCGCTGAGGGCGCCCTCCTGTGGCTCCTGCCCTCCCACCCGGCCCCAGCAGCAGCCTCCACCCAGGCCGCAGCGCGGAGGTGGCCGCAGGAAGGCCGCCCAGCCTGTCTCAGCCCCGAAGCCCGCTAAACGGCAGGCTAAGCGGCGGTCCTGAGACAGGCAGCTCGGAGGTGAACTTGAGTCTCTCCCAGGAGATGGTGACAGGACACTCCTTCCCCGGAGGAGGTCCGGGGAGAATCTTTGTTTGAAATCCCGCTGCTGGCCCTCAAAGCGGCCGACGCTCAGCCTCGCCACTCTCAGTCCTCTCTGTCGCCAGCCCCTGTCAGACGAGACCCCCGTGGAACGCTATGCCTTCCCTGGTCTCCTCTGTCAGGGCGCGGAACTCGACCCCGCCCACACGCAGGGACGCTTCAATGCCTCCCTTGTCTGGGGCGGCCGTTCCGCCGCTGCCCCATCCCGGTATGCCTGTGGCTCGCATGACCCCGCTGGTTCAGTTTCTGGGGCCTGGCTAGCGCTCCCAGGCTGTCCAGCTGGCTCGCCGCACCATCAGACTCGGCTATGCGATTCAGTTCGCACGATCTCCTCCCCGCTTTCGGGGAGTCCGCTATACCATGGTGGGTTGCAATGCCCATCATGCGTGCGGAGATCCACACCCTACTGGCGAAGGGTGCCGTCGAGATCGTCCCTCCGGCCAAGATGAAGTCCGGCTTCTCTTCGAACACAGAGATCTGGTACTCCGCCACTTAGCCCGACTGGGCCTTCGGGTCAACAGGGAAAAGAGCAAACTCTCCCCAGTGCAGAGGATCTCTTTTCTCGGTATGGAGATCGACTCGGTCGCGCCTATGCCTATGGAGATCGACTCGGTCGCGAGTTCGGACCCTCCCGGGGGAATGGAGACTCCATCCCCAGATGGTTCAGCTGATTTGGGAACAGTTTGGCGACGCACAGATAGATCTGTTTGCCTCCAGCGACTCTTCCCACTGCCGCTGGTACTACTCCCTGACCGAGGGGACCCTCGGCACGGACGCACTAGCGCACAGCTGGCCGCGGGGCCCACGCAAGTATGCGTTTCCCCCAGTGAGCCTTCTCGCACAGCTACTGTGCAAGATCAGGGAGGACAAGGAGCAGGTCCTTTTGGTCGCCCCGTATTGGCCTGGCCGGACCTGGTTCTCCGAACTCCTTGCGACAGCACATCCCTGGCCTATTCCCCTGAGGAAGGACCTCCTTTCTCAGGGAGGGGGCACCATATGGCACCCGCGTCCCGATCTGTGGAACCTCCACGTGTGGCTCCTGGACGGGACGCGGCAGGTCTGAGTACCCTACCACCTCCGGTGGTGGCTACCATCACTTCTGCTAGGGCCTCGTCCATGAGGCGGGCCTACGCACTGAAGTGGGACCTCTTCGTCACCTGGTGCTCTTCTCGCAGAGAAGACCCCACGAAATGCTCGATCGGGTCCGTGCTGTCCTTCCTCCAGGAGGGGTTGGAGAGAAGGCTGTCTCTCCACCCTGAAGGTCTACGTGGCAGCAATAGCGGCTCACCATGACCTGGTGGACGCTAAAACGGTTGGACAGCACGACCTGGTCCGCAGGTTCCTTAGAGGCGCCAGGAGGCTGAATCCACCTCGCCCGCTACAAGTACCCTCTTGGAACCTCGCAGTAGTATTGTCAGCCCTGCATAAGGCTCCTTCGAGCCTCTGCAGTCAGTAGAGTTAAAGTTTCTGTCAATGAAGACAGCACTCCTGGTTGCTCTGGCCTCTATCAAGAGGGTGGGGGACCTGCAGGCATTTTCGGTTGACGGCGTGCCTGGAATTCAGGCCGGCTAACTCTCACGTGATCCTGAGACCCCGGCCTGGATATGTGCCTAAGGTTCCCACCTCTCCTTTCAGGGATCAGGTGGTGAACCTGCAAACGCTGCCCTTGGAGGAGGCAGACCTAGCCTTGGCACTGCTCTGTCCAGTATGCGCCCTTTGTGCCTACGCAGACAGGATGCAGTGCCTTAGGACCTCAGACCAGCTCTTTGTCTGTTACGAAGGGAAGCAGAAAGGGAAGGCTCTCCAAGCAGAGGCTGTCCCATTGGAAAGTGGCCGCCAGTGCCCTGGCTTACCAGGTTCAGAGCTTGCCGTGCCTCCTAGGGGTGAAGGCTCACTCCACGAGGAGTGTAGCTTCCTCTTGGGCTCTAGCTCATGGCGCCTCGCTAACAGACATCTGCAGAGCTGCCGGCTGGGCGACACCAAATACATTCGCAAGGTTTTATAACCTGCGGGTGGAGCCGCTGTCCTCCCGTGTTTACTCGCCCCAGATGGCCAGTAACTGGATCGGCTCAGGTGTCTTCGCTTGCTGCGCCATTCCACTCCATGGACTGGATGCGTGCGCTTTACGCAGGTAGCTTCTCAGGAGGCCCTGAGCTCCTCCAGCACTGATGATGCCGTCACCAGACTGCAGGCCCGTTTAGCCTGGCCCTCGTGGCAGGCTAGGTGCCCCATGTGCATGGTTCCTCCTCTGGGCAACCCCACATGTGTATTCTCCACGGTAAGTCTCTCGAGCACGTGTCTTCCCTTGGCATGACCCTTGCCATCCTGGAGTGTAATCTTTCCACCTGCGGCTGGTTTCTCCAGGTTTTTTCCGTATGTTACCCTGATCGGGCCATACGTGTATGCTAAGTCCTCCATTCGGGCAGGCATCAGGTTGCATGTTCCGGATGGGATATGCTTCCCAGTGTACCTTGGTAGCGAACCGGCTTCCTTCGGATTATCTGGCCCAGGAGCTTGGTCCTCCAGGACACTGGAAGACAGCCGATGTGGCGTGATTAGATTGGGACCCCATTTCCAGTACTGACGTAACTCGGAGTGTACTGACTGAAAGGGAACGCCTCGGTTATGTATGTAACCCTCGCTCCATGAAGGAAGGGAACAGAGATGTTATGCCACATCCGCTGTGTCTGCTGGAACGCCGGGCGCTCAGCCTTGGCTCTCAGCAGATAAACGTAATGCGTGACTGCAATGCAACGCCGCTTATACCACGCGTGGGCGGAGTTGCATTATGCAAATTCCGCAGACCCATGGCATTTTCATGCCATTGGATCGCTTTTGATTGAGATCGAAGGCAGCTGGCTTCAGCGAAACCCCATTTTGTCAGTACTGAAGTAACGTCTCCATCCTTCAGGGAACGAGGGTTACATACGTAACCGAGACGTAATACATTAACTCATTATTATCTGTGCATAAGTTAAGCTTGAATTAATGCATATTAGTGCACCCGTATTGTAAAGTGTTACAGAATAATTTTTAATAAAGATTAACTTGAAGTGACAACCATCAGTTAATATTTGTCATGAAGTGCGGAGATCAAAAAAAATGTATACTTTTGTCTGAAGTCAACTTATGACGTTTGTGTGGTTTTTACATTCAGAAACATCATAATGAATCAGTAATAGGCTATTTTCTACCCTGGTTTTGAGGCTCTCTCCTCAATGCTCGTTGACACATATGTCTCATATATGAAATATCCTAATATGCTCATATAGAATAAAAACATAAATTCACATTGTAACGAAGTTCGTTGTTGTGGGAAGGAAGGAGGCGGGAACCGGCGAACGTTCAAAAGACTTTAATACAATGAATAAAAAGGAAAGTAAATCGCGGGCAGCCCCTCATGGACGACTGCCCGCACACACACAACAAAACATAAACAAAACTCAACGTAAAGTCCAGGCCTGGTCCTCTCTCCTCCTTTCCTGAACTCGCCCGTCCTTTTATGTCTCCGAGCTCCCTCATGAGAGGACTTCGAGACCGGTGTGCCTCGCTGCAGGTGACGTTTATTAACAATCACGCACCGGTCTCCACCCGCTCCTCCCATGTCGCTCGTTCGTCCACCTCGCCACACACATATATGCACAGCTAACAGAAATTCCATATATTGACATATATCTCTATTCCACATATGTTTAATTTATATATGTGACAAATCACTCTTAGTATAGATTGTATGCAGTGTTGTGCATGAACGCGTTCAATGAACGACGCTCACTGAACGCTGCTCATATTTTCGCTAACGCTGAACTGAACGAATCACTTTTCATTCAATGAACGTGAACAAGAGCGCTGCCACTCTGGCAGGAATGAGCAGCATGCAGTTCGCGCTCATTTGTTGACTTTACTTGTTGGGGACTATTAACTAATTGATTAAGTAATATCTAATTGTGGTTATGAGTTTTGAATTAATTTTGAATTAGTTAATAGTCATGTGCCCCAACAAGTAAAGTCATAACATAATGACACATTTGTAAATCATTAGCTAATGATTAATTAAAGCAGACAACTGGAAGTTGAAATGCATGGCTTTGACCCGTTGTGGTAATTAACACATTAATTTACATTATTAGTTCATATAATATGTTATTAAGGAATTAATACATTATGACACATGTAACTAATAACAATTTAATGATTACTTAATCTATTAATCATGTCGAATCTTCATTAGAATACTTCATGCAGTGATCATTAATAAATGGGTTAGTTAACCATTAGTAACACATTAACTCATTATTATCTGTGCATTAGTTAAGCATGAATTAATGCATATTAGTGCACCCTTATTGTAAAGTGTTACCAATATAATTTTTCTCCTGGCTATAATAATTGTCTCTTGTTTATTGGTACAATAATTTTGATTAGTTTTGGAGTGGCAGTGATTTGCAGCTGGTAATGGATGGTAAAGAGGTTCTATTGAGTAAGATAGTGGCCTATCCTAAAAAGAATTTAACAAATGAACGTGAACTAGTTCATTTTTAGATATGTGAACTTAGTTAATTTAAAAAAAAAAGAACTATGAACATGAACTAGTTCATTATCATCTGTGTGAACTGAACTTTGAGCTAGTTCTTTTTAGGTATGAACTGGCACAACACTGATTGTATGTATAAAATATACATTTAAAATACACTGCCCAAAAAAAGTAAAGGAACACTTTGAAAACACATCAGAGCTCAATGGGGAAAAATATAATGCTGGATATTTATACTAATATGGACTAGGTAATGTGTTATGAACGAAAGGATGCCACATTGTTTGATGGAAATGGAAATAAAAATGAAAAATCTACACAGGACTAAATTCAAAGACACCCTGCAAATCAAAGTGAAAAAAAAAATATGCAGCAGGCTAGTCTATTTTGCCGAAATTTCATTGCAGCATCTCAAAATGGTACTCAGTAGTTGTATGGCCCCCACATGCTTGTATGCATGCCTGACAACATCGGGGCACGCTCCTAATGAGACAACGGATGGTGTCCTGGGGTATTTCCTCCTAGATCTGGACCAGGGCATCACTGAACTCCTGGACAGTCTAAGGTGCAACCTAGCACCGTCGGATGGACAGGAACACAATGTCCCAGAGGTGTCCTTCATCCTCCAGGAACTGCTTGCATACTCTCGCCACATGAGGCCGGGCATTGTCATGCACCAGGAGGAACCCAGGACCCACTGCACCAGCACAGGGTCTGACAATGGGTCCAAGGATTTCATCCCGATACCTAATGCCAGTCAGGGTGCCATCGTCTAGCCTGTAGAGGTCTGTGCGTCCCTTCATGGATATGCCTCCCCAGACCATCACTGACCCACCACCAAACCAGTCATGCTGAATGATGTTGCAGGCAGCATAACTCCACGGCTTCTCCAGAGCCTTTCACGACCGTTATGTGTGCTCAGGGTGAACCTGCTCTCATCTCTGAAAAGCACAGGGCACCAATGGCGGACCTGCCAATCCTGGTGTTCAATGGCAAACGCCAATCAAGCTCCACGGTGCTAGGGAGTGAGCAAAGGGCCCACTAGAGGACGTCGGGCCCTCAGGCCACCCTCATGAAGTCTGTTTCTGATTGTTTGGTCAGAGACATTCACACCAGTGGCCTGCTGGAGGTCATTTTGTTGGGCTCTGGCAGTGCTCATCCTGTTCCTCCTTGCACAAAGGAGCAGATACCGGTCCTGGTGATGGTGCTAAGGACCTTCTACAGCCCTATCCAGCTCTCCTAGAGTAACTGTATCTCCTGGAATCTCCTCCATGCTCTTGACTGTGCTGGGAGAAACAGCAAACCTTCTAACAATGGCACATATTAATGTGCCATCCTGGAGGAGTTGGACTGCCAGTGCAACCTCTGTAGGGACCAAGTATCACCTCGTGCTACCAGTAGTGACACTGAGCCTAGCCAAGTGCAAAACTGGTGCAAAACAGTCTGAAAAGATGAGTTGGGAAAAAAATGTCAGTGGTCTCCACCTGCAAAACCATTCCTGTTTTGGAGGTTGTCTCATTGTTGCCTATCTAGTGAACCTGTTGTTGGTTTCATTAACACCAAAGCAGCTGTAACGACCCCCTCTGCTACTTAACTGACCAGATCAATATCCCGGGAGTTTAACTGACTTGATGCTATTCTCTGATTAAAAAGTGTTCCTTTATTTTTTTTAAGCAGTGTATGTTTAATGTTACTTATTGTCAGGTGAGGCGAGGGATGAAGGACTCAAGGATGCAGAGGTTAATGGGCTTTTTATTAGACTTCAAAAATAAACATTCAAAACACAAACAAACCCCTTCATGCTTGTAACTGGCTCGCCTTAGTTTTTATACAATAAGAAAGCCTCATAAAAGGGGTTATTCACTTTTGCCAATAGTTTGTGTTCGAACTAACTGTAAGAGTCTCATTGAGGGAGTGAAAATAAGTTGTATCTATTGAATCACTGAATGATAACATAGTAACAATTTGCACATGGAAGGAATCCAAGACAGCATCATGTATAACAAAGCTTAACACTGAAAGTAAACCAATAAACAGAAAATCAAACTCAAACCCAAAATACTAAAGTGATACACAAATAAACAACAATCAGCTAAAAAATATAAAGAAGGTGTACCAAACAATTCAAAATGCCGTAGAGGGAAAATGATATACAGTCTGCAATGCAAAGTCTTTAATCGGAGTGACGAGGGTTGTACAAGTCCCAATCTTTATAAAGTCCCAGCAGGCAACGAAGATATCCAATCCTAGATAAGGCACTGGCACAATCCAACACAGGTAAGAAGTAGGTATCAGCGCACTCAAGCCCCATAACAGAGTCCTCTGTGAGCTTCTCTGAAAACTTCCAAACACTATGAATTAACATTTTTATGGGAACATAATGTGCATTTCAATAAGATTGTAAAGCATTAGAATGTACAATTCACAACTCCTCAAACACAGTGTGATTCCAGGCATTTTCAGCTATACTCATTCACCATGCCTTTCCTCTATGCTGCTTGCAATCGCAACCTTAAAACCACTTCCTCTCTTTGTTGGCCTCTAGAGGACAGGATAAAAAATGTCACCCATGTAACAGGGTAACCGTTACATGCTACACACAGCAAAACATGAAAGAGCATGGCTGATGATGAGCATGAGCCGTGTGCTAAACAAACACACAACACAGGGAACAAAAAAGTGTATACTGCCCAAGCAAATCTACTCACTCGCACAAGACCAAGCGAATGCTCATACTGTACGCTCACAATGGGGGAAAACCACATGGAGCATTAATGTCCGTAAAGCATTAAAGCCTGAACCAAAACCAAATGAAATGCCAGAATTCAAACACCACTATATAAATCCATATACAATCCTATACAAACGTACTGAAAGTTTGCATATATGTTGTTTAAAGAAACTTGCATATATAAATTAGACATATATTGTTTACATATATGGCATTAGTAACATATAAAAAGTAATCATATAAATAATTGTAATACATGTACATATAATAATTCTTCTATGGGTATTTCATACATGGTATAAACCTCTGTCTTCATATATCGTGAGGATGTATATATGTGCTAATAATGTTTTGCCTTATATGAAACATAAATGACATCACTACTCAGAAATATGGACATATATGTACATATATTACATTTCCGTATGGGTTCAGACAGTATTTATGAGAGTAGAGTTTTTAAATCAATCACACAAGCTGATTTACTGTTTACTCCATTATTTACTGCCCAAAGGCCTGTCTTAAACCAGACGCTAATCTGCGCTGCTCTTGGTAGATTGTGTTGGTCATGATGGAAATCATCTGTGTCTCTGTTCTTTAATGTGTGTCGTCAGTAGATCACACGCCGAACTTTATACTTACATTGAGGGGCTTTAATGGGATTATAGATCTCTCATGCTAATTTACCCTGTTTAGAAAATCTGGCACTTAGTTTCTAATTTTCTTCTGTAAAAAAAATTAACAGAAAATAAAAGCTGTTGTCATATGACCTCAAGTTAATAGATGTGTTTCTGTCTGATTGCCTTTAGACTGTATAGTCCATTACACATTAATGTAGCTTTGTGTGTGTGTGTGTGTGTGTGTGTGTGTGTGTGTGTGTGTGTGTGTGTGTGTGTGTGTGTGTGTGTGTGTGTGTGTGTTTAAACATGAATGCTATGCCACTATGAAGAACAGTTCTTGACTCGTATCTGCCCTGTTTAGACTGTCCAAATCATGATTGGAGTGGTGGTGTTTTTAATTGGTATCGTACGCACCACCGATTTCTTCCGTGACCCACTTGTTTCTGTCTTTAGTGGCATAACCTACTGGGGATCCCTTATTGTAAGTTTAATTTAATGGTTTTACTTTAAAGGCTCTCTTTTTAATATCCAGAATGAACTGTGAAATGTCCTGTGTTTCTCTCTCAGTACATCACTGCTGGATCTCTGTCTGTTGCTGCGCAGAATAAACTTCATCTGTGTGTGGTATGTTCATTATGTGCTGACATATTTTCTTTCATCATATTGTTTCTGATGTATTCTAATACACTACTATTACTCAAGTAACTGTTGTGCAATTTAAATCAACACAAGCTGTCAAACATACAGATCCTTCTCAAAAAATTAGCATATTGTGATAAAAGTTCATTATTTTCTATAATGTAATGATAAAAATTAAACTTTCATAAATTTTAGATTCATTGCACACCAACTGAAATATTTCAGGTCTTTTATTGTTTTAATACATGCGATTCAGTTCGCACAGGCTCCTCCCCGCTTTCGGGGAGTCCGCTTTACCATGGTTGGCTCCAATGCCCCAGTCATGCATGCGGAGGTTGCCATCCTGCTGGCGAAGGGTGCGATCGAGCCTGTCCCTCCAGCCGAGATGGAGTCCGGCTTCTACAGCCCCTACTTCATTGTACCCAAGAAAACGGGCGGGTTACGGCCAATCCTGGACCTGCGTGTCCTGATCCGATCCCTCCACAGGCTTCCGTTCAGGATGTTGTCAGCGAAACGCCTTTTCGAATGAGTTCGTCCAGCCGATTGGTTTGCAGCGATCGACCTGAAGGACGCCTACTTCCACTTCCTACTTCCTACCTCGACACAGGCCGTTCCTACGGTTTGCCTTCGAGGGGCGGGCATATCAGTTCGCGGTTCTCCCATTCGGGCTATCTCTGTCCCCTCGCGTCTTCACGAATGTCGTCGAGGCAGCCCTTGCGCCACTCAGGCAGCACGGGGTTCGCATCCTAAACTATCTCGACAACTGGCTCATACTGGGCCACTCTCGAGAGCAGGTGTGCGAACACAGAGATCTTGTTCTCCAGCATCTAGCCCGTCTGGGCCTTCGGGTCAACTGAGAGAAGAGCAACTCTGCCCCGCGCAGAGGATCTCTTTTCTCGGTATGGAGATCGACTCGGTCGCCATGTACGCGCAGCTTACGAGCGAGCGTGTGCAGTCTCTGCTGACTTGCCTCCGTCAAATCGAGAGCAAGAACGCAGTTCCACTGAAACTATTTTAGAGGCTCCTGGGGCATATGGCATCTGCAGCCGCGGTAACGCCGCCCGGATTGCTTCATATGAGACCGCTTCAGCATTGGCTTCGATCGAGTCCCGAGATGGGCATGGCAGACAGGCACGCTCCGGGTCCAAGTGACTCGAGCCTGCCTTCAAACCTTCACCCCGTGGTCGAACCTCAGTTTTTTACGGGCCGGAGTGCCCTAAGAACGAGTTTCCAGACATGTGGCTGTGGATGATCATCACCGCATACCTTTGTCACTTTTTACGAGCTAGAGATTAACTCTACTCCCGGGGCTCGGGTGCAAGCATTCGGCTCATTTGGGGACGAGGGTATTCTCGTTCCCAAAGCGGTGACGCAGTGTCTCGTTCCCTATTCAGGGAACTAAGGTTACAGTCGTAACCGAGATGTTCCCTTTCAAGGGAACTCGCGCTGCGTCACCGCTTTGGGAACGAGAATACCCTCGTCCCAATATGAGCCGAATGCTCGCCTGTGACATTGCCTGCCATACTCCCTGCATGCCCACAAGCGTCTTGCTTCAGTCTTTCTCAGAAGCTAGGGGCGTGTGTTTGCCAGTATGCTTTATACCTTCCGGGTTTATGACGTCACCCACCTATGACGTTCTGTCTCTCTATTGGACTGATTACACATGTGCTTCATGACGCAATCATGCAGAGGCGTTCCCAAATCTGTGGCCCTATTCAGGGAACTAAGGATACAGTCGTAACCGAGACGTTTTCTTTCTTTCTCTTTTCCTGCTCTGTCTTTTTTTTATTTCTATGATATTGTGAAGCATGTGATGTTATTCTGTAATATAAGTTACCCTTGTAGGTTTGCAATGTGTGTGTTCACTACTCACTAGTCCTAATGTGTGCGTGCACTAACATGGATGGGTTAAAGCAGAGGACAAATTCTTAGTATGGTTTACCTTACTTGGACATCACTTTAATTAAATTTTTATATTTTTAATTTTAATTTACATGCTATTTGTTAAAGCATTAAAAAGGCAATAGAAAAAAGTTAGCAAATTAATCTCAATTAATCTTCTTATAGAACAATGACGCATCCATATCAATTTACATATTTACAAACTGCAGTTCAGGACGTTTTATAAGTGTACACCCTTAATATTACTATATGTCACCTTTCACATGTCAGCTTTTTCCCCTGTAGGTGAAAGCCTCTCTTATAATGAATGTGATCAGTGCAATTACTGCAGTGATAGCCATTGTTCTGCTGTCCATAGAGATTGGAATCATTTTCTATCGAAGGTGTTACTACTATCAATATGATAGTTCTAGTGACGCCTGTTCAAGTTTGAAGGTACTACATTTACAATGTGCAGTACTTTAATGTGATCTGTTCAAATGTGTTTTTTTGGTCTTTAATTGCTGTTTACTTGAATAGTAATCCCAAAAATTACAATTGTGTCATCATTTACTTTGTAAGAAACTAATCAGAAATGATTTAATTGAAACAAATTTTTAATAATAAAGATTGTGATTTTCAGTCATTTAATAATAACTTGAAATTATGCTTAAAATGACACTAAAGGGATCAAATTCCATGTGACTTGAAAAAGCCACATGATGCCTCTTTATAGTATAATATGAACTTTTAGCACCTCACTCAATATAATTGATGTGATATTATTTGTAATCTTCTTTTATATGATCTCGTTGAATATTTTTCAGAGAAATGATCTGGGGATCAGTGGAATATTCCTGGTGTTCTCCGTTACTCAGTTCATCATCTCCATCTTTATCTCAGGATTTGCCTGCAAAGCCACCAGTAACTGTGACTCTACAGTGGTCAATGTGGCACTAAACCAGGTAAACCATTTACTGGAAATGATGGAATTAGATATAACCAGGGTGGCAGTCAGCTTTATCCCAAGAACCAATAGTTATTTTATTTATTTTAAATTTAGGTTAAACAAGCCACAACCAAAGGTACAGCTATAAGAATGGAAAGAAAACATAAAGTAACAAGAACTATTTTAGTCTTGTATTGTTGAAATATTAATGCTAAATAGAAAATAACTAATTTACTACTAATAAAAAAACATATGGAAACAATATAGGAAAGATAAGTCGATCAAAACATGTTTCATTGTAAACTACAGCCTTTTCCTACTGCTAGACTGTTGAAGTGGGTGACAGTGGGCTTTTCACTTCAACACAGTATAGCTTTTAATAATAATAATAATAATAATAATAATAATAATAATAATCTGTAGCCTGTAGTGTGTGGATCTTATTAGTAAAATTACACCTGATAATGAGTCTTGTTTACTAACATATCTTTTCTGTTACTTCCCAGGAATACTGAATCGCAGTGAGGAGATCCTACCAGCCAAAGGTTGAGAGGAATTCATATCTCACATTGTTGCATCTGATGATTCAAGCAACTGTTTTTGAGAAGAGAGAATTAAAGTACATCAAATGTTTGTTGATGCAAAATCCCTTTTGTCTCTTCTTTTTTATACACATATATATATAAAATAAATAAAATTAAGTTTTATTTTTAATTTTACACTTGATTGTGGGGGTAAGTACACCCCCAAATGAGAAAAACAATATGAACAAAAAATATTTCATGTTTTGTCTGGTCAACTTCATGTCATTTGTAAATATGCATCCTTTCCTGTCATTCAGACCTGCAACACATTTCAAAAAAAGTTGTGACAGGAGCAATTTAGGACTAGTAATGAGGTAAAATGGTTAAATAATGCTGTGATTTGAAACAGGTGATGTCAACAGGTGATTGTTATTATGATTTGGTACAAAAGCAGCCTCCAAGAAAGGTCTAATCCTTTAGGAGCAAAGATGGGCCGAGGATCGCCAGTTTGCCAACAAATACGTGAGAAAATTATTGAAATGTTTAAAAACAATGTTCCTCAAAGAAAGATAGGAAGAGATTTGGATATTTCACATTCAACAGTGCATAACATAATTAAAAGATTCAAGGAATCTGGAGGAATTTCAGTGCGTAAGGACAAGGGCGCAAGCGAAGCTGAACAAACGTGATCTCCGATCCTCAGGCGGCACTGCATCAAGAATCGTCATTCATCTATAAGCGACATCACCACATGGGCTCAGGACTACTTTGGCAAACCTTTGTCAAGTACCACAATACATTGTTGCATCCACAAATGCCAGTTAAAACTGTACTATGCCAAAAGGAAGCCCTATGTTAAAAGTGTCCAGAAGCGCCATCGACTTTTCTGGGCTTGGAGGCATCTGGGATGGACCATCACACAGTGGAAACGTGTACTGTGGTCAGATGGATCAGTATTTCAGATATTTTTTGGGAGGAATGGACGCCGTGTGCTCCGGACCAAAGAAGAAAAGGATCATCCAGACTGTTACCAGCAACAAGTCCAGAAGCCAGGGTCTGTCATGGTATGGGGTTGTGTCAGTGCCCTTGGCAAAGGTAACCTGCACTTCTGTGAAGGCACCATTAATGCTGAAAAGTACATAGAGATTTTGGAGCATAATATGTTGCCTTCAAGAAGACATCTTTTCCAGAGACGTTCATGCATATTTCAACAAGACAATGCAAAACCACATTCTGCACACATTACAAAGTCCTGGTTGCGGAGGAAGAGGGTACGGTACTTGACTGGCCTGCCTGCAGTCCCGACCGGTCTCCAATAGAGAAGGTGTGGCAACGAAGACCCCGTACTGTTGCCCACCTTAAGACTTGTTTGCAGGAAGAATGGGACAAAATTACACCTGAAACACTTCATCACTTGGTGTCTTCAGTCCCTAAACGTCTTTTAAGTGTTGTGAAAAGGAATGGCAACATTACAAAGTGGTAAATGCTTTACTGTTCCAACTTTTTTTGAAATGTGTTGCAGGTCTGAATGACAGGAAATGATGCATATTTACAAATGGCATGAAGTTGACCAGACAAAACATGAAATATTTTTGCAATGAAATACAAATCAAAGTAAATTTAGAAATCACTTATTTTTTTGCGTTTTCCATACTGTCCCAAATTTTTCTGATTTGGGGTTGTACATTTTTATCATATAGTTTGGGACCACACATGTTTGTCTGGAATCATAATTCTGTAAGAATTCACCACTATTGTCAAAGATGATTGACATTGTTCTGGTAGAGAACCCTAAATGTTGTGCCCATCCCTGCAGCCTAGCATGGATAAGAGCAGGGAGAGCAGTGATAACCCCCCAAAACAAAACCATATGTGACATCTCCCCAACCACAAACTGACAGCGAAAAATAATATTATTATTATTATTTATTTTTTTGTCATCTCACATGGATCTACATTCAATTAATTAGCATTAAACAAACAATATAATCCTTATTTTCAGTGAATAAAGATTACTTATGAAAAGGAAACATTGAACAAATTATTGTATAACCACCAAATAGGTGGCGATGTGCACTAAGCAGGTTATGCAAACCACCATTAAACAAAAGAAGAAGAGGAAGTAGAAGTAGAAAGTAGAGCTTTTACGTTTCCATGGTGAATCATCGATTCGTCGCTCTGTTGAGAATGTCTTGTATGTTAACTGGGAAAATACTCTTGTCTGAACTGACTCATTTGTTGTCTGAACTGACTCATTTTTGGAACCAGCATTACTCGAGTAAGCAAGGTTTGGGTTAATCAACCAAGAGTTCAAATTATATGTGACGTAAGTTAACCTTGCTTTCTGGAACACACCGCTGTGGCACAAAGCCGGATTAGGTTTTAACCCAGGTTAGTTTGCGGTTAGTTTGAGCAAACTCTGGTTCCCCTTCGAGGGAACGCGCACTGCGTCGTCGAGTGATGAACACTGGGGGAACGTTCCACGATTGGATGAAATCTATCCAATCCTGATTGGTGCTGCGTCATGGTGCAAGCTTTTTTGCTTTTCAGCTGAAGCACTCTGTCATACTGTCTGTCTATTTGGTGTTGTTTGTCCCGTATTTAGTTTCAAGCACTATTTAGAAACATTATATAAGATGGCTAGCGAGCATTTCAAGCAGCTGTGTGTTCAATGCCTGGGCGTGCAGCACGCTAGGGCGGCTCTCGGGGGAGCCGCCTGTAGCGAATGTGAACTGCTGCCGCTCAGAATGCTGCGCTTGCGGCTGGCCATTTTTGATGAGGCCGGCCAAGCTCGCAAGCCCCGTGGGTCTGGACCCGCTGTTGCCAAGGCAGCGCGCCGTCCCAGATCATGGGGCTCGCAACTGGATCTCTCAGCGGGTTGTGGGACTGCTGCGGCCATTTTCCTGTCTTCGTCTGAGGATTCAGATGCTCTCCCGCCCTGTGTGGAAGCCCGCAAAGGGTGGAGGACTCGATGCTGCAGCTGTCTGGCTCTGAGGAGTCAGACACTGCGAGCAAAGAGGCGGGTGATGTGGAGCCTGAGCCATTGCTTCACTCACCCGCTCAAGAGAAGCTAGTGGAGGTTTTGACCTGCACTGTGGCTAATTTAAGAATTGATTGGCCACAGGAAGAGCTTGAAATCCAGCCACCCAGAAATCTGGATGAATGGTTCTTCAAGCGCAGGTCTCAACCTCCACGCTGGGGCCTACCGTTTTTCCCGGACTTGCACAATGAGTTGTGCAAGTCCTGGGTTAAACCCTACTCAGCCAGGCTCTCCAACCCCCCAGTGCTTGATTTTGGTAATGTACTGGGGGTGGCTGAGCAAGCCTTTGGGACTTTGCCTTGGGTGGAGGAAGCTCTCTCGAGTCAAGTCAAGTCAAGTCAACTTTATTTATATAGCGCTTTTAACAATGCAGATTGTTTCAAAGCAGCTTCACAGTGTTAAACAGAAAAATAATGCAACATCATACATTTTGATTATCATACAGTAACAATGTGGGCTTTAGATCAGTAATTAGATCAGTAATTTGGTCTATATGGTTAATTTAGTTTAATAATTTGATTTATTTTGAAATATATTTGAAAAATAGTTTTTCCCCAACTGAGCAAGCCAAGCCAGAGGCGACAGTGGCAAGGAAACCAAAACCCCATCAGGAGACCTAATGGAGAAAAATAAACCTTGGGAGAAACCAGGCTCAGTCGGGGTGCCAGTTCTCCTCTGGCCAATTAACAAACAGCATATTATTATTATTCTGGCAATTTTAAAGTTTAGAGGTCATAATAGATCTGAATATTCAAAAATTCTGAGGCAACACGCCGGAGACGGGTTTATTGAGGATGATGTATCGATTAAATAATTATTCAAATAATTTGAAATATCGGAGTCATTATGCCAGAGACAGTTTTTTTTTATTGAGGATGCTGTAACAATATCGACTATGAGTCTGATATCTCGGGGAATAATTAACTCAAAAGGGATTTAATATTCATGAGTTTATGAATATAATTTGCTAGTCGTTCATTACGTTTTAAAAAAAATTTCCGATAAGGAAAATGTTTAATTAAATACAAGTAACCTTTAAGGAATTGCTTGAAGTTATCTTACTACGTTTGTCCTGCAAACTAGTTATAGACTCTCAAATCAATTCTCAATAAGCGATTACTGCTTTACGAGGCATTAAGAAGCATTAACTTTACTGATCAGGACAAATTAATATTTTGTATGTTCGTACAGTTATGTTACTAAAATCGTAGCGCTAAGCAGCATTAGGTAACGTTCAAGATTCGTAAGTATCATTGACTTCATGTATGTGGAACAATAACAGCTTCAATTCAGAAATATATTTTGGAAGTTTAATAACACAGACTAAAGATAACACTACAATAAACACAGAAAGTACATACTAAATATGTATCAAGAGAGTAGAATATAGATAGGACATGAAACTAAAATTGTGTCTAAACGAAAAGAATAAAAGAAAGCAAAATAGAGAGAGAGAGAGAGAGAGAAAGAGAGAGAGAGAATAACAGCGTTCACTTCAGTTCGTTACACAGAGCCCTCAACGAGTTAATCTCCTTCCAAAACGGAGGTAACACGACTTTTCAATAGCAGCTTGGATTGTAGAAATAAGAATACTTGCTTTGGTCTTGGCTTCTCGCGTGTACGTGTATTCTGAGTTCAAATGTCCCGCGCGTTCCGTGGTTCCTTTAAAGTCGGCTGGTATTGGCTCTCGGTTTGCGAAGAAGGTTAGCTGGAGTCGGCCGGCTGTCTGGGAAGCGTTAGGCGGCTGTCTTCTCCTCTCTGAAGAACGTGGGTGGCGGATTGCCGGCGGCGTTGGTGATGCACAGCACGAGCAAAAGGCAATGAAAATGCGGGTCACATTGATACTTGTAGTTCAGGTCGGGTGACGCCCATTTCCTGGATGGTCCAATCGATTTGAGCGTGCCGCGCCAAACAAGGTTCTTGGTTCGGTTTGGTTACGCCTCCTGGCTGGCCTCCGGGGCAGACAGGTTCATGCATTTTTCTTTACAAAGCTGGCATCTTTGTAATAATGCATGTCCTTTAAATTCTTTTACAAGATTCGGTACGATTGCATTTTTCTGTTTCTAAAAATACCAAAAACCACAGGTCTGAGCTGTGGGAATCCACTTACAGGTTTTCCACGGTCTATTGTCCTAAAGAGCTGAGTTAACACTCATATAACCCTCCTAATTATTACAGACATATATACAAACATTCAGACAGAAAGGTATACATTTAGTACGTTTTTAGGGGGCTTTTAACCATCTCTTTAACATGAGCTGGGGAACATTTCATTTGTGCCTCTATGTGTGTGTGTAAGGTGTGATTGCTCGCGATGGGGCTATTTGGCAATAAAAGGTTCTCTCCCGGGGAGATCAAAGAAATGCTCTGCCAGACATTTTGGCGTCGTTGAGACCATCGAGCGCCTTATCGTGATCTGATAACGCGCTTCACGGGAGGCGCGAGACATCTGGCCGCCTGCTAGAGGAGCAGACGTCATTGTGGCTACAATGCATTATTAATTAAATAATTACTAAAGTGTAATATTTGAAAGATCGGCGGCAACACGCTGGAGACGGGTTGTTTTGAGGATGACATATTGATTTAAAGAATTATTAACTAGGAATATTCAAACAATCGGAGTCATCACGCCGGAGACAGGTTTATTGAGGATGCCGTGTCGATGAGGCAGCTTAAGGGGGAGTCTAAATGACACGGTCTCTGCAGACACTTCAGGGTCATGTGTTGGTCACATCTGGGTGCAGGTCCACCGTCTGATCTGGATACAGCCTGGATCCGGCTGACTGCAGTAGACCTCGGGATAAAACAGAGACACTAACATTAGCGTTGATGCCATTCTTCTGATGATGTAACGAGGACATCAGGTGTTATGGGAAGTGTTCCCGGTTCCGGATGACCTAGATAATGCAGCCTAATAATCATTTAATTGAAAAAGTGTTTTATGTGTATGCCATAGAAAAGAGATGTGTTTTCAGTCTAGATTTAAACTGACAGAGTGTGTCTGCTTCCCGAACAGTGCTAGGAAGACTGTTCCAGAGTTTAGGTGCTAAATAGGAAAAGGATCGACCACCTGCAGTTGATTTTGATATTCTAGGTATTATCAGCTGGTCAGAGTTTTGAGATCGCAGTAGACGTGATGGAGTATAATGTGTTAAGAGCTCACTCAAGTACTGGGGAGCTAAACCATTTAGTGCTTTGTAAGTAATAAGCAAGATTTTAAAATGTGTGCAATGTTTAATAGGGAGCCAGTGCAGTGTTGACAGAACCGGGCTAATGTGTTCATACTTCCTGGTTCTAGTAAGAACTCGAGCTGCTGCGTTTTGGACCAGCTGGAGTTTGTTTATTGCGAGCAGGGCAACCACCCAGTGGAGCACTACAATAATCTAGCCTTGAGCTCATGAACGCATGTATTAACTGTTCAGCATTTTGCATTGAGAGCATGTGCCGTAATTTAGTTATATTTTTAAGATGGTAGAATGCAGTTTTACAGATGCTAGAAACATGGCTTTCAAACGAAAGATTGGTATCAAAGAGCACACCCAGGTTCCTAACTGACGACGAGGGCTTGACAGAGCAGTCATCGAGGGTTAGACAGTATTCTAGGTTACTACTTGTGGAGCTTTTTTGTCCAATGATTAAAAATTCATTTTTTCTGAATTAAGTTGCAGGAAATTACTGATCATCCAATTTTTTATATCATCTATACATTCCGTTAATCTTGTGAATTGGTTAGTTTCTTCTGGGTGTGAAGAAATATAGAGCTGAGTATCATCAGCATAACAATTAAATCTAACGCCATGCTTCCTAATAATATCTTCCAGTGGTACCATGTACAGGGTGAAGAGCAATGGTCCTAGCACTGAGCCCTTAGGTTCTCCATACTGAACTTGTGATTGGTGTGACATCTCTTCATTTACTGCTACAAATTGATAACGGTCAGATAGGTATGATTTAAACCATGCCAATGCAGGTCCACTAATGCCTACATCATTTTCGAGTCTATTCAAATGAATGTTGTGGTCGATAGTGTCGAATGCAGCGCTAAGATCGAGCTATCTTTCTACCGAGGCTGATTCGTCCCTTAAGGCCCCGGTGCTTCCCACCAAGCCATGCAGTGACACATCATCGCTGGTGGGCAAGGCCTATTTGGTGGCTGTGCGGGCTGGTAGTTGTCTGCACACCATGGCAGTACTGCAGGCCTACCAGATCGAACTCCTCAAGGAGCTCGACGAGGGTGAGGGTCCTTCTCTGGAGGACATCACGGAGCTTAGGAAAGCCACTGACTTGTCTCTCCGCATAACCAAAGAGACGGCCCTTGCCATCGGCTGCTCTATGGCTGGTTTGGTGTGTGTGGAGAGACATCTCTGGTCAAATCTGTCGGGGATTAAAAAGAGAGAGAAACACTTTCTCATGGATTCCCTGATTGCGGTCGTTTTCCCCCCGGAGCTCTCGGGAAATCAGTGCTGTGTTCCCGCCGTCCAGTACGCTTTGGGCCTCACAAGAATTTTAAATGATAATTTGGGTTAAACTGATTAGAGAGAATGTAATTGTAAAGGATAAAACCAGAGGGGGAGTCTGGGCTCTGTGGTCAATGCAATTAAGAAATTCTGGGAGAATTGAGATTGCGGGGTGATTAAGACGTTTCTGGAAGAAATGAGATTGTGGAATGCGATCAAGAAATTCTGGGAGAAACTGAAATCACATACAGGGTGCTGGAAAGCGTTTGTCCTGAGTGAAGGATCAGATCTGTACGGAGACGTCTGAGAGATTAATAGCATGCATGCGAAAGACCACAGAGACAGACTGCCAATATGGGGAAATCCAAGAGCAAGATAGCTGTGTCACGAACCCGGTCTCTGTGGCTCCCTCTGATCGCCACCTGAGGGCACCCTCACCTGAGTATTAGACTGTTCTTGGACTCCATTTCCCATGTACCCTCACTCCGGGACTGAGCACTGCACACCTGTCACCCATCACCTGACACTCATTACATGGCATATATATACTCAGCACACACACACATCCATCGCGAAGTCTTGTATTGCCCTGGCTACATTTCTGAGCGTTTACCCTGTTGACTAATACCCGTAGCTTACCTTGGACTGTCTATTCACCCTGTTTCCTGCCTGCCGCCTGCCTTGTTATCTCTGCCTGTCTACCGATCACCCCTGTCTTGTCTGCCGCCTGTCCTGACCTACTGCCTGGTATTGTGATTGTCTTCGTCTAGCCTCTGACATTGGTTTTGCTGGTATTTGACCCCTGCCTGTACGACCACGAGTATTTAATAAAGCTGCAAATGGATCCCCCCGAGTCCTCCGCTTCATTACAGAAGACTTCGCCAGAAACCGATCCAGCGGCTTTTCAACGTATGTCTATGGAGCTTTCCACTCAGGCCAGTGTCAACAGCAGCTCACCCGCCTTACCTCTGTCACAGAGGAACTGGTCAAGACGCTTCAAAGCATGCGACTCACACCCGCTGACGTAAGCTCCGCCGTTAGTCCATCCACAGCCACCGCTAGCAACCCACGCTTAGCCTTCCCTGAGAAATATGATGGATCACCAGCGAGATGCAAGGGGTTTCTGCTACAGTGTTCACTGTTCATCTCACAACAACCCGCTCTCTACCCCAATGACGTAAGTCGTCTCGCTTTTGTTTGTTCACTACTGACGGGGAAAGCACTAGAATGAGCAACAACTGTATGGAATAATGGACAATCTTCATTTACTTCATTGGAGGAGTTTTTGCAGCACTTTTGTGAGATCTTTGAGCACGCGGAAGGGGGCAAGGAGGCCGGCGAGCTACTGTTGGCACTTCGCCGGGGGAAACAGACTGCCGCCGAGTATGCTCTCACATTCCGTACGCTAGCCGCTCAAACTTCGTGGGTGGATGACACGCTTAAACTGTTGTTCTGCAAGGGACTAAACACCGAACTCCAGGCTGAGCTAGCCTGTCGCGACGAGGATCGTACGCTGAACAGCTTCATCGATCTGGCAATCCGCATTGACAATCTGATTAGATCACGCCGCCCTGCTAGGAGCACTTCATCCTTTCCCGCAGTCACTTCAACTATTCCAGAATCTGAACCCATGCAAATCGGCTCCACTCACCTGTCCGGGGAGGAGAGAGAAAGACGAGTCCAGCAACGGCTGTGTTTGTATTGTGGCCAGGCCGGCCATATGAGAGCGTCATGTCCCACTCGTCCATCCAGCCGTGATACCACTGTGGTGAGTCCCATTCCTACTCCTTCTACCATAGAAATACCAGCAGAACTGTTATTTAAGGATAAAATCATACAAACACATGCCATGATAGATTCTGGTGCCGCTGGTAACTTCATGATTTGAACTTCGCTAGATCACAAAACATTTCCCTAACCCTCTGTGACTCTGTATTGTCAGTGACCGCGCTAGACGGATGCCCCCTGGGGAAAGGACAGGTTACTTACACCACTGACGACATTACTCTACAAATCGGAGCTTTGCACAGAGAGACCATATGCTTTTTTATCATCAACTCGCCACTGAATCCCCTCATCCTTGGGTTACCGTGGTTACGCCTGCACAATCCACAGATTTCATGGGCAGATAATCAGATAACACACTGGTCGGATTATTGTCGCCAAACCTGTCTCCTGTCTCCACAAAGCCAAGATTCAGCGAGGGCCATGCAACCCACAAATCAGCTCCCCAGCGAATATCACGATCTCTCTGAGGCCTTCAGCAAAACGCAAGCCACCCAACTGCCACCACACCGCACCAGTGACTGTGCCATCGATCTCATTCCGGGGTCCTCACCACCCAAGGGCCGCATATTCCCACTCTCTCAGCCTGAATCCGAAGCTATGCAACGTGAAATCGAGGAGGAGCCAACCATCCACCTCTCCTGCTTCAGCCGGGTTCTTCTTTGTCAAGAAAAAAGACGGTGGGTTGAGACCCTGTATTGACTATCGAGGCCTTAATGATATCACAGTGAAGTTCCGCTATCCGTTACCTTTGGTTCCTTCCGCTCTAGAACAACTACGAACTGCTCGTTTTTTCACCAAACTTGATCTCCGAAGCGCTTATAATCCCATCCGTATAAGGGAGGGAGATGAGTGGAAAACGGCCTTCTCCACCACCACCGGGCACTACGAATACCGGGTCATGCCCTTCGGCCTGGTCAACAGTCCTTCCATTTTTCAGGCCTTCATAAATGACGTTTTCCGGGACATGCTTAATAAGTGGGTAATAGTGTACATAGACAATATCCTTATCTTCTCAAATACCTTCTCCGATCATGTTCGTCAGGTTCGGGCTGTCCTGCAGAGGCTCATCAAACATCAGCTCTACGCCAAACTGGAAAAATGTGAGTTCCATCAAACCTCAACCTCCTTCCTGGGGTACGTCATCAGCGCTGAGGGGGTAGCTATGGATGACAACAAGGTCCAGGCAGTGGTGAATTGGCCTTTACCAGCCACGATCAAGGAGTTGCAGCGGTTTTTGGGATTCGCTAACTTCTACCGACGCTTCATTCGAAACTTCAGTCTCATCGCCGCTCCGCTTACTTCCATGATCAGAAAGGGAAACTCCAAGCTGGCCTGGACAACCACCTCTACAGAGGCTTTACACAAGTTAAAGAATCTGTTCACGTCGGCTCCTATCCTGCACCATCCAGATGTCATGATTGATCACAGGAAGCAATTGCAAGTTAACACTCTTTAATATATATCCAGCAGAGAATAAGGAACAGTCCAAAGATAGCAGGTCTTAGCTGGCGCAGGGACTGAGGTGATCGGTGCTGGTGAGAGGTGGTGAAGAGAAGTGAAGAGGTGAGAGGATAATCCAGGTCTTGAACACGAACGAGAACACGAAGACACCCAAACTGGAACGGCAGACGAACACCCTGGAACTTCGGACGGGAACAGAAGACACAACCACAACACAGGACAGCAAACAACGATCTGACAAGGGAGATGAGAATGGCGTGAGTATATATGTGGTGAGTAAATGAGCAGCAGGTGGTGAGATGATGATTGGCAGCTGGATCCGCTGATGAGCCATGTGACCTGGACACACATACCACATTCACAACACAGAGCACGCGACAAGAAAGAAACAGTGCATCTATGAACCGTGACAGTACCTCCTCCTAGGAACGCCTCTGGCGTTCCCTGACTCGCTACCTGTCGATTGTAATCCTCGATAAAGGGTGTGATCCAGAATGTCTCTGGCAGGAACCCAACTTCTCTCCTCCGGACCGTAACCTTCCCAGTCCACCAAGTACTGAATCGCGTCCCCTCCGCCTTGAGTCCAGAATACGGTTGACGAATAAGATGGTTCCCCGCCTACGATTCGCGGCGGTGGGGAACCGGGACTGGCGGATTAATCTTGGAATGAAAAACGGGCTTAATTTTGGACACATGGAAGGCGGGATGAATTCTCCTGTACGCTGGAGGAAGTTTGAGGCGGACTGCCACCGGACTAATGATCTTGGTGACAGTAAACGGACCAATAAATTTGGGTGCGAGCTTATTAGAGACGGATCGGAGAGGAATGTTCTTGGTAGAAAGCCACACTTTTGACCAACGACGATACGGGGCCTTGACCGGTGGCGATCGGCCTTGGCCTTGGTGCGCTCCCTCACTTGGAGAAGAGTCTCTCGGGCTCTTGTCCAAGTGCGGTGACACCTCTGGACAAAGGCGTGAGCAGAGGGGACCGCGACTTCGGATTCCAGGCTAGGAAAAATAGGTGGCTGGTAACCTACACTACACTCAAACGGTGATAGGCCCGTGGACGACACTGGTAATGTATTGTGCGCGTACTCCACCATCGAAAAGTTGCTGACTCCAGGAGGAAGGATTCTTAGAGACTAAACATCGCAACGCTCGCTCAAGATCCTGGTTTGCTCTCTCAGTCTGGCCATTGCTCTGGGGTGGAACCCGAGGATAAACTAACCGTCGCCCCCAGCAATCTACAAAACTCTTGCCAAAATCTGGACACAAATTGGGGACCTCTGTCAGAAACCACGTCTATCGGGAGGCCATGAAGTCGAAAGATGTGGTCAATGACCGTAACCGCTGTCTCCTTGGCTGAAGGTAATTTGGGCAAGGGGATGAAATGAGCGCCGAGAACCGGTCCACTACAGTCAAACGACCGTGTACCCTTGGGAGGGTGGGAGGGCGGTAATAAAATCTAGCGAAATGTGGGACCAGGGTCTTGAAGGGACTGACAGTGGTTGAAGCAACCCATCTGGGGAACGATTGGAAGTCTTACTAACGGCACAGACTGAACAAGCCAACACAAAATCGCGGACGCCCCGAGCCATGAGGCCACCAGAATCGTTGCTTGACTAAAAACTTAGTTCGACTGACTCCTGGATGGCAGGCTACGTTGGAACTATGACCCCACTGGATGACCATGGACCGTAATTCCTCCGCACAAATAAGCGGTTCGGTGGACACTGGCGGGCGTTACCCCTTCTAGAGCCGACTTGACTCTCGATTCGACCTCCCATGTGAGTGTGGAGACCACTAATCTCTCCGGTAAAATGCACTCGGAGTAGACGGGCGCTCGAGCGATCAAAAATACGTGACAAAGAATCGGGTTTGATGTTCTAGAACCCGGCGTACGAGAGTAAAATCAAAACGTCCAAAAGTGCCCACCGAGCCTGCCTGGAGTTCAACCTTTCGCAGTCCTAATATATTCTAGATTCTTATGGTCGGTCCATACGATAAAAGGCACCCTGAACCCTCCAACCAGTGGCGCCATTCCTCCAAGGCCATCTTGACTGCCAGCAACTCCGATTACCAATGTCGTAATTACATTCGGCAGGGGACAATCGATGGGACAAAACGCGCACGGGTGCATCTTATCGTCTGTGGTAGAACGCTGGGATAACACTGCGCCTACCCCCACCTCTGATGCATCGACCTCCACCACAAACTGCCGTGATGGATCAGGGGCAACTAGAATAGGGGCTGAAACGAAGCGAGCCTTCAGTTTGGCAAACGCAGCCTCGCCGCGCCTGACCACCTGAACGTAGTTTTGGGGGAGGTCAAGGCAATCAGAGGCGAGGCTAGTTGGCTGAAGTTGCGAATGAACCGCCGGTAAAAATTGGCGAACCCCAGAAACCTCTGTAGGGCCTTACGGGAATCTGGGTTTGGCCAATCCACCACAGCCTTAACTTTCAGGATCCATGCGCACTCTCAGTCGATACGATGTACCCTAGGAAAGGAACAGACTGTGCATGAAAACGATTTCTCCGCCTTGACAAAAAGCCCATTCGCTAGCAGCCTCTGAAGTACTCGTCGAACGTGCTGTACATGTTCCTGGAGAGACGAGGAAAAAATCAATATGTCATCCAGGTAGACATATATGAACTGGTCGACCATGTCTCTCAGCACGTCATTGACGAGTGCCTGGAAGACCGCTGGGGAGTTGGAAAGCCCGAATGGCATGACCAAATATTCAAAGTGCCCCTAGGGGTGTTAAAGCGGTCTTCCATTCATCCCCTTCCTGATACGGACCAAATGATAAGCATTTCTTAAATCCAATTTTGTGAAGATCGATGCCCCCTGCAACCTCTCGAAGGCTGAAGACATTAACGGCAAAGGATAGGTATTCTTTACCGTTATGTTGTTCAACCCTCGGTAGTCAATACAAGGTCGCAGGGAACCATCTTTCTTACTCACAAAAAGAACCCCGCCCGCTGGAGAAGAGGAAGGGCGAATGAACCCGGCTGCTAGGGAATCAGAAATATATTTCTCCATAGCCTCCCTTTCTGGAATCGAAAGTGAATACAACTTGCCTTTAGGCGGAGACTGCCCTGGCAATAGGTCTATGGCACAGTCATAGGGACGATGCGGAGGAAGAGAAGCAGCCCTAGACTTACTGAACACCTCCTTCAGGTCGTGGTACTGACGGCCACGTTAGACAGATCCACTGCTTCCTCCTGTAACACAGAAACAGAGACTGACGAACAGGCAGAGACAAGACAAGTCTTATGACACCTCTCACCCAGGCCACAATGGAATTCTGGATCCAGTCTACCCGGGGTTGTGTTGGGTGAGCCAGGGGTGACCAAGGACGATGGGTGTGTGAGGTGAGTCAAAATGAGAAAGGATGTCTGTTCAATGTGGTTTCCGGCGGTGATGAGGGTGACGTCTTCAGTGCTGTACGATATGGAAGGAAGGCTTCACCCATTGAAAGCGTGTACTGCAATCTTATTGGGGAGTGGTTTGAAGGGAATGTGAAGTTCGATGGCTAGCGATCTGTCCAGAAAATTACCTTCGCCCCGAATCCAGAAGTGCACTACAGTTGTGATGTTGATTAGACCACCTCAGTCTTACCGGGAGGAGGGTGGATGTGGTTGAGGACTTCCCAGCGGAGATCCCACCCGACAGTAGCCTCAAACTTACTGCCGGGCTTGCCCCTTTTACCGGACAGTTGTGAGCGAAATGACCGGCTCCTCCACAGTACATACATAGTCCTTGGGATCTCCGCCTCTCTTGCTCCTCCCGGGAAAGTCGAGCTCGACCCACCTGCATGGGCTCATGATCTTGGCTGGAGCTGACCGTGTCTCCTCTGCTGGACCGTTCCGCCTCCCCGCTCCTCAGGGTTGGACTCCGCTGCTCCACCCTGGTTAGTCGAGCATCCACCCTTAGAGCGAGGTCGATGAGTCCGTTAAGGGTCTTCGGAAGGTCCAGCGCGTAGATTTCCTTCTGAACACGGTCAGCCAGCCCATGCAGGAACATGTCCCACTGCGCCTCCTCGTTCCAGTGACACTCTGCCGCTAGCGTGCGAAATTCGATGGAATAATCAGACACTGACCTATTTCCCTGGCATAGTTCCGCCAGCTGTCGGGCAGCCTCTCTCCCCGCGACCGACCGGTCGAACACTCTTCTCATTTCTTCGGCGAGTGACTGGAACGAGGCGCATGGGTCTTGGTTCTCCCACACCGCCGTCCCCCAGAGAGAAGCCCTCCCCGTTAGGAGAGTGAGCACGAATGCCACCTTACTCTGTTCTGCCCTGAAGGTGCGAGGCTGTAGAGCGAAATGCATAGAACATCGAGTCAGAAACGCTCTGCAAAAATTAGGTTCACCTGAATAAGCCTCGGGCACCGGAAGACGAGGTTCGGGGCTGGTGACACTCTCAGTTGTGGGTGGAAGGACGGTGTGGGTGGCGCAGCGGGACCACGAAGAAGCTGGATCTGCTGGGTGAGCTCGGACACCTGCGCCACTAAAACCTGCATGGCCCTTCCCGTTTCGCTCAAGTTTCTCTCTTGGGTCTCCATACGATGAATGCTGGTGTTGATGAACCCTTCTAAGGCAGTCTGCTGAGAACTTGCTGCTTCCGTTCCACGGTCAGATCGTTCTGTCATGATTGATCACAGGAAGCAATTGCAAGTTAACACTCTTTAATATATATCCAGCAGAGAATAAGGAACAGTCCAAAGATAGCAGGTCTTAGCTGGCGCAGGGACTGAGGTGATCGGTGCTGGTGAGAGGTGGTGAAGAGAAGTGAAGAGGTGAGAGGATAATCCAGGTCTTGAACACGAACGAGAACACGAAGACACCCAAACTGGAACGGCAGACGAACACCCTGGAACTTCGGACGGGAACAGAAGACACAACCACAACACAGGACAGCAAACAACGATCTGACAAGGGAGATGAGAATGGCGTGAGTATATATGTGGTGAGTAAATGAGCAGCAGGTGGTGAGATGATGATTGGCAGCTGGATCCGCTGATGAGCCATGTGACCTGGACACACATACCACATTCACAACACAGAGCACGCGACAAGAAAGAAACAGTGCATCTATGAACCGTGACACCAGATCCAGAGCTAGAGTTCATTGTGGAGGTGGATGCTTCCAGCACGGGAGTTGGAGCTGTTCTCTCTCAACGGCACGGCAGTCCTCCGAAGTTATTTCCCTGTGCCTATTACTCCCGCAAACTCTCTCCACCAGAACAGAACTATGAGTTGGGTGATTGTGAGCTCTTGGCTATAAAAGCCGCCCTGGAACAGTGGCGGCATTGGTTGGAGGGGAGCAAACACCCTTTCACTGTGCTAACAGATCACCGCAACCTCGAATACTTGCGCTCAGCCAAACGTCTTAACCATCGCCAAGCCCGGTGGGCCTTGTTCTTCACACGATTTGAATTCACCGTCACCTACCGACCAGGGTCCAAGAACACGAAAGCTGACGCACTCTCACGCCAGTTTGAGTCATCAGCTGCACCACCTACCAAGGAACCCATTCTCCCGACCTCCATTATCCTCGCACCCATCCAATGGGACATTATGACCGAGATCACCAACGCTCACAAAACGGAACCACCTCCTGCCAACTGCCCTACAACACATACCTACGTACCCGCATCTCTTCGTCAAAAGCTCTTGCAGTTGATACATACATTGCCCAGTGCTGGACATCCAGGCATAGCGGCAACCACCCAGCTTGTCAATAACCGGTTTTGGTGGCCATCACTACAGTCAGACATCATCACTTTCATCCACAACTGTGCCATCTGTCAGACCACAAAATCACAGCGCCAACTACCTGCTGGACTTCTTCACCCGTTACCGATACCACAACGTCCCTGGTCGCACATAGCCATAGACTTCATCACCGATCTACCTAACTCTCAGGGATATACCACTATACTCACCGTGGTAGATCGATTCTCAAAAGCTAGCCGTTTTATTCCGCTGCCTAAGCTACCAACCGCCCTGGAGACAGCCGAGCTTCTGTGCAACTACGTATTCCGTTTCTACGGTCTTCCGGAGGACATTGTCTCTGACAGAGGTCCCCAGTTCACTTCGCGTCTGTGGTCAGCCTTCTTCCAAAAGCTCAACATAAACATCAGTCTGACATCCGGCTATCACCCGGAGGCCAACGGTCAGGTTGAGAGGTTGAATCAAGAGCTCATTCACTATCTCTGTTCTTACTGCCACCAAAACCAGTCCGACTGGAGTCGGTATCTGTTCTGGGCTGAATACGCGCAGAATTCGCTCCAGAAACCAGCCACTGGACTCACGCCCTTCCAATGTATCCTGGGGTACCAGCCCCCTCTGTTCCCTTGGTCTGGCGACCCCACCGACCTTCCGACCGTGGACCAATGGCTGCGAAGGAGTGAGGAGGTATGGAACAGGGCTCACGTTCACCTACAGAGGGCAGTCAGGCGCCAGAAGCAACAAGCTGACCGCTTACGCCGGCCACATCCTTATTACCAACCGGGTCAATGGGTCTGGTTATCAACCAGGAATCTCCGTCTTCGACTTCCCTGTAAAAAGCTCAGTCCCAGGTACGTTGGTCCATTCAAGATCATCCGTCCCATAACCCCAGTCTCTTACCGCCTTGCTTTACCTCCGGAGTACCGTATCTCACCCACTTTCCATGTCTCTCTGCTTAAGCCCGCAGGTGGTACGAGAGGAGAGGAGAACCTAGAGGGGGCCGGTGACCAGAGACCCCCTCCCCTCATCGTGGAAGGCGAGGAGGCCTATCAAGTTTGGGGTTTGGCCCGGAGGAACGGTCCTGGGTCAATGCTGAGGACATCCTGGACCCAAGTCTCATCACCGAATTTCATAGGAGCCACCCGGAGTGTCCGGCCCCCCGTCATCGTGGTAGACCCCGGCGTCGCCCGCCTCCTCGCTTCAGGAGCAGCTCGCAGGGAGGGGGCTCTGTCACGAACCCGGTCTCTGTGGCTCCCTCTGATCGCCACCTGAGGGCACCCTCACCTGAGTATTAGACTGTTCTTGGACTCCATTTCCCATGTACCCTCACTCCGGGACTGAGCACTGCACACCTGTCACCCATCACCTGACACTCATTACATGGCATATATATACTCAGCACACACACACATCCATCGCGAAGTCTTGTATTGCCCTGGCTAAATTTCTGAGCGTTTACCCTGTTGACTAATACCCGTAGATTACCTTGGACTGTCTATTCACCCTGTTTCCTGCCTGCCGCCTGCCTTGTTATCTCTGCCTGTCTACCGATCACCCCTGTCTTGTCTGCCGCCTGTCCCGACCTACTGCCTGGTATTGTGATTGTCTTCGTCTAGCCTCTGACATTGGTTTTGCTGGTATTTGACCCCTGCCTGTACGACCACGAGTATTTAATAAAGCTGGAAATGGATCCCCCCGAGTCCTCCGCTTCATTACAAGCTGAATATGATACACCGGTATTTTGTCAAATGAGAAAATGATTTGGCCAAAACTGCATAGAGAAGTTAAATTTCATGATTTTCCCAAATGAGGGAACGCTGAGTAGCACAGACGGTCAGTTGAAAACGAGATAAATTGAAGAGCTGTTGTGCGAAATGTGTGTGTGAAATGCGAGTGTTGTGTGAAAGAAGCAGATAGCAGGGAAAGGAAAATGTTGTCTGATCACACAGAAGCCACAGCTGTTTAAATATAGCTGGTGAGTATGAACTTTCATTAAGCTATGAATATACAATTTGTGATAACTAAATTAAGGCTAATAATTTGAGCGACATGATCAATAACTTGATCTTTCCGGATGAAGATATTGAGACGAAAGTGCAAATGCTGTAAGCAGCTCTCAAGTCAAGTCAAGTCAAGTCAACTTTATTTATATAGCGCTTTTAACAATGCAGATTGTTTCAAAGCAGCTTCACAGTGTTAAACAGAAAAATAATGCAACAGAATATATTTCAATTATCATACAGTAACAATGTCGGCTTTAGATAAGTAATTAGATCAGTAATTTGGTCTATATGGTTAATTTAGTTTAATAATTAGATTTATTTGGAAATTTAATTGAAAAATATTTTTTCCTCAACTGAGCAAGCCAAGCCAGAGGCGACAGTGGCAAGAAAACCAAAACCCCATCAGGAGACCTAATGGAGAAAAATAAACCTTGGGAGAAACCAGGCTCAGTCGGGGTGCCAGTTCTCCTCTGGCCAATTAACAAACAGCATATTATTATTATTCTGGCAATTTTAAAGGTCAGAGGTCATAATCGATCTGAATATTCGAAAGATATGAGGCAACACGCCGGAGACGGGTTTATTGAGGATGATGTATCGATTAAATAATTATTGAAAATGAATAATTTGTAATATCGGAGTCATTACGCCGGAGACAGGTTTTTATTGAGGATGCCGTATTGATTAAACAATTACTAAAGTGTAATATTCGAAAGATCGGCGGCAACACGCTGGAGACAGTTGTTTTGAGGATGACATATCGATTTAAAGAATTATTAACTAGGACTATTCAAACAATCTGAGTCATCCCGCCGGAGACAGGTTTATTGAGGATGCCGTGTCGATGAGGCAGCTTAAGGGGGAGTCTAAATGACACGGTCTCTGCAGACACTTCAGGGTCATGTGTTGGTCACATCTGGGTGCAGGTCCACCGTCTGATCTGGATACAGCCTGGATCCGGCTGACTGCAGTAGACCTCAGGATTAAACAGAGACACTAACATTAGCGTAGATGCCATTCTTCTGATGATGTAACGAGTACATCAGGTGTTATGGGAAGTGTTCCCGGTTCCGGCTGACCTAGATAATGCAGCCTAATAATCATTTAATTGAAAAAAAAGTGTTTAATGTGTATGCCATAGAAAAGAGATGTGTTTTAAGTCTAGATTTAAACTGACAGAGTGTGTCTGCTTCCCGAACAATGCTAGGAAGACTGTTCCAGAGTTTAGGTGCTAAATAGGAAAAGGATCGACCACCTGCAGTTCTGCAGCTCTGCCCGCAAGTTAAAGAAATTTGCAGAACTAATGAAGAAAATGGGCAGCAACGTTTTAATTCTGTTTAGAAAGTTAAACAGCAACTTAACTGGCTATGAATAAAGAGAGAATAGAGAAACGATTCAAATTGATTGTGCTTGTGCTTTTTCATGGATTTGTAAATGAGAGATTGTACAATTTGATAACCAAATGTAAGGGTTGTGAAAAATAAGTTGCAAACCATTTTAGGTTTTATTGGACCCTGAGCTCTCTTCTGAGACTGTCCGAGTGTTTGCCGCTTTAGGCAGAGACTTAGATTGGAGAACAGAGGTGTTGCTCCACCAGAGGACAGAGAGTGTTTTAATTGTGGTGAACGGGGCCATTTTACATGTAACTGTAACCGCCCACCCATGGTGTGGCAAATCAGGCCAACAGGCTAAATCCTCTAAATGAAACCCAGTAAAAAGAAAAAAACAGAGACAAGATTTACACTCTGTCTAAGAAAATAATTAGATAACAATAAGGTTAAGGAATTCCTTTTGAAGGAAAGATATATAATACATTTTAATATAGGCAGATTAAAAATTACAGAACGACTGAAAAACGTAAGTTGAGGATATATAAATAAATAGTGACTTAGAGAGAGAAAAGAACAAGATAAAAATAAAGTTTTTGGTGATTATTTTTGAAGAAAGGATTTGAGATAATTTTAATATGAGGTTAAAATTAAAGACAAAGATGATAAAACGCTGAAAATACATATAAATCAGGTTGAGAGGGTTTTAAGATAAACAAAAATGTAATAATATGTTCTCGCTCTTCTCAATTTTGCAAAACTCTGAATATTGGCTTGTTGAAATAACTATAGGTTGAAAACCCTAGACGCTGATGTTTTGGTTTCAAATGATAAGCTGGAGCTGAGCTGTAATAAAACAATTTGCTTATCTGAATCTGGCCCACCATGTCATTTTTGGTGCTGTGGCCTAACTTGAGTAACAGAGACTCAATCTGAGTGGAAAATATTTCCAAATGTATTATATGGGCAAAAGACGAATATAAAAAGATTGGAGAATATTTATGAAAATGCAGTGTACCATCCTGAAGGCCTCAGAGTCTCTCTCATTCAAAACCAGCTCAAAGCTGAAATCTGAGTCATGATAAGATTCATATGATAAGATTAAGGTTAATGAATTTAATAATACATTTGTATAAGTTGGCCAGGTGGCCTGGCTAATTTTTCGCCCGCTGCCCCGCCAGTTTGTATTTATCTACTTATTCGTTATTACTTTATTATATTGATGCATGGCTCAATGCACCTGAATGGTTTAGGAACTCATATTTTAAAGAAAGAAAGAAAGAAAAGAAAATCGGTTTGATTTAAAATATAATTTCTTCACTCATAATTTAGCATAAGTACAATTGAAAAAAAGGAGAGAAAATGGCAATATCCATTGATGCAGGAACTGTTTGGTTTCAATGTTTTATCTTTTCATTTGGACTATATGTTCTGAAAATTGATTTGTGAAGCGTTACACGGACCATTTCTCCCCAATGTACAGGGAAATGGTGACAGCAGAAAATAAATATTCATCATTCTGTTTATAATATATAGCCTACTCTGCTTAAAATATACTTAATTTTATCAGGATTGACCATATATAATGTGACGTATATCATACAAAACTAAATCTGTCTAAACTTTAATCCACAATACATATTGTTGCATTTTTGTATTGCAATATATTGTGACACAGTACACCCTTACATTATTTTGAATGTTCTCATTTGAATTTTATCATCAAATGTACAAATTACATAAAAGTAAATACCTTTTATATCCCGTTACACTACAGTGGAGAAATGGTATGGAGGATGGATGCATGCATTTTAATGAGAATATATAGAGAGAATAATGAGAATATATATATATAAAAAAATATATATATATATATATATATATATATATATATATATATATATATATATATATATATATATATATATTTATATATATATATATATATTTTTTTTTTTTTTTTTTTTTTTATGAAATAGGGTTGACATAGTGAAAATCTCAAAAAGATGAATAATAGATACAGTAAGACTGCATCCTGTTCACCGCTCATTTTCGTCAGCTAAAAACTTGTTTGAAAATCGTAAATTGACCCAAAGCGCCATCTGCTGTTCTGGTAGAGGAAGTTGCTCAACTGCATTTGTGAGAAAATCTGCACAAAATGCATTTGTGAGAAAATCTGCGCAAAATGCATTTGTGAGAAAAGGTCTTAATGGCAGTCTCTCGTAGGCTACCTATTGACAAGAACATATAGGTTTTTTTTTGGCAATAGGTATCGACACTTGTTTGACTAAATTATGGAAGGTAAACAAAGTCATGTCACTGTATTATTTGCTTTCACGGGGTGTCCGCAGATTATTGTCAGTCAATGTAAAAAGGCCTTGATTATTAACATGTCTTAAAGGTCTTAATGCACTTTGTTTTAAAGGATTCACCTAAACATAGCCCTAAAAAGTATTGGAGCTGTTGAAATCTGTAGCTACCCTAACAAGTTATTATTAAATTTAAATCAGTTTCTTTACAACTGGGATCCTTTTGCATGGCGTGTTCATAGATCACGTTAAGGTGATGCGATGTGGCATTTGACTTATGGTGATCCACAGTTCAAATAATGAATGTTTTAGGACTATATCCATATTATTAGGTGTATTCTACGTGAAGCGTCGTTGCACAGACCGATCGACGGAGACATCGCGGTACATTGAGGCCATACACCGATCGGTCTGTGCAACGACGCTGCAAGTCAAACAAACAAACAAAGTCCAAAACACACCTAATGGTTTTGCAGTAAAAGAGAACAAAGACCATTGCTTGACGGGAAACTTTCATTATTGATCATGATTGGCTTAAGCTTGTTTTATTTATTTATATTGATATATTTCGTATGTAGGCTATCAATCAATATTGATATATTTGCAAATAAGTAGAAATGGATGTGAACATTATTTTCCAATGACATGTCATTTGACTAAATAATAATAATTATTCTCTCTCTCTCTCTCTCTCTCTCTCTCTCTCTCTCAAAACGTATGCCAATCATTTCATCATAAGTTACACTGCTTCTTCTGATTTTATTTGACAGGAAGGGTATTTGAGTTTCTCTGCAAAGAGGATTTTTTGGAACTTGGAGGTGATCATGCTTGTTGTTACTGCTCTTCTTCAGTTACAGCATCTAAATATCATTTTTTCTTAAAGCATCTGAGATTTTCTGTACACTTTAAAGAGGGTGGCACAAGTAAGTAATATCTTGAGAATTAAATCTGGCAAATATTAATAATCTATTAAATGTATAGAATGTATGTATTATTGACACGTTGTCAAAACATCCTATTGTGTTCGTAGGCAAGTTCACCATACCATGGCACTGTCCAGAGAGGAAAAGTGGTAATAGGAGCCATCGGCATTGTCCTAAGTGTGCCAAAATAATAAATAGATCGCCAGATTTCAAATCCCACTTACAAAAGCATGGTAGGTCAATATAAACATTAAAATCATACTCTTTGTGTCTTTGACAAGTTTATAATTTACACTACACCTGTGTTACATCCAAGGACATATTGATATTTGTTTCTTTCACAATGAGTGTTTTTGGAGTATTTGTTCTTCTCTCTCTCTCTCTCTTTCTGTCTTTCTCCCTGCCTGTGTTTTCTTGCCTGATAGGTAAATGGTTACCACCTGTTCATTCATCTAATCTGGGAGTTGCCTACACCCTGATTGGTGCATGTCCTGAGGAGTCCAATATAAAGCTGCAGAGAGAAACGGGGAAAAGAGAGAGACATTCGGCGGTTGAGGATGATCCGGGTCTCCAAACCCAGACCAGAGAGAGCTTGGTGCGCTCTTTGTTGTAATGTGTAATGGGTGTCATAGTGTTATAGTGTTAACAAGTTGGTGTCAGTTATAATCAGTTAAGATGTTATGGGTAAAGTAGGGTGGAGGATACCTAATATCTTTTCTCCTGTTTAATGGTTAGTTAGGGAGTGAGGGAAGTTATCTGTTGTTTTGTTTGTTTTTCTTTAATGTAGGTAATTTAATACTAAATTCCTTTTAGGTAGAGGTTTTTTTTTGTTTTTTTGTTTAGGCCCTCCTCCTGAGGTAAAGTTTGTTCTTTTTGTTTATTTTTCTATTTATTTATGAATGGGCTTTATTTCAAAGGAAATTTATATTTAAATTTGTGATCCCTGCTTGGTAACAATAAAAGGCAGAAACGCCATTTCAGAATTGAAAAGTTGTTTGATTATTTGTTACTCTGGGTCTGGAGAGCTGGAGAACCTCAGTCTCTCCATCTTTTTTTTGTTCGTCGTTCCCTATTTTCCCCTAGATTAAGGGAAGACGTAACATCTGTCAAATGTATTATTCCTTTTCTTTGCCACAACAGGTCTGATGGTGACAGCAGGACCTTCTGGTGAGTACACTGACAAATATAAACCAAACAGAAGTAGAGATACAGCAGTAGTTTATAACTGAAATCGTTATAGTCAAAGTGGAGTGTGTCTTATTTTTCTCAGATGTGGAACAACCTTCTGGGCCTACTGTAAGTGACCAAGTCCAACAAGGAGCAAAGGTGTGCCATATATGTGGGCTTCATTTCAGCACCACCTCAAACTTGAAAAGACATGAAAGAGAGCAGCATGATGGACTAGAACCCATGATTTGTATTGACTCAAAAAATGGACTCTATGTGACAACGAAACATTCCCATGGTGTTAGACTTCCTATACATGTACAGAAGTGTTTACCAGCTCGGCTGTATGATTGTGAAGTGGAGGAATGTAGAGACTTTATGAGCTGCTCATTTATTATAGCTGCTCAAAGTGGAAACCCCGGTAAAGAATGCTACCACCTAGAGAGGACCCGAAAAGCCCATGCATATATTCCACCACCAGCACTGAACAATGAGTCTGTCAAGGAGATGGCGGAAAAAGGACTCATATCAACATCGAGGCAAGAAGAATGTATGGCACTCTACCAATGTGCCTACTCAGAGGAAGTTGACTGTGTGTTCCCAATTTTCTGGGGAGAACACAGTCTCTCTGATCGATACATCTTCTTCTCAGTGTACACTGGTGAGAAGGACAACTGGTGTAAGTTTTGGAGGACACTGTCAACATTCGATACCAAATCAGGTAAATGGCACTGCCAGTGTAAAGGCTCAAGAAAACGAATCAGCTGTGTACATAGATACTTGTCTATGTGGTGGCTGTTCCAAGAGCATCCTCACTTGGCCAAAAATGCAGTGGATACCTTAAACGAGGATATTGACGATCTTGAGGAGATGGTCAGTGGAAATTTGGGTATGCACTATCAGCCAGAATACACACATAGTGGTGTGATCATTATGACCAACTACTTGTGGAATTCAAAGAGAATCCCAGAGGATCTTTCACTGGATCTGACAAAGACAGAGAATCCTGTTCCAGAGAACTTTGAGCCTGCAGAGGCAAAGTGTCCTTACTGTCCGGGGCCATGTCCTCCTGAACTTACTACTTTCCTCATTACAACACAAGCAACAGTCTATGGAATATTTTCGCAGAACAAAGGAAGGGCATTCTGTCAAATTTCTACACGTATATAAAGTGTGTATATAGAAAGGGAAATGCCACTAAATGTGTGTTTTCATGTAGGTATTTCAGCCTATGGAAAGGAGTGCCCAGTTTGCAGAAACGTAGTTCGTTTTCAAGAGTACAGTTCCGGATTTCATAACTATAACAACAGGATCTTTCTTTCCATACCCTTATGTTCTTTTCTAACAACCGGTCTTTCAGTGAGTACATACACTTGGATTGTTACAACTTTGGGACATGTTTGTACTAAATTAAACATGTACAAATATATTAACAACATGTTAAAGAACACATTTTTTTTATTGTTTTTTTATCTGCTTTATTGTCTGCAGAATCACATTGCTGTTGGGTGGATGTTGCGCACAACTGCGTCTCATTCTGGGACTAAAGTGCCATACAACTCCCTATGGAAAGCTTTCTATCATTTCTGCGCTCTCAGAAAATATTCCTACAACTATTTCTGTTACCGCTGTGGACATCACCCATCTGTTGTCATCGCTGACACAAACTGGAAAGTTGCGTTTGAATTGCCAGGTGAGAGTTTCTTTAAAATGTATTTCAAAACTTCAAGCGATATTCATGGCACATTCACATGCTCACTGTCACTACCCTTTTTTCACAACTATTGAAACGTCCGGAGAACCATAACAACACTCCCCAGGAAATGGAGGTTGATGTGGCAGCAAGATGGGAGAACATGGAAAAGGAAATTGTAGCCACCGGATTCTGTGATGGTAAGCATAATATTCTGTATACGTTGACAAGTGCTCTGTGATATTTTGCAACAATATTCATCTTATTACTTTTAATTTGTAAAAGTAATTATTTATTACACTAATTTTAATTAAGTTAACATAGTCATATATTTTTATAGTACTTACTTACATACATGCATGACATATTAATTACATACATGACCGAGTTTTAACCTTTACACATTCCATACTTTAGATGCTTCTGGCAATCCTTTTCAAAGCACGTTGGCATACTCAGCCTTTGCTCCATGAATGGGGCAACAAACACGAACCAGCGATACCCTTTCAAAAACTGAAATTCTCAAAGGGCTACCCTACAGTCACAGGGCCAGCACCACTCATGTTCCAAAAGAGATTGATGAGGACTATATTTTTCAAGTTCTCGATTCAAAATCGGTAAAGTACAAAGTACATGATTTTCTCACTTTCACATTAACATGCAACACACTACTATCAAATATTGCATTCTTAAAGCTACACTGTGTAACTTTTTTTGTTTATTCTTAGCTAAAAACACTTAGTTCTTTCAAAAATATATGTGCTCATTAATGTATATTTACTTCTTTCAAGTAATAAAGTATTCTCCTAAGTTTATAATATGCCACTGAAAATACATACGGGTGAGGGGTTCGAATGCGCGTCGCCATGTTGCCCCTCCATCTTGAAAGTACATTAGCCAAAGAGGGACATACCCGTAGAATTCAAGCTCGCTTTGGCGTTTTAACACTCGATGGCACCGTGTCGAATGTGAAGAGGGGGATTGCTTGAGACTGATATAGCCTACAATGTAAACTTTGCTTAACGTTAGTGATGTCGTACAATATACAGAATAACAATAGCACCGATAAAAGTTACTTTACTAAGATTAGCTTGCATTCGTCTGGGAACCTGATCGCTGATGTTAGCAATGAAATGGTAAAAAATAACGAAAAGGTAAAACTATTATTCAGTTTACATAGATGTCATAACCTACATGTAAACTGACAAATTAAATAACTGCAAATTATAATAGTTTTCTAATATAAACTCATCACTTGATCGAACTGGAAGCCATATTAATCTTGGACTAAATCGGCCACCGTAGGAGTTAAAACGAAATCGGAATTGAGAGGAACGGAAACTAGTATTCGCTGGATGGTCATATACCTTTTCACCGCTAGATGGGGGAAAATATCACAGTGTAGCTTTAAACACTTTTTAATGTAAATTATCATTTGATCAGCCAAAAAAGGATGAACTGATAAAGGTCTGCAATGTCCTCGGAGTGTCTGCCAGTGGATCAATCGCTGACATGATAAACAGGCTTGAGGAGCTTCTCCTTTATAAGTATGTTAATCCTAAAATGTTTGTAAAACTCAAAAAGGCTGGAGGTAAGATGGTTTTTGTTACTCTATGGCATGTTTATAATTTATAGTAGGGAACAATATATTAGACATTTTCTTTTGTCAGTTTACAATATATATATTTTTATATATATCTACTCTGTTTGATAAATTAAGGTAATGTGTCATATTTGTTTTAATACAGGTGGAGTGTTACACATGGGATGCACCCATGGAGTGGTCTACTATGCTTCACCTTTATGGTGGCAGGAGTCCGCTCGGGACCATGGGGATGCCCTGTTGAGTTTTAAGCACCCTCCCACAGTGTACATATGCGACATCGCTGGATGTGTTGCCAGACATGTCAACAATCGTACACAGCAAAGATTTTTCAAGCCACATGATGGGAGGGTGTGTGAGCCAACAGAGGCAAATATATCATTGGCATCTGCTGGGAAGTTGAGGGTACATCTTGACTGGGTCAGCAATATCAAGTTGAAAACAAGACTCAACCCAGAACCCTCAACAGTGGACAAACTGTCACAACTACATCCAGAAACGGGAACATCAGACCGCTTCTCCTTTTATGATAGATTCCACCAAAAGAATCAAAAACGACCAGAGGAGAAATTGCGGAGTCTAAAAGTAATCCCTGGCTTCTAACAGAACTGGCTTCTCTTATCAACACCGCAGAAGCTGAACAAGTGAACAGGGAGCTTTCCTCAAGCCGATATTCTCTGTGCCAGATGAGAGATACGCACTACATGTTTTCAATACGCCTGTACTTTCATCTACATAATGCCAGGAAAAACTCAGCATTTTTAAAAGAAATACAGAAACGCACAGATGAAAACATACACCTAGGACTACAGGGCAAGCTGATGTGTGGCCAAAAAGGTACATTTTGAAGTAATGTGTGCTGTTACACTTTATGATAGCTGATCTTTAATATTTACTGTGGAGTAATGTATTCATAAATAATTGCAGAAAGAAACACACGACCGATGGAAGAACAGGGCAGAAAACCTCATGGCCCAGCAAAAGTGGACAGTATGCCTGAGGAGGGGAAGAAGTTTTCTGTGGCAATGTTTCCCACTGAGCAGACTCACAAGGTAACAACATTGGACTGTTCATACTACTTCAAACACAAATCAAACAAAAATAACCAATCAAATATTGCTAACAACATGTACTGGTAATAGTAATTCATTGTACTTTTCCAACATTAGGAAACCATCGCCAAACTTTATGCTGTAAAGAGGAAAGATGATGTCATTGCAAGGATTTCTTTATATGCCATTTTGTTTCTGCGGGACCTGAAATCTGTTCTCCCCCCACATCTGTTGAGTGACACAAGCAGTATAGCAATGCCTTGGCTAACTGATAATGTAAGTATAAAATGCTCTAAAGTATTATAAAAGTTGTCATATCCATAATTTTTTATGCATATATATATATATGGCATCACCCCATTTTATTCACACAGAACCAGGGCTGGACTGGTAATCTGGCATACCGGGCATATTCCCGGTGGGCCGACGCACTTTGGGGCCGATACAAGGTTATTTATTTATTTATTTATTTGCCACTGACTGGCCCATCATGCAGGGACAGCGGCCCATTGGTTTGCCTTCTGAATTGACTGGCCAAAGCGAGAGAGACCTCCCCTCCATATTAGGCACTTTTTAAATTTTTTATAAATACATTATTTGAGCGCATAGCGCATGGAACTGCAAAAGGCGAAACTCCGGACATCGCTGCCGTTGACAAACGTACGCTGCGTTCCTGCTGCTCTATGAAGTGATGGGCGGCACTTTGACTCCGAATTTTGTTTTATGCAATCGTGTGCTATTTGGGAACATTACAGGTTCTGTGGCGAATCAGCTGAAAACAGCATGTAAATACATGACGAGGTTAAGTGGAAAACGGCAATACACACAAATACAAACATGTCACTTTAGCACAACAATTCACCTGGCAGCTACTAAAAGAGAAGAAATATTGGTGTTTTTGAAGAAACATTTATTAAAAACGTTGCTATTATTACTTACATTAAATATTTCGAAATATAAATCACTTTTATAGAGGCTGTTTTCGTATTTTCTACATGTTTACAATATTTTTTTTTATTACAAATTCAACAGTTTATTATATATGGTTTATATATTTTAAAACCATACCCATGGTAATGAGGAGCATGGCTTTACCTGTGACTACCATGATCTTACAGTTAAACTCAGTTAAAATGCCATTATAATTCAACAAAACAGCTTTAAAGCTTGGATCCCATGAATTAAGGAAAAAGCTTTTTTCTCTTTAAATGTTTTATCAACTTTGTAATAGAACTAATTAAATTTAACTAAATGTTATTTCATTGAGAACCTCATGAAAGATAGATATCAGTGTCTTGCATAAATTAGGTGTCAACTCTTGACATTTTTAATTGTTTTTAAAGGGGTAGTTCAACCCAAAAATGTGATTGTTTACTCACCCCAATGTCATTCCAAAGCTAAATGAATTTATTTCTGTGTAATTTGAGTCTGGTTTTGTGTTCAAACAATATTCGATCGTAGCCTAAAAGGGCTTGGTTGCCAACATTCTTCAAAATATATATTTTTTGTGTTTCACGGAAGAGAGAAAGTCATACAGGTTCCCTTTCGAAAAGGGAACTCGCGCTGCGTCAGCTTGACGCTACGGGGAACGCCTCCAGCGTGACAGGTGTCTGAGCTACAATCGAATCACGTCAGTCCTACTGACCGGCGACAGCCGATGATGTCATCAAGGTGCGACCAGGAAGTATAAAAGGTCGCCTTTGCCAACATGACACCGCTTCTTCGTCTTCAGTGACTGTCCTGTCTGGTGTTACATAAAAGAGAATCACGTTAGTAGGATGAAGTGCTCACAGAAGACGCGGCACTTTAGGAAGTGTGCGGATCCGTGATCCCAAGTATTTGACGCCTGAGGACACGCATAATCTCTGTGTGTACTGCCTGGGGGAAGAGCACGCGTGGGAGGTTCTCGAGGGAGCCTCTTGCACGAACTGTGAGCGTTTTCCCATCCGAACACTCCGCTCTCGCCTGGCCCTCTTCTCGAGGGAAGAGGGACCAGCTTCTGGGGACGGTCCCGCTCACGCCGAGGCTGAGCGAAGACGTAGGTCCTGGGGTTCCCAGAAGGACTTGGCTCGTCGTCTGGAGGAGGGCGTAGTCCTCACAGATGACCAGCCAGGTCGCGAGGGGCGGCTGACGGGGGAGGAGTCTGATTTCTCCTCCTCTTCAGTTGATGCTCCTCCGTTCGAGCAGAGGATGGCTGGGCAGGGTGGTGATGAATCGGTTGAGGCCGAACCCTCTCAGCCATCTTGCCCCGTGTATGCGGAATTGGTAGGAGTTATGGAGCGCGCCACCAACAGGCTGGAGTTACAATGGCGGCACGCTAGGAGAGAACCCGAACATCCTGGTCGCCTGGATGATCGCTTTCTCCCCGGCCAGAACCCATCACCTCGGGAGCCTTCCATTCCTCCCCAATCTACACGATCAGATCACGGGGGCATGGAAGAACCCATACTCGGCCAGGATAATTCGGCATCAGCGTGGAAACTTCGCTGATGTCGAGGGATTGGCCGAGTCTGGGTACGTGTCGATGTCTCCGATTGATGAGACGTTTGCGAACTATCTCGCATCAGGGAGGCCATCGACACTTAGAGCTCCCACCCTGCCGTCTAAAGCGCTGAGAGGTACCGCGCGCTTAAACGGGCGTACACGTCAGCAGGTCAGGCCGCTGCAGCACTGCACACCACAGCGGTGGTGCAGGCGTATCAGGCCGACTTGCTGAAGGATCTCGATCAGGGGGAGGGCCTACCCCCTGACGCGATGGCTGAGCTCCGCCTCACCACAGACCTGGCTCTCCGTGCTTCCAAGCAGAAAGCAGTCACCATCGGGCGTGCGATGGCGGCTATGGTAGCTACGGAGAGACATCTGTGGCTGAACCTGGCGGACATCGGTGCGAAAGAGAAATCCTTTCTCCTCGATGCCCCGGTTTCGCCCTCTGAACTCTTTGGCACCTCCGTTGAGGCGGTGGTGGAAAGGTTCAGAGAGGCGAAGGCGCGCTCGGCGGCATTTAAATCATGCATTCCGCGGAGATCCGGGGCCACGCCCAGGCAGGCGGGAGGCCCTGGTCCGTCATGGCCCGAGGACCAGCGACAGGACCAGCGAGCCAGTGTCGCCTCTCGTGCGCCCCCTCAGTGGCGGAGTAGGGCGCAGGAGAGGCGAGTCTACCGCACTAGAGTCGGAAGGGCGCCGGGCGCAGGGCCGGTTCCAGCGAAGAAGACCGCGCTGGGACAGGTCTCCTCCCCCTAGGGCGCGCTGAGACGAGTGGGGCGTCCTTCTCCTAGTTTTTCTCCCCAGGCGCTTTTTACACCAGGCCGGGCGGGCCTGTGATGAGCGGAGGAAAGGATATGTCAGACTCTGATGGCCTGCCTGGCTTGGCTTGTGAGTGCGCCTCCCTCAGCAAGAAAGGTAGCAGTACACCTAAGCATTCATATGGGAAAGATATCATGGTGTGCCGCAGGCGAGCGGGTAAGTCCCCTATATTGGGAAATTGTTACATATTTCTGACTTATGCTCCCTGCTGAGGGCTTCGGGGATCGCTGGATGTGTTCTAAAAGGGCCTGTAGTTCCCCTGTCAGGTTGGCTAGAACGATCAAATTTTATTACCAGTTGCTTAGGCTCGGTATGAGTGAGCTAGTATTGCTAGTGGAGGCCGGCAAACACTGTATATGGTGCACGAAAGCTGTGAGAACTGTACAGCCCTTGTTTATTCCCAGACCTAATAGCTAAATGCGTTATAATTAGCGCTGGGGGTGCCGCTCATTCCTGCGGTTGTGTAGTGGGTGAAAGAAAAAAAAGGAAAAAAAGAAAGAGGATTTCCTTTGTGAGGAAAGGCTAGGCATTTTTCTCCTAGTATTAAGCTGCTAACTGGTAGCCGCCTCAGGGTAAGGCGGTCTGTATCTTTTCTCAGTATAAGTTCGGGAAAATGCAGGATCAGACTACGCTAGAACTACAGTTAGATCTAGAGCCAGACCTAATATACGACTGGCACTTCTACCCGAGTGCCCTTTTTTGTATGGTGCAATATTAGCGGCCCTCTCGGACCTCGGGTATAGATCTAGATTGGCCTATACTTTCTAGGGATTACGGAGACGCACGCCAGGAAGCGTAGGCACTCCGGCTAGCTGTTCTTTTTTGAACCTATTTTTTTATTGTCCCAAATGTAGCCTCCTCTTATGTAGAGTTGTCCGGCCAAGGCCCGCCCCCTTACCTGCATTCTGGGGCTCTCATTAGGAATGCAGGTTGGTGGTGTGCAGAATTGATAGCGACTTAGCCAGTGGTCGTGGGGCAGGGTCTAGCCTGTTTTTCGTATGAGCGAAAAGACTGTATGCTTAAGCGCAGCCCTGCCCGCCAGAGCTAGTTTCTTAAGAAAGCCGCCAGTTTTTTGGCAGGCTCTGGCCCTCCTTATATGACATGGCCAGTTGGTAGTGCTCCCCTGACAAATTAGGGTAGATTTGAGTACCTCCACTCCTAGCTTTGTATCATTCTGCCTCACCCATGGCTCGGGTTGAGCAGCACTTCGCAACCTTTTGTTGATGTAGGTTTGGTCGTGAGCTCCCTTGTAGCCAGAGCATTGCCATGGCTGACACCCTCGCACGGTACGGTAGGCAGCTATTAAAAGCTAGGGCCATCATTGAGGTGGGTGGCGTATGTGGTACTCCCCCCGCTTAGGGGGTACAGGGCGTTTGGTTGCCGAGTACCCTGCTATGGACAATGTGATTAGGTTCCAGGGCTTGTAGGCGCTGCCGTTAAGACTGCACCATTGTACAGTTGGCTCCAGAAGGAATTGGAGACCTCCTGGATGGGTCATCAAGCTAGGCTGGGATGTTTTTAGACCAGTTGGCTGTGAGTAGCCAGCTGGGGGAGTCTTGGCAGTAGACTCCAGGTCAGGTGGTAGGCCTCAAAGTTTGGCCTCCTTGCGAGTGAGTCCCGACGTTTGGGGAGGTTGCTCCCCAACGATGTCGGCTTTCAAGTAGCAGATTTTCCCAACTATAACCCTAGTTAACAGTTGGATGTTAAATTTTTGTCAGCCAGCAGAGAAGCTACTGTCAGCCCGAGGGTATAACATGACAGTTCTTTCACTCCTGTCACCAGGAAGCCGTCCCTGTAGTCCTGCTGTGAGGTGGTAGGCCCAGTTAGGCCTCCCTGAAAGCAGGCTCCCATTCGCCAGTCGCTGTGTCAGCTAGCATGGGAAAGCTGCTAAGCTGTGGAGGGCCGGTAGGCTGCACCAGGCCTCCCTGAAGACTCTGCATGAGGTGGCAGGCTTCACCAGGCCTCCCTTGAGGACGCATTCTTGGGCTCAGTCACTTGGCAGGTTGTGATGAACCATTGGCAGGTAGTAGGCCTCACCAGGCCTCCCTGAATGAAGGCTTCTTTTGCCACACGTCGTGTCAGCTAACACAGGAGCTGCTAGGCTGTTGCTGGGTAGTAGGCCGCACTAGGCCTCCCTGAAGACTGGGCATAAGGTAGTAGGCCTCGACGGGCCTCCCTAAGGGCGTGCTCCTGGGCTGGGCCCTCCAGCAGGCCCGCTATCAGGTAGTAGGCCTCACTAGGCCTCCCTGAAGAGACAAGTTTCCGGTTTCCACCTACATTGACAGTGGGCTTCAACTGCTATCAGGTAGTAGGCCTCACCAGGCCTCCCTCTAAGCGAGTTCCTGAGCATGACTTCTCAGGCTTCTCTGGCATACATTTCTATCATACAATGGGCCGCTTTAGGCCTCCCTAATGGGTCTTTGGTTCTCAGTACAAGGACTGTTAACTGGCATGACGCTGACAGCTAGTGGTCACCCTAGCGCGACTAGTGTCGCTTCTGCTACATGGTCCCCGAGGAGGGGGTTTTCAGCCTACAAACTGGTTTACCTACCGGGCAGCCCCTTTAAGCTCCCCTCCTTTCGGAAGGGTCGTATGTGAGCCGAAGCTGCCTGGGTCTGATCGGGTGGTCGTAGGCCCTTAGGGTGGCCTCCCAATTAGATCAGTTTTTAGGCCAGTCTGGCCTCCTGAGTGTTTCTATCTGATAATAGCTCAGTAGATCCTAGGATTGAGCAGATTACTCCCCTCGCTGGCAAGGGTGGAAAGCGCTATGCTGAGTGCTGCTCTCCGGGGTTCCCGTCTCTGAGATCTGGTCCGAGGAGGACACTGCCACTCTGCAGTACCTGGGACTGGATGAGGTTCTGTTATCAAACAGACAGGGCCCTCGTTAAAAAAAGGCACCAAGCTAGGCCTCCTTGGTGGTGGTAGTGGCTGGCTGGGGCGCCCTAGGGCCCCCTAGCCACATTCCCTTAAAGGAGCCCCCTTCCTTTGAATGGGTTGGATCCAGGCCTTTGAGCGGCCTGGGTAGAACTTCTCTAAGTGTTCGAAGCTTCCTACTCAGGCTTATAGCTTGGGCTATGACCAAAGGTTATGCTGTCACTGACAGCCTCTGTGACCAGTGGTTCAGGCATTTCAATTGAATTTGCTTGTTCTGACAGTTGTCACTGCCAGTAGGCATGCACTCCCCTCGGCATGGCGGCTTGGTATTTCGTTACCCGTAGCGTCAAGCTGACGCAGCGCGAGTTCCCTTTCGAAAGGGAACGTCTCCGGTTACGTATGTTACCTAGGTTCCCTGAGAACAGGAAACGAGACGCTGCATCGCTTTCCATGCCTCAGGGTTTGCCTGCCAGACAGTCCCTGAAAACGAAGGGCGGTGTCATGTTGGCAAAGGCGACCTTTTATTCTTCCTGGTCGCACCTTGATGACATCATCGGCTGTCGCCGGTCAGTAGGACTGACGTGATTCGATTGTAGCTCAGACACCTGTCACGCTGGAGGCGTTCCCCGTAGCGTCAAGCTGATGCACCGTCTCGTTCCCTGTTCTCAGGGAACCTAGGTTACATACGTAACCGGAGACGTTGGAATGACATGAGAGTGAGTAAATGTTGACAGCATTTAAAAGCAGTAAATTTACTTTACTGCATCCTAGCTCTAAATCAATGCTTTACTGTCAAGTGAATTTCTGTGTGACAAAAGTGCAATATTAAGTTTGTTATCTGCATTTGCAGTAAATTCAATAATATATATCATTATTTGTCCCTGTCCTAGTTTTATTTATTTACTCCAATCTAAGGCCCTAACCCCAGCAAAAACATTAACGGGGAACTCATGGGCCGGATGGGCTGGGTTTGCCAGGGCCGAATTTTAGCCCCAGTCCAGCCCTGCACAGAACCTATGACTTACATGTGACATTTATAGTTGGTTATATAAAGACTAAAACCTGTGATTTTGGCTTTCAGGTTGTGGCTTTGAACACAGACACATTCATTCTATGGCACAGAGATTGGCAGAGTAATGCAACCGTGTCAGATGAGCACTTGAAAGTTCTTGGGGTATTTACAAAATGTGCAAAATAAAATGCACATCTTTTTTTCATGAGCATAAAGACTAATCCTTTGACATAATAGAGTCATAAATGTCTCAGAATTGAATGTTTTCAGTTTGCTTCATTTCAGAATGTTTCAGAGGTCCAGAAAATACTTTTGCCAAGGATTGTTGGAGCTGGAGATAACCCAGAGACAGGATGCCACTTCATTCTTTGGGTAAAAACTATTTTTTCCCCTTTGTGTTCAAGGCTGCTTTAAACTGGACCACTATATCATATTGCAGTAGCTAATGCTTTTTCATATTTAGAAGATGTTACTGTTATTTTTACTTTTCAGGTTTTCGATATGACAACAAAACATATCAGAGTTCATGACAACACCAGTCAATATCTGACAATATCTAAACTCGGCATGGAAATTCTGAAGTAAGATTTTCTTAATGTAATTCTTATTTTTACACAATATTGTATGTAATTACAAATTGAGCTGAATACATTATGATTTATAAATAATAAATTGTCAAAATTACTTTATATACCAAACTACTTGTTTTTTTCTTTTTCAGAGATGCTTTTAGAAATATTGCATCCTTGCACGATTGGGGTGTGTCCAGCCCAATGCAATGGAAGAGAGATGATGGAAGGAACTGTGGTGTTTTCATATGCACAGTGAGTTTATATACATGAATTATGTTGATGTTGTTTATATATTTTGTAATATAAAAATGTTTGATGAATGTAACTGATTTTTGGAGTAGATGGCAGAAATGGAAGCAAAAAATATTAAAATGTGCCAGGAAATGCTGCACAATGAACAGATGGGATACATTCGTCTTTACCATGCTTCGTGCATGGTGAAAAATCTGCAACCAGACGTAATGCTGGGAATTTTAAAAAAATTGACAGGGTATGCAAAGATTTACGTTAAAATCTTTCCTAGGACTTTCCACCCGAGATTAAAACAGGCCAGAGTGCAGCACAGAACAGCTGTATGGCCCGGGATGTTGGAGTTTGCATTTACCAAAAATGTGGATCAAAGTATGTGATGATTTTTTTATTTCCGTGTGATCGAAAATTTTGATTAAGAAGTAACATTCATTGTTATCATTTATCTGTCTGTAGAGTAATGCACTGGACTGGATTCAGTGTGACCTTTGCCAAAATTGGCTGCATGCAGACTGCGCTGGCATCAGTCTTTAAGCAGTAACAGAGAAAACATCATTCAGCTATGGATGTGACACTGAGCATGTGCATACCTTTGAGAAGTATGTTATACCTTAAATTATATATTTTTCATAATAAAAGTACAATACATGTTTTAATGTCCTTGATTTTACAGAACATTGGCACTCTTGAAGCAGGGATGGTTGGTTTACATAGTAATAGAGGATCATGAGATCTTGGTAAATATTACAAATTACAAAAAAAAAAATTTTTTTACTACTTATATCCTAGCTGTATCATGTTGAGTGTTGTTATTTAAAACTATACAACATAGGCCACTACTTAATATATGCTGTTGACTGAAAGTTTACATTTCTTACATTTGTCTTATATGTAACATTCCAGAAATTACACGATGGCTTGAAAAATGGAACAATACGATCCAACAGGATGTTCTTATTTGAACATCCCATATTTTCTCCAAAGCTCAAGATGAAACTCAGTAAAAAGTTTTGTTTTTTTGACAAAGAACAGGTATAATTTCATAGTGTTTAACAATTTATATAGTTAAAATAAGTTTGTGGGTTTTTTATGTTTTATCATAAGCATACAACACTGTATAGATGCATTAAAATATATATGTCAGACAGATTTGAACATATGACATTTCATTGTAAATGTGATATTGAAAATGAGAATTACAAAGTAATACATTTTAATATAAATGTTTTTATATACAAATTTAACAACTGTTTTGCTACAGACAGAGAGGATAATTGAACGAATATACACAGTAACACAACTGCCCAGACATTCCCTATAAAGCACAACCTACAGTCTTGAGGTTTTGACCCCTGAGGTATATTTAAACATAATTTGATGCAGTATATGGGACAATACATTAAGTGCACTGTACACACAAACTTTCATAACTGTATCTTCTTGTCTTTTAAAGCTAACACTGTTAATTCTGCACAAGACTGAGGGCTTTCACAGGTTCCAAGCAGAAATGGCTTTAAAGTCAAACACTTACTTTTACTGTTATTGTTTTTTGTTCCTCCTTAAAATACTTCTGCAAAGTTTAGACCTGTGTAATATTTCCCTTTTAAAGGGTGAAAAGTTCAAATCCACCCTGGTTTTGATGGCACTTCATCAGCAGGAATGTCGTACTGTGTGATAAGGAGGCCTGATACAACAGAACAACTGTACTTTAGGCCCAAGAGTAGGGGAGGCCATCTGCAAAATATCTGTTTTATGCCCTGTCCCCAAATTCTGTTAAAATTGGTTAAGTGGTCTAAGTTTAAGTAATAAAATTGACATTCAAGTAATTTTTGTTAAAAAAAAATTAAATACAAATGTATATATTTATATATATATTTATACATATTTATAGTAATATATTTATAAAAAATTATATAAATAACACAGATAATAAAAATGCATGCAAATTGCAATTAAGGAAATTGCAATTTTTCTTCTTGAAATACAGAAAAGTAATACAAATTCATTGTGTTTATACATATATTGCATTTGTGTTTTAACTCTGTTTAACTCTCAACTACATCACTCTCTAATTTCAGATACACTATACCTGGCCTCTTTAGCGCAATATAACAGTATTTACACTGATCTATTCTAAACATAGGTCGATTTTAATAAATAAAATAAAAACACTACCTTTCGTAATCAGAATTCATTTTCCAAGTCATCTTTGGTTGTTTACCAGTAATCTATTAAAAAAAATGTACCAACGGGTCACGTGACATGCGCATTCTGTGGTGACGGGTTCTTCTAGTAAGAGAGCCGCATTTAAAAATGTAACCTGCATTTTGCCCTTTAACACTCGCGGGACGCAAGGACGGTGTGGTGCCTACAGCCGTGAAGAAAAAAAAGCCTGGAGGGAGGGCCTTTATGCTCTTGGCCAATGCTTTGCTGTCTGCTGATGTACAGTCCAATCAAGTCGTATTTACTGGAGAGGTGGGATTGATGGACTGCTATGGAGGACCAAACCTGCATAAATTAAAAATAAATAAATTAATAAATATACAAATATGTAAATAAGCAGATACATAGATAAATAAATGTTATAAAATTGTGTATTTTTCCCTCAATTTATTATTTTCTGCTTTTATACATTTTATAAAAATATTTTTAACTTTTATTTATTTGTTAATTAATTGTAATATTTATTTTTATATTTATGCATTCATTTATTTTTACATTTATTTATTGATTCATTCATTCATTTTACTTTTCCGTGTAACATGGAAATGAGGGCGGTCCTTGAGTAGCTTCAGTCCATTTTGCTTCATTCTTTTAAACGTTACCAATTAAAAAGTTTTTAGTAGGCTGTGTTGACCATGAGAGCTCACTGGTTTGGGCGTCCAGTCCCGCTGCTTCAAGATATTTCCATTTTAAAAAGTTTTTGTTTTTGACGGAAAAAGTAAAAAAAAAAATTGTTTTACACAATAGGCTACAAAAAAATACACATTTTAAAGAAAAAAAAAGAATGCAAAATGCTATATGTATTATAGGTATTATGGAAATACAGACATATATTATTATATAGCCTATATAATTATAGTATATAGCTAGGCTATATATTACATTAGACATTTTTCACTGAAGAATATCACTAAAGTTAACACAAAGTCATTCCGCCAGCGTATTTGCATCTTATTTTACAGCGTATGCTATATTTGCATCTTATTTCGGTTATCAAATCCAGGCAAGTTGATGTTGATGAAACATTGATCAATATTAAGATATAATTTTTCCAAAACGAAAGAAGGGATTTGTTTTTTTAAGTTTTAATTGTTTTTAATTGAATGAATCTATTAAAGTGCATAGGCCAATAAAAAGAAGAAGATATAGGCTAGCCTACTGGTAATATATATATATATATATATAGAGAGAGAGAGAGAGAGAGAGAGAGAGAGAGATGGGCCTAGTGCCAGTAGTTATTATAGAACTGTCTGTAGGTCTAGGAATTGTCTATTGGACAGTATATGGATTATTTTTATGATTGAACTGAAAATTACTCACCGCGCTGCTAGAAACAAAGAACAGCTATAATGTCGGGATATATGCAACAGGACGGAGACAATGCTTAGTATTTGCTGTAACCACAATAATGTGTTTAAATTTATTTATTCAGCAGCATCGATGTAAGAGAGAAATTAATTCATCAGGTTAAGAATAAAGCACGGAAATGTATATTTATAGCCTACATTACCGTTTTGTTCGTCAGAAACCTATGTATTATGCTCAAGGTTTGCATCAAGTGGGCAAAAATACATTTGTTTGTGTAGGATTTTTTTAAATCAGTAATAAACCTGACCGCTATTGTAGGCCCTACACAACAATAAGAAGCCTATGTTTAGCTGTTGCTATTAAAGCATAACGCCAGGTCGCCTGTTAATAATAAGCATTATGAATAAAGCATCATCTCTCAGAGGAGGAGAGAGAGAGAGAGAGAGAGAGAGAGAGAGAGAGAGAGAGAGAGAGAGAGAGAGAGAGAGAGAGAGAGAGAGAGAGGAAACTTTATTATATCTCAAAACAATACTTCAACATGTGACCTCAAATAAACAATAAATATAAAAAAATCACTTTAAAAAAAACACTTTAAAAATGTAAAATCAGCAATTCATCATCTTCGACTTCACACAAAACATTTTCCACAGCCCACATATTTGCAAATTCTAATACATTATTAACCATATTAAAATAAGAAAAATCAATCTTAATTCGAGCAGCAACCAACCCCTTCAATGCCATCTCTACATCAAGTGATCCAGTACCTAATATTTTATTCTTCCTAGTTATCCATATTGCCATCTTTGCTGATCCTAACAAATAGTTTATTAAACACACTTTTTCTTTCATGAACATTATATTTCAAACCACTAATAAAACCTTTATGAGAAAAATTCACACCAAAACCATCAAACCAACTTTTTAAAAGTCAAAAGACCTCCTAACCTCTCACAATAAATAAACAAATGATCTATGGTTTCTTCTATTCCACAAAAGGGACAAAATTTCAGTACTTCTGGATTCAGGTGTTCGTAGCTATGATGCCATGAATCAGTCTCCACTGTAAATCTGCTGTACGTTTCTCTATAGGAGGCTTGTACAGAGATCTCCAGCAACCCTTAAAGTCTGGCCCAAATAAATCTGACCACCTCCACGCCCTGACTCTCTTCAAAACATGCCAATGGGACATTTTGACACACACAGAGTATATTGCTTTTTTGCTGATATCCTGAAAAGGACATTCCAATTTTGGTGTTTTAAAAGTCAATATTGAGCCACTTTCTTCTTGGTACTCCTCCTTTGCCGTAGCAGACACTGAAATCAATGGGATCTTGCAGAATCTCCCGCTCTCTAGTCCTTGCTGAAGTTCTAAAGCTTCTCGGCAGACTCCTGGTAAAGCTTCATTCACTTCCTTCAATAACTGAGACAAGAGGCGTAAAGATTTTATTCCTGTATCTTTCTGTAGTGATTCTGCTGTTTTCCATCCTTTGTCATCTCTGAGATTCTCAACCTTTGTACATCCAGCTCTAATCAGACAGTTCCTCAAACCTCCTGAAGACAAACATTTCATCTGAATCAATGAATTGTAAAACAGAGGTTCCCCATAATCCAGTCTTGTGGTTGATCAATTCCTCTGCTTACGGAAAAAGTCCTATTCCACGCTTGTAGCATGGATCGATAGAATGGAGTCAAATTGTTCAAATCCAGTTCATTAGTTCTGATTAAAAACAATTGCTTGTCATATTCAAGACTTGATGCCCTTCTCAGCAAAACACATGCCACATTGCTCCACTCTGTCTCCTCCACATACAGCAGCCTCTGTGCTGCTTGTAAACTAAATGTGTTGATCCGACTTTTAATGTCCACTAGACCTTTTCCTCCTTCCTGAACTGGCAAACACAAAGCCGGCCCAGGAATCCAGTGTTGCCCCGACCAGAAGAACTCCACCAACTTCCTCTGGATTTCTTTAATCAGTCCATCAGGTGGCTCTAGCACATTCAGCCTGTGCCATAACATGGAGGCTGCCAAATTATTTATAACCAAGACTCTACCCCTGTAGGATAGTTCAGGTAATAGCCATTTCCATTTAGACAACTTGCCTAACACCTTATCCAGCATACCTTCCCAATTATTTTTTCCTATAGTTATCAGAGCCCATAAAAACTCCTAAAATTTTAATCCCTTCTTTTCCCCTCTTTAAACCTCCTGGAATATGAGGTATCCCACCATTCCTCCAATCACCCATAATAAACCCCTCACTCTTTCCCCAGTTTACCTTTGCAGAAGAAGCTTTTTCGAACAGGGCTAAGCTTTTACAGAGTATTTGAATATCTTCCTGCCCAGTTATAAAAACAGTTACATCATCTGCGTATGCAGATACGGAACATTTTATCTGATCTGAAAACTGAAAACCTTTCAATTTATTTCTGAAATCCCCCAAAAGTGGCTCAATTACTAAGCTATATAGCTGCCCTGAAAGAGGACATCCCTGCCTAATGCCTCTTTCAACAAATACTGGGCTACTCAAACCACCCCCTACCTTGATCAATACAGAGGCCTTATTGTACAACAACTTTATCCAAGAAATCATTTTTTTTCCAAAACCAAAAACTTCTAAAACCTTAAAAAGATATGCATGCCCAACCCGGTCAAATGCTTTTTCTTGGTCAATTGACAGAAACCCTATATCACAGTTATTAATAGTTGAAACATCAATGACATCCCTTATTAAAAACAGATTGTCCATAATCGTACGACCAGGAATGCAATATGTTTGTTGTTTCTTCACCACTATATGTAAATAGTTCTTAAGCCTATTTGCTAAACACTTTGATATAATTTTATAATCTAAACACATTAAAGACACTGGCCTCCAATTTTTCAACAAACTCAAATCTCCTTTTTTGGGAAGTAGGGATAACACAGCCCTTTGACAACTAGTTGCAAGTATTCCTTTTTCAAAACACTCACAAATGACTTCATAAAAATCCCTGCCTAAAATACACCAGAAATTCTTATAAATTTCTGCTGGCAGACCATCAATTCCTGGTACTCAACCAGTCGAGAGTTGTTGAACTGCTTCAGAAAGTTCATTAAACGTAATCATCTTCTCAAGCTTTTCTTTGTCCACATGCTCCAGTTTAGGCAGCTTTACGCTCTAAATTAAAAAAAAAATAAGAAGTAGGAGCATCAGACTCTTTAATAGACATTATCCTTGCTCTAATCAAAGCACCCTTGACTCTTTCCCCAAAAGAACTTTCAGATCCATTTTCTTATCCTTTAAACCCTTAGTTATGCTTACATCATTAACATCAATCTTACGTTCCATATCATAAATGTCTTTCTCCAACTGTATTATTTTCTTTTTTACATTGACCGTGGAATTGCAAGAATACTCCTGACAAAAAACGGCTCCGGTTATGTATATAACCCTTGTTCCCTGAGAAAGGGAACGAGCACTGCGTCGGAACGACGATTTGGGGATGCTCCCTAAGCATCAGCGAATCTGAAGTCTGAATGAACACTAGTCCAATCCGATTGGTCGTGCGTGATGACGTCATCGTGACGGCATACCCGGAAGTATAAAAGGGGAGCCGGCGCGTAATGGCGGCAGCTATTGCTCTGAAGCATGCGCTCCAGGCGTGCCGAGGTGTGGCGACGCGACGCAGTGCTCTTTCCTTTCTCAGGGAACAAGGGTTATATACATAACCCGAGCCGCTCCTTTCGAGGAACTCCCACTGCGCCGGAACGACGATTTGGGGAACGAGTACCCACTAGGCCACACCGAGGGTAGCGCCTGCCCTAGTGTGAAGCCGGAGACCAGGCACAACTAGGACTGAGCACCCTAGCGCCAGGCGTCGTAGGGAGATGCAGGCTATAAAACCTGATAAAGTTGTTGTTGGGATCTCCTCCACTGTGCCGACTTCGCCAAATACTCTCTGAGTGCCCTAACCGGGCAGAGCAGGTGAAGCCTCTCCTCTTCCGCCGTCACGTGAGGCGGAGGATGAAATGCCTGCAGAACCAAAAGACCTGACCACCCTTGATGGGACCTTAGGCACGTAGCCTGGCCTAGGGTGTAAGGATACTCCACCCGGGGCAAACTCCAGGCAAGTCGGCGTTACCGCCAAGGCCTGGAGATCACCCACTCTCCTCAGAGAGGTAATGGCGAGGAGAAAAGCCACCTTAAGGGTCAGGTTCTTTGGTTCAGCCGACTCCAATGGCTCGAAGGGGGCCTCAGCCAGCCCTCCGAGAACCACTGCCAGATCCCAGGTTGGAACTCTGGATTGAGCCACAGGCCTCATCCTCCGAACCCCACGGAGGAACTGTACAACCAGCCGGTGCCTACCCAAAGGCCCATCACCCGTAGGAGTGTGGAAAGCCGTAATGGCAGCCACGTACACCCTGAGTGTGGACGGGGTTAGACCCAGAGAAGCGATCTTGGAGGAACTCCAGCACTGAAGCCACCGGGCAGTTAACTGGGTCCACCTCACACTCCCTGCACCAAGTGGAAAATACATTCCACTTGAGGCTGTACAGTCTCCTTGTAGACGGAGCCCTGGAACTGAGTAACGTCTCTACCACCTCTGCCAACAGGCCAGCCTCTAGGTATCTGGCCCCCTCAGGGGCCAGACCCAAAGGTTCCAAATCTCGGGCCGGGGGTGAAATATTGTACCCGCCGCCTGAGACAGGAGATCCCTCCTCAGAGGAATCTGCCACGGATGACCTGCCAGCAGAGCTATGATATCCGAGAACCATACTCGAGTCGGCCAACGGGTGCTACCAGAAGTAGGCTGACCCCTTGTTGACGGACCTCTCCAGGACTCCCGGGAGCAGAGCAATCGGGGGAAATGCGTACAGACGCAGCCTCGGCCACGTCTGAACCATGGCATCCAACCCCAGCGGGGCTGGATGCGTGAGGGAGAACCACAGTGGACAGTGGGACGTCTCTCGAGACGCAAATAGGTCCACTTCCACTGGGCCGAACCTCTTGCATATGGCCTCCACCACCTCTGGGTGGAGCCGCCACTCCCCGGGCCTCAGCTCCTGCCTCAACAGGATGTCTGCTCCCTGATTTTGGACCCCCGGGACATACATTGCCCTGATGGACAACAGTTTCCCTTGGGACCACAGGAGGATTAGATGCGCCAGTCTGCACAGAGGGCGCGACCTGAACCCTCCCTGATGATTGAGGTACGCTACGACAGCCGTATTGTCTGTCCGCACCAGGACATGTTGGCCGCGGAGGTCCGGGAAAAAGCTCCTGAGAGCTTTGTAGACCGCCAGCATCTCCAGGCAACTTATATGCCAGGAGGAATGACGGCCCTCCCATAGGCCCCTCGCAGCGGCCGCCCATGATCACGCTTCAGCCAGTGAGGCGTCTGTTGAAACGGATTCCCGGCAACAGGACGCTCCCAACACTGGCCTCTGGGACAGAAACCAAGGTTTCTTCCATATGACTAGGAAGCGAAGGCCACTGCGGCGTTACCTGATCATACAGAATGGATTTCCCCTCAAGGAAAGTCACCTGGTTTACTTCCGTATCAGGACATGGTGGCCGCGGAGGTCCGGGAAAAAGCCCCTCAGAGCTTTGTAGACCGCCAGCATCTCCAGGCAGTAAATGTGCCAGGAGAAATGCCGGGTCTCCCACAGACCTCTCGCAAAGCGGCCGCCATGACCACGTCCCAGCCAGTGAGGGAGGCATCCGTTGAAACGGTCTTCCGGCAATGTGATGCTCCCAACACTGGCCCCTGGGACAGAAACCAAGGTTTCTTCCATATGACTAGGGAACGAAGGCATCTGCGCGTTACCCTGATCATACAGAACGGTTTTCCCCTCGAGGAAAACCCCCTGATTCCCAGCCACCACTGTAAGGGTCTCGTGCAGCAGGCCAAAAGATATTCTGTTGGACTCAGCCGCAATGAGCCTCAGCAGTGCTTAAAACTGCTTCACAGTGATGCTGTGGCCTAGCTTCACTTTAGAGACCACCGCCCGTATGGACTCAATACGTGCGGGAGACAATTGTGCCCACAACGTAGAGACTCCCATACGACTCCCAGGAACACTGTTCTCTGAGAAGGCGTCAACACGCTACTGCGTGTAGAGTCTCAACCCCAAGCACTGAGAGCAGCCAAGGACGACACCTCAATGCCGAACTGCTGCTACCACAGAGGGGAAGGGCTAGGCCGTATGGACGAACCCGATATTGGTACGCTTTGCCCCCAAAAGCAAACCTCAGGAACTTCCTGTGACACAGAAGGATGGATACAGGGAAGCCTGCGTCCTCTTTAGACCCGTCGTGACAGACCAGTCCTCAGACTGGATCTGAATCACAACGGAGGAACTGTAAGCATCTTGAATCTGAATCTCCTCAGAGAATGATTCAAGAACCTCAGATCTAAAGTTTGGACTCAACTCGCCATCCTTCTTAGGAACTATGAAGTACCGGCTGTAGAACCCGGACTCCCTGTCTGGCGGAGGAGCACCTTCTGTGGCCTCCTTACCAACGGGGAGTGGACTTCCTGTTCCATTACCCGAACCTGCCCAGGGACCACTGCAGTCCAGACCACCCCACTGAAATTCGGGGGAAGGTAACTGAACTGCAGTCTGTATTCCCTTTTCTACAGTACGCAGGGCCCATGCAGATATATTCGGAGGCATAACCATGCGCCAAGATAATCTGCTAAGGGAACCAGCCTCTCGAGGCCGGCCTCGGGTGTCAACCGAGCCTCCTCCCCGACCCCCTGAAGCGGCTAACCGGCAGGGTGAAACCGAGGAAGATTTTTGGTGTGCGTACGCGTTTGCTGGACTGCCGCAAGTCTTGCTAGAGGCGGCTGGTGCAGCACGCGACGCCGAAGCGATGTGGCCCGAAGCATACTTGATGGCGGGAGCACAGCATCGTTTCCCGAAAACTCCACAGGGGAGGCGACCTCGATCGCTCCTACCCGGGAGAGGGGGTGTCGGGTGTTACACGAGCCTCGTCCCCAACCCCCTAAAGCGGTTGACCGGCAGGGAGTAGTTGGGAACGAGCCTCTGTGTGCGACGCGAGCTGCCCAGCCGCAGGTCTTTTCAGAGGCGGCTGGAGCAGCGTGCGTTGCGGGAAATCGATGTGGCCCGGCGTCATAGACGGCGGATTACCACATCGATTTCCCAGAGCGCCGCGGAAGAAGCAACCTCAGTTTCCCCTTCGCGGGAGCCTCATCTAAGGGAGCAGCTCTACAGGGCCGCACGCTAGGGCGGACACTGGGAATAGCAATTGCCTGAAACTGATGTGTCCCGCAGGCCACAAGGCGGCGAGAACGACATCAACTTCAGGAGGGCTCCACCTAGATGAATATCCAGACAAGTCACCTGGTCTGAATGATAGGCTGAATAAAAATACATCTAACTCCTCAAAGTCAGATAATATTTTAATTTAATTCCTTGGAATTAAATACAGCCACAATAAGGTGAAACATGGTCTGAATGATAGGCTGAATATCTAACTCCTCAAAGTCAGATCATATTTTATTTAATTCCTCAGAATTAAATGTAGCCATAATCCTCAGACGACACTGTTTTATTGTATTTATACGGACTCATAAACCACACGTTGCCTCAGCAACGTGGTTCAACTCCATCATAGTACAATTGGCTTTCATCACTCGAGAAAAAGCCAAACAGTATCACGGTGAAACATGGTCTGAATGACAGGCTGAATATCTAACTCCTTAGAGTCGAATAATATTTCATTTAAATCCTCAGACTTAAATGCAGCCTAATCATCAGGCAATACTGTTTTATCGTCAACCAGTATTCCATGCACACCGATCGTGTGTTCACCTTAATAGCAGACCCATACCTGCACACTGCCTCGGCAATCGTGAGATTGAGTCTTGCATATAAGAAGTGGCGAGCTCGTTATAACCCGACTGCCCCGATGCTGAGCACGTCTAATTCCCAGAATCAGACCGTTCAAGCATCAGGTCCTCCGCCCGGGGAAGAAGCCGCATCGCGAGCTTCCACACGGGAAGGAGAACATCTGAACTGACAGACAAAGACTGGGAAGATGCCTCAGCAGTCCCAAGTCTCGCTGACATGTCCATCCGTGAGCCCAGTGACCGGTCTCGCCGCACCGCCGGCGAATGCGGGACCGATCCACGGGCTCACGAGGCTGGCCGGCCTCAACGAACACGGCCAGCCGAGAGCGGAGCAGCCTGAGTGTCAGCTCACAACGCTCACAAGCGGCTCCTCGAGAGCCGCCCGAGCATGCTGAACACCCAGGCATTGCACACAAAGCAGGAGTGCATCCGAGCCCGAAATGTAGCAGGGACACGGATGCACACACTGCTTAAACTCTCTTGCTTTCTCTCGCCTACTTCTTTCACACACTTCTGGACAAACAACAGTAAATAGACAGACAATCACAGAGAGCGCTATGCTGAAGAGCAATAACTGCCGCCATTACGCGCCGGCTCCCCTTTTATACTTCCGGGTATGCTGTCACGATGACGTCATCAGGCACGACCAATCGGATTGGACTAGTGTTCATTCAGACTTCAGATTCGCTGATGCTTAGGGAGCATCCCCAAATCGTCGTTCCGACGCAGTGGGAGTTCCCTCGAAAGGGAACCCTGATCTGTGTTTTCCCAATCTCCCACCATTGAGTCAAACTTTCAAAATTTTCCTTGTTCAATTTCCACATTTCCCAAAAAAAACTAAATGTCTCACAAAAAGAATTATCTTGCAATAATTTGATATTAAAATGCCAATAATAATTTGGACGTGACTCTTTGATAATATTAAAATCAATCGTGACAAAATGATGGTCTGAAAAACCATTCGGAAAAATATTTGCATTCATTATTCTGTTGTTTTCTTTCTTACTAACATATATTCTGTCTAGTCTTGCACCATTAATAGAAGAACCCAACATCTTAATCCATGTGTACTGTTTAATCATCTGGTTTCTATCCCTCCACACATCCATTAATTCAAACTCTTTAGTTAAATTGAGAAGTGCATGACTTGACTGTGGGTGAGACTCTTCTCCATTTCTATCTAATAAAGAATTAATGGTGCAATTCCAGTCTCCACCCATTATCACACAAAAATCATCACTTTGTTGCCTCAATGTATTTTGTAATTTTCTAAAAAGTTCTACACGATCTGGCCCTTTATTAGGAGCATAAACATTAATGAACAAAAATACAAACCCCTTAATTTCTACTTTTACTATTAAAACTCTTCCTTTTTCTAGTTCCATGGTTGACAAAACTTTCACATCCAATTTTTGGAAAAAGGATAGCCACCCCTCTTGTGTTTGATCCATGACTAATAAAGAATTTCCCCTCCCACCATATATACCAATCTATTTCATTGTTACAATCAGTATGTGTTTCTTGTAGAAATGTAACATTTATATTTTTTAAATTTATAATTTCAGAAACCATTGCTCTCTTGCTCTTGTCTCTTCCCCCATTGATATTTAAAGAGCCCACTCTTATAATCTCCATAAGAAGACTAAAAGTAAGAAGAGACAGACAGAAAAAGAAAGGTACTAAAGTCACCTTAAGTGAAGTGCAACTCATTTGGCCCAGCTGAATTTACGTTTTGCATGACTTTTTCCTTTTCTATGTTTTGAAAGTATCTTTTTTAACCGGAATCTTTTTCTCTGACTTAAGCCATCTTCCCCAACCCTCTTCTGCCAGTAAAGAACTGAGGTTTCAAACTTTTTCAAATCAGAAAAAAAATTCTTTACATCAACAGGTTTTCCAAAAGTCTCATCCATGAACTCATTTATTTCTTCCAACGAATATACTTGATCACAGGTAATCTGCGAGACATCAGATATATCTGAAAAATCAGATTGAACACTCTCATCATCATCACCATCCTCATTACCCATTTCCTTATCAGTTTCCAACACTAACTTTGGTGAAGGAAAAACAACTCCACCTTCAGCCTTAGGTTCTCCTTCCTCTCTGCTTTCAGTAACCATCTGATCTTCTCTCCTTATCTCATCCTCAACTTCAATTAGCTCCTGACCCTGTTTACAACGAACAGCTTCATCACTTACAACAGGATTAACATTATCAGCACTTTTCTGCTTTTAAACATTACCAGAACTGTTAACGTTCTGCTCTTCACTACTACACAATTCAGCATCAGCAACACCTCCCTCTTGTACCAAACTATCTTCAACACTCTTCTCACTATTTAGAGATGTATCTTCACCGCTCTTCGTCTTTTCTGTCACTGTATGCTCCGTTCTCCCGTCAGAAATATGACTCGGACCAGCCTCACTCTCTTCGCTTCTAAAAGGACATGACAATTTTACATGTCCCTTTGAGCCGCATTCAAAACACCGCATTTCTCCAGCGCTGGCATACACCATATACGACTTCCCGTCAAACATACATCTAAACGAAACATTCAAATTTGGTGAATTCAGAAACATATACACATGTCGTCGAAATGACAACACATGCTTCAAAGCAGCATTCTTACAACCGAGCGGGATCATTTTGATGCCGCTAGCAAACTTCCCAAAGCAAGACAGTTCTTTTTCTATATCCGCGTCTGGAATGAACGGCGGAACATTTGAAATCGTCACTTTCGTTGTCGGAGAAACCAAAGGTTGAACGGGAACAAAATTTCCACTTACCGTGATTCCGCTTTCAACCAATTGATTAACAAGTTGCTCGTCTTTCAAAAACACCACTACAGCTTTGTTCATACGAGACGCTGATATAATATTTCCATGTCCCACTCGTTCTCCTACATCCAGCAATCTTCCACTGAAACTCCCGCATTACTCACACATCTAACCCCGTGTTTGAGTGACAAGGATGACGCTCCCATACTCAGGTTAGACACCATCCCTCACAAACACGAGGTCGGATTTCCAAATTCACAATAAGTTAGAAGTAACTATAATCCAATTGCAGACTGTCGCAAAATTTTCCGAAATGAGCTACACTTAAATGAAAAAAAGAAATAAAGACAAGAACAGTTTTTAAATTTCCCTCTTACCAACACGCTCACCCGCCCATGCACTAACTCCCACTTCCCAGCATGCACCAGAGAGAGAGAGATAGAGATAGAGAGAGAGAGAGAGAGAGAGACTCGGACTTGAACTCCTGTCAGGAAATAAAGAGTGACTACTAACTAGTGAACAAAGGATAGCTCTATGGTTTTCACAAACAATACACACAAAATATTATAAAATAGTTTAACTTATGCATATATGATTTAGGAAAAGGCGCATACACATATGCCCAATGAAAAATACGGTCCAAATATCAGTCACATAGCGTTACAGGACTCTTGAGGTGGATCGACATTCTACTACAGGTCTTGCCGCCTTTTGATGGGGCTGGGCTGTGTACTAAAAGTAGGGGCTGTTTTGAATATTATCGAAAACGCCGCTTTACGCCATCTTTGTCAGACTGAAGCGCCGTCAATGGGCTTCATGCACACATCTCTTCCGCATTCCAAGTCAGCCAGCTAGGTCACATCCGTGCGCGTGCGCCAATAGCAGTTATGGCGTTTTTCACCCGGTCGCTTCAAGATGTGCCTAGGATTACGGTCAACGACGTTAGTCGGATAATCCAAACACTGTGTCATACATCGACAACCAAGAAGGAGAAGGGCTTCAAGCTATACGTTTCAAGCTACATTCACAATTATGAAGGGAAGAGCTAACGCCTTAGACGTGTAGTGTTTATATTCCCTTAACATGCATGCTATCTAACGCTAGCGCGGCAAATGAAAATCGTATGCGTCTCTTTCTCGGTCTGTCTAATATTGTGTGTAAATCACATACAGTTTTCATAACGCTATTGTCAATCTCAGTTTCAAACAAGGATTCAAACACAGGAGAGAGGTAACCATTAGGGCTGAGTGCTACCGATCAATGAGGAAAAGCCAAAAGCCTCACAGCTTGAGTGTAAGGAAAGTTATCCTGCAGGTTCAGAGCAGGCTGGTTTATGAGACAGGTTCTGTTCGTCAGATCAAGTTTCTGTGAATCATCGCATGTGATTCTGCTAAAGGCTATTTTAAATACATATTTTGTTTCATATACCATCAATAACACTAGTGTGTTGGAATATATATCAAATTTAAATATGTACGCTAAGCACTGGGATTCACAGAAACTGAGTTCTGTTTTGTTACATCTTTGACGACGTTCTGTGTCCCTTGTTATTTAAATGAGTGAGAATAATGATAATAAATAATAATTTGGCTACAATTTTACCCCAAAAATTATATTTTATTATATATATATATATATATATATATATATATATATATATATATATATATATATATATTATTTAAACATTCTCACTGTACTCATCCATTCTCCTTTTAAAAAAAACTGTACTTTTATTCTATTGTAACACATTTGTGTATTTTCACAGATTGTGCTTAGGGATGCCCGTCCTGTACAGCTAGAAAGCTGCCAGTGTAGCTGTGTGGCAGGTACAGCTTTGTGTAATCATGTTGCAGCACTGTTGTACCAGACTGCACATTATTGCCAGCTGAGTATCACCTCTGTTCCCCAACACACAGCTGCACAGAGACTTAACAAAAGTGGCATAAGCCAAGAACCATGGTAAGTAATGTTTCTAATAGAGTACTTTGATTCTTTTTATGAAACTGTGTGTTTATTGATATCCTTTTTGTTTACATGCAGGGTGTTAAACCTGGTCTGATTAATGACATGGTGATTCTTTCAGCCAGACCCAAAGAACGAAAACTGGTAGAAGGCATCAGGTTGATATTATCATAAATTGGCTTGAACTTCTTCCTACTCATTTTTGAACATGGGAAATATATATATATATATATATATATATATATATATATATATATATATATATATATATATATATTTGAATTTCTTACAATTATTTACAATAATTTTGGAAGCTTGTTCTGAGAAGTCCATGTACGTATTTATTTTAATTGTATTGTATATATGTAGGTTTGTATGATTTATGTATATACATTTTCTTTTTCTTTCATTTACATGTTCAAATAAATAAACCAAACAAAAGACAATCATTAAAGTCTTTTTCTGTAGTAATCATATCAGTGAGACCTCAGATAAAGTAATCATATAATATATTGTATTTTAACATTTGTTAGCATTTATACTCTCAGTTGTTCAAGCAAGAATGTCCAAAAGATCTCTTCAGACTTTTCAAACAAAGTTATTGTTATTTTATATTAATTTAGTTTGTTTGTTTGTTCAACTTATGACTAACTTAATGGCTCTTCTTTTGTAGTTCTTTTTGTGTCTTTTCCATAGGAGCAACTTGTATAAGGGTGTCAGTTCACCTCTGCCTGAACTTTCCACACTCAGGGTGGATGAAGTGTACCGTGATCTTCCAAGTAATGTGGCTCCGCTGATAACAACTATGGCTATGGACATTAATGTTCCTCTGGTTGACTCTGCGTTTGGAAAAGTGCAAGAAGGAAGCGTGCTATCTTATCACATGCCAGCAAAGAGAGTGCCGAAAACATGTCCACACACAGATGCTCCTTCTCTCCCACATCTCCCACTTCATGATTACAGGCTTACAATTTCATTGTAAGCCTGTAATCCTTTTTGCCTGTAATTGCCTGTAAGCCTGTAATTTCATTGTAAGCCTGTAATCATAAACACACAGTTTCATAAAAAGAATCAAAGTACTCTATTAGAAACATTACTTACCATGGTTCTTGGCTTATGCCACTTTTGTTCCTGCATTGAGTGGCACCAACTCCGTATATCCTCCTCAAAATTTAGAGAGGTCTGTCACAATAGGGCACAGAGCTCTGCTGAAAATCTTGCAAAAAGGCTACTGAGACCTAGCCATCAGACTGCAGACATGAGGAGGGGGCTTGACATGGAACCTGCAGCAGTAGAGGAGTACTGCAGAGCAAGGAGGTTAACCACTATCCCTGTGGCTTCCTTATCCACCCTGACGCACCCTGGATAGGGTCATCACCTGATGGCACCGTGTATGATCCAAAGGGGCAGTCTGTGTTTGGCCTTGTTGAAATTAAATGCCCAAATGTAGCAAGCTATGTTGACTGCCCATATATTAAGATCAGTGAGGGTACACACACATTAAGAAAATCTCATGCATACTTTTGGCAGATCCAGGGCCAGATGTTGATTTCTGGTTTGGACTGGTGTGACTTTGTTGTCTACACACAGGAAGACATGTTTATTCAGAGGATTCCCAGAGACATTGAAATGACCAAAACAATGAAAGAAAAATAGACTATTTCTTTTTATTGCTACCTCCATGCTTACCTAGATAATTAGACGTTAAAAGCCTGTCACACTTTGGAGCAGAAGCGTAGTCGTGGTCCATGGGGATATCACTCAACTTGCACGCTGTGCCATCCCACGACACCGCTGGCGGCGGCCGCTCTCTCCTTTCCCATACCCCGGTCTTGAAGTGGGAAGGGTGAAATTGTTCCACTCAAACAATGCTGGAACAGCTCCCTAACTAATAGCCGTCTCCCTGTCTCGGACCCTGGCTTTTAAAATGCCGCTACAAACTTGGGTATGGGGAGTAACTATAAAGTTGTCCCTCCGGATAGCGACAAGCAATTTTCGCCTTATTTCCACATCAGATGGAAATGTGTGAAAACTAAGTACTTTGTTGTACTTACTTGAGGCTTGACACAGGGGTACACAAAAATGTTCAGCTGTAGTGCTGTCGGTTCGCTGAAATTTAAACGTTTTCTTTGCCATAATGTTATCGCTTGGGGAAAAATCACCTCAGCAATATGATAGCGAAGTAGCTTAGCTGGCGAAGATTTTAGCGGAAGTACGTAATCGCCTGCGTGTGCATATAGCGCAATGACGGCGTAATATGGAAGGCCAAACGCGAAATGAACGGCGTTTTGGGTCATATAAAAACGTTGATATTAACGGCGGTTCTGCGGTGAAAACGCCGCTTACGGGCGCTGGTACTACAGAACGCCGTATTTTGCGCCGTTTTCATTCAAAACGCCGCAAATAACGGCGTTTTCTGGGAACTAGGCGTTTGGTTAATGGCGTTTTGTGACCCTTTTGGCGTTCCATACTGACGGGTCGCGTGACAGCTGCCACTAGCGGTGACTGTTCGAGTGTCAGGCATGTAAAGCAGTGACAGGTCTCACTGGCAGCTGCCCTTGACACGGAAAGATTTTACCCTCTCACTATCCGAAAGAACCGGTTCATGAAAAGAACCGAACTTCCCATCACTATTACTTACCTCAATAGCAGGACTTGTTCCTTCAGTTCTTTCGGGATCCTGTAACGTTAGGCCATTTTATTTTATTCCAAAACAGTTTATCGTCACCATCAAGGTCAGGCTGCGAAGTGACGAATTGAACTGGTCAAGAATGAGCCATGTACTTTCCGCTCTCAATGTTTTATTAAATAAATAATGTAAAGCAACTTCACCTGCAAGGCTGCAAACCTCCACAGACCAATTGAAGAGATATTTGAATTCGATAAGACTCAACTAGTCAAGTCAAGTCAAGTCAACTTTATTTAAATAGCGCTTTTAACAATGCAGATTGTTTCAAAGCAGCTTCACAGTGTTAAACAGAAAAATAATGCAACAGAATATATTTTGATTATCATACAGTAACAATGTGGGCTTTAGATCAGTAATTAGATAAGTAATTTGGTCTATATGGTTAATTTAGTTTAATAATTAGATTTATTTTGAAATATATTTGAAAAATAGTTTTTTTCCCCAACTGAGCTAGCCAAGCCAGAGGCGACAGTGGCAAGGAAACCAAAACCCCATCAGGAGACCTAATGGAGAAAAATAAACCTTGGGAGAAACCAGGCTCAGTCGGGGGGGCAGTTCTCCTCTGGCCAATTAACAAACAGCGTATTATTATTATTATTAAAGTTATTATTTTAAAGGTCAGAGGTCATAATCGATCTGAATATTCGAAAGATCTGAGGCAACACGCCGGAGACAGGTTTATTGAGGATGATGTATCGATTAAATAATAATAAAAACAAAAATATGAAATATCGGAGTCATTACGCCAGAGACAGGTTTTTATTGAGGATGCCGTATTGATTAAACAATTACTAAAATGTAATATTCGAAAGATCGGCGGCAACACGCTGGAGACGGGTTGTTTTGAGGATGACATCGATTTAAAGAATTATTAACTAGGACTATTCAAACAATCGGAGTCATCCCGCCGGAGACAGGTTTATTGAGGATGCCGTGTCGATGAGGCAGCTTAAGGGGGAGTCTAAATGACACGGTCTCTGCAGACACTTCAGGGTCATGTGTTGGTCACATCTGGGTGCAGGTCCACCGTCTGATCTGGACACGGCCTGGATCCGCTGACTGCAGTAGACCTCGGGATTAAACAGAGACACTAACATTAGCATAGATGCCATTCTTCTGATGATGTAACGAGGACATCAGGTGTTATGGGAAGTGTTCCCGGTTCCGGCTGACCTAGATAATGCAGCCTAATAATAATTTAATTGAAAAAAGTGTTTTATGTGTATGCCATAGAAAAGAGATGTGTTTTAGTCTAGATTTAAACTGACAGAGTGTGTCTGCTTCCCAAACAATGCTAGGAAGACTGTTCCAGAGTTTAGGTGCTAAATAGGAAAATGATCGACCACCTGCTGTTGATTTTGATATTCTAGGTATTATCAGCAGGTCAGAGTTTAGAGACCGCAGTAGACGTGATGGAGTATAATGTGTTAAGAGCTCACTCAAGTACTGGGGAGATAAACTATTTAGTGCTTTGTAAGTAATAAGCAAGATTTTAAAATGTATGTTTAATAGGAGCCAGTGCAGTATTGACAGAACCGGGCTAATGTGTTCATACATCCTGGTTCTAGTAAGAACTCGTGCTGCTGCGTTTTGGACCAGCTGGAGTTTGTTTATTAAGCGAGCAGGGCAACCACCCAGTAGAGCATTACAATAATCTAGCCTTGAGCTCATGAACGCATGTATTAACTGTTCAGCATTTTGCATTGAGAGCATGTGCCGTAATTTAGATATATTTTTAAGATGGTAGAATGCAGTTTTACAGATGCTAGAAACATGGCTTTCAAACGAAAGATTGGTATCAAAGAGCACACCCAGGTTCCTAACTGAGAGGACTTGACAGAGCAGCCATCGAGGGTTAGACAGTATTCTAGGTTACTACTTGTGGAGCTTTTTTGTCCAATGATTAAAAATTCATTTTTTCTGAATTAAGTTGCAGGAAATTACTGATCATCCAATTTTTATATCATCTATACATTCCGTTAATCTTGTGAATTGGTTAGTTTCTTCAGGGTGTGAAGAAATATAGAGCTGAGTATCATCAGCATAACAATGAAATCTAACGCCATGCTTCCTAATAATATCTCCCAGTGGTAGCATGTACAGGGTGAAGAGCAATGGCCCTAGCACTGAGCCTTGCGGTACTCCATACTGAACTTGTGATCGGTGTGACGTCTCTTCATTTACTGCTACAAATTGATAACGGTCAGATAGGTATGATTTAAACCATGCCAATGCAGGTCCACTAATGCCTACATAATTTACGAGTCTATTCAAAAGAATGTTGTGGTCGATAGTGTCGAATGCAGCGCTAAGATCGAGTAACACTAACAAAGAGATACAACCACGATCGGATGATAAGAGTAAATCATTTGTAACTCTGATGAGAGCAGTCTCAGTGCTATGATACCGTCTAAATCCTGACTGAAAATCTCACAGATACCATTTCTTTCTAAAAGGAACATAATTGTAAAGGCACAGCCTTTTCAAGTATTTTTGAAAGAAAGGGTAGATTTGAGATTGGCCTGTAATTGACTAATTCTGTAGGATCAAGTTGCTTTTTTTAATAAGTAGTTTAATAATAGCCAACTTAAAAGTTTCCGTACATATCCTAATTACAAAGATGAATTAATGATATTAAGAAGAGGATCCATGACCTCTGGAAGCATCTCTTTTAATAGCCTAGTCGGTATAGGGTCAAGCATACATGTTGTTGATTTAGATGAATTAAAGAGTTTAGCCAATTCTTCCTCTCCTATAGCAGTGAATGAGTGTAATTTTTCCTCAGTGACACTACGATGCTCTGTCTGATGTGATACTGTAGTAGACAGCTGCATGGTTATAATTTTCTTCCTAATATTGTCAATCTTACACGTAAAGAAGTTCATGAAGTCATTACTGCTGTGCTGTTTACAAACATCAGAAGTTGAAGCTTTATTCTTGGTTAATTTAGCCACTGTATCGAATAAATACCTAGGTTTGTGTTTGTTTTCTTCTAAGAGAGTCGAGAAATAAGCCGATCTAGCAGTTTTTAAGGCCTTTCTGTATGCGATCATACGTTCTTTCCACGAATTACGAAAGACCTCTAGTTTTGTTTTCTCCAGCTGCGCTCCATTTTTCTGGCTGCTGTTTTAAGAGCCCAGGTGTGCTCGTTGTACCACGGCATTGGACTATTTTCTTTAATCTTCTTTAAGCGCAGGGAGCGACTGTGTCTAAAGTACTGGAAAATAGAGAGTCAATAGTTTCTGTTGCAACATCGAGTTCCTCTAAGCTGTCTGGAATGCTGAGGAGATGATACTGATTAGGAAGATTATTTAAAAGCAATCTTTAGTCGCAGTGATAGTCCTGCCATTTTTAAACGGGTGGACGGCTTTGTAGCTTTTGCTAAATTAAGTATACATGATACTAGATAATGATCTGAGATGTCGTCGCTCTGCTGCAGAATTTCAACGGTATCAACATTTATTCCATGTGACAATATTAGGTCTAAAGTATGATTAAGGCGATGAGTAGGTCCTGACACGTGTTGCCTAACTCCAATAGAGTTTAGAATGTCTTTAAATGCCAATCCCAATGTGTCTTTTCATTGTCTACATGGATATTAAAATCACCAACAATTAGTACTTTATCTACGGCCAGAACTAACTGATAGAAAATCAGCAAATTCTTTGATAAAGTCTGTATTGTGCCCTGGTGGCCTGTATACAGTAGCCAACACAAATGTTACACAGGATTTATCATTTGCACTACATAACATTACATAAAGCACCAAAACTTCAAAGGAATTATATTTGAAACTAGACTTCTGAGTAATACTGAAGATATTATTATAAATTACAGCAACACCTCCCCCTTTACCTTTCAGACGCGGCTCGTGTTTATAACAATAATCTTGTGGGGTTAAACTAATTTAAAGTAATGTAGTCACTGTCAAACACAGCACATCTAGATTATTATCTGTAATGATATCATTAACAATGAGCGCTTTTGGGGAAAGGGATCGAATATTCAGCAACCCAAGCTTTATCATTTGATTATCCGTATTATATATATTGTTTATTTGTTGGACATCAATTAAATTATTACCATTGAATGGTTTTGATGGTTTTTTGTAATTACTAATTTGCGGAACAGACACAGTCTCTATGTGATAATATCTAGGTAAAAGAGTGTCTATGTGTTGGGATTTACCTGACTTCTGTAACGGGAGGCAGCTAGCAGGTGGTCGGGTAAGCCAGTCCGTCTGCTTCCTGACCTGGGCCCTAGTGAGTCAAGGTTTAGCTCTAAGACTCTCTATGCCAAATTACTAGAGAGAAGGGCGGCACCACTCCAAGAAGGATGGATGCCGTCGTGTTTTAACAGGCCAGGTCTGCCCCAAAAGCTTTTCCAATTGTCTATGAACCCTATGTTATTTTGCGGACACCACTTAGACAACCAGCTATTGAGTGATGATAATCTGCTAACTATCTCATCACTCCTTTTAACGGGGAGCGGACCAGAACAAAAAAACTGAACCTGCCATTGTACTAGCGAGTTCACACACCTCTTTAATGTTAATTTTGGTGATCTCCGACTGGCGAAGTCGAACATCATTAGTGCCGACGTGAATAATAATCTTAGAGAATTTACGATTAGCATTAGCCATCACTTTTAAATTTGCTTTGATGTCAGGCGCTCTGGCTCCTGGTAAACATGTGACTATGGTGGCTGGTGTCTCTATTTTCACGTTCCGTGTAATAGAATCACCAATAACTAGGGCACTTTCAACAGGATTTTCAGTGGATGCGTCACTGAGTGGGGAGAACCTGTTTGATGTTCTAATCGGAACGGAAGAGTGGTTTTTGATCCGCGACTATGCCACCTCACCGCTACCCAGTTTCCCTGCTGCGAGGGCCCTGCAGCCGGAACCGGAGAATGTACAGAGTTCACTAAGCTCGCATCCAAATCAGTGTCTAAAGCTGTAACATCCTCACTACTCTCAAATAAAGTCTGGATGCGTGTCTCTAATTCTGAAATCTTCTCCGTCAGCCTAATTATCTCTTTACATTTGTCACATGTGAAGCCCTGTTCGCCGACGGAGAAGCCTATACTAAACATGTAGCAAGCAGTGCAAGTGACAATGACAGGAGAAGATGACATAGCTTACCGTGTTTGTTGATGAATCCAACTTACCACAATGGTTTGTTGGAGACTATTTACTATTCCAACTCACCACAGTTTTTATTGAACTCAGAAAACAGGAGACCCGGGTGCAGAGATGACAAGCTAACAGGCTAGCGAAATGCTAATGTGTGATGGTAATTTAGATTAAAAGCTAGTGATGTCAAATTTAATGTGATTGGCAATATTTAAACATTATATGGTGATGAGTAAGTTATATTTAGCAGTAGAACAAAGAAAATATATCAAATAGAGCTACAAACACTAGCTGAGCAGGAGGCAGACAGGAGACTGGAGACAGGAGACTGAAGCAATCGATCAGGAGCAATCGATCTACTCAACTACTCAACTCATATTTTCTTTTATTTTGTATTTTAAGTGTTCTGTTGGTTTAATATAGATGTGTGTGTACGATTGTAACACGATTCTTCTCTGCCACTGTAAACTTATTAAACATATTTACACTTAAATCACAACTAAAGTAGGGCTTATAGCATACACTGCATATAAATGGGCTTTTAGTGCATTAGTAATTATGTAACACTTATTTATTCATGCTTAATTTGAACACTTAAGCATGAATAAATAACCTTAAACATGATTTAACTTTAAATATACTACAGCTTAATGATTTTAATTATGTATTTTTTAAATATGCTTTTAGTGCATTGTTAATTTGTTTCAATGACAATTTTGAGCATAAAGGTTAAAATATACAAAAATATATTTTAAAGTAATGTTTAAATGAGTACACTTTACAAAAACTTTCATTTTAAGTATATTTTTCAAAAATATATTTTTAGAAAATATACTAAAATACAACTATTTTAAAGTGTGTTAAAAGTTGAATTGTGAAAATATGATGCTTATATACTTTTTATATATGTAGAGATTGGTACAATTTTTGTTAGGATATTTCCAATATACTGTTGGAAAAGAGAATATATTTGAAATACAATAAAGTATACTTTTTACCAGAGTAAGCATTAACCAAGGTTTTTTTATTTTCTGTTTTTATTTTTTTATTTAGCACCACATGACCACATAAGGATTCAATATAAGGACAAAAAATGTCAACACTTTTCAAAATATTTATGAAGTTGACATCCTATTCAGAAGTAGTTTGGGCAGGAATGTTAATTTGAATTCAATCTCTAAAACATATAAAAACATACAGAAAGAATCAGAGCATGTGTTACAGTTTGACACCATTGCTATTATGTCAAGATTGAGGCATGAACTCCAAGATATTATTGTAATAAAAGTATAATGGCAATTGTCCCACAGATGTACCTTTGGTTGTGAACACTTTACCCAGAGATGAAACTTTTCGATCTGTTCCTCTTACAGTGAACATGAAGCTGCAATGCCCAGGTGTTCAACTCCTCCATCCCCTTTAACCCTTTATCATCAATGTAAAAGATTTAGAGAAACTGTGAATAAATCAGTTTAAAGGACAAGTGTTTTCTTCATTTCCTCACCCTCATGCTGTTCTAAATCTGTATGACTGACTTTCTTCTCATGAAAACAAAAGGATTTGTTAGACATTGTATTAGTCTCAGTTACACAATGAAATTGAATGGTTTAACACAACATGAGGGAGAGTGAATGCTGACAGAAATGTAATGTTTGAATTATTCCTTCAATTAAATCTTGTTCAGGGTAAAGAAAACATTTCTTCAGATGAACCTTTAACTCAAGGCAGTCCATTCCTCTCAATAGAATGTAAAAATAAAGGTGAAGCCTTGTCATTGTGAGCTGCATCCGAGTACATGATCTAAACTCAGATCAAACCCATGAGCCATGACAGATGTTGTTGCACACTAACATATCAAGCTTCTGGTCACTCAATTTACCGCCTGAGTCTGACACAGAACTCACACTCCCTTATCCTAGGAAACACTGCTCTTTCACTAACTCCTAACAGTTTAAATATGCAAGGAATAGGCAGCTGAAGTTCTATCAAAGACCGGAGCTTCTCCTTTTCTATTATGAATTACTCCTGCAGCTGCCTCTAGCTCAATGTGAAGCAAATCATTTTTTTATGTTCAGCCTGTCCTCTCACAGATGTCTCTCGAAAAGCATTTATTATAAAATCAGGGGCAGTGTTTTGTTCTTCTAGCGCATCAGTAAGTGTTAAGTAACCAATAAGAAACATTTACAGCTTTCCTGTAGCTTAAACAATAGAGCGTGGCGATAGCAATGCCAAGGTCATGGGTTTGATTCCCAGGGAAAACAATAACTGACTAGCACTGTAAGTAGCTTTGGATAAAACCAATACGATCACATGAGAAAGCAAATAAATAATAAGAGTGTGCAATGTCGTGGAATGCATACGCCAAAATGAGTTTTGGCATGCAAATGGTACGCAGTTTTTTGCGTGCATATGAGACGCACTTGTATGGCGTGTACAGGTCCTTCTCAAAAATTAACATATTGTGATAAAAGTTCATTATTTTCCATAATGTAATGATAAAAATTAAACTTTCATATATTTTAGATTCATTGCAGACCAACTGAAATATTTCAGGTCTTTTATTGTTTTAATACTGATGATTTTGGCATACAGCTCATGAAAACCCCAAACAATTAGCATATTTCATCCGACCAATAAAATAAAAGTGTTTTTAATACAAAAAAAGTCAACCTTCAAATAATTATGTTCAGTTGTGCACTCAATACTTGGTGGGGAATCCTTTTGCAGAAATGACTGCTTCAATGCGGCGTGGCATGGAGGCGATCAGCCTGTGGCACTGCTGAGGTGTTATGGAGGCCCAGGATGCTTCGATAGCGGCCTTAAGCTCATCCAGAGTGTTGGGTCTTGCGTCTCTCAACTTTCTCTTCACAATATCCCACAGATTCTCTATGGGGTTCAGGTCAGGAGAGTTGGCAGGCCAATTGAGCACAGTAATACCATGGTCAGTAAACCATTGACCAGTGGTTTTGGCACTGTGAGCAGGTGCCAGGTCGTGCTGAAAAACTCAATCTTCATCTCCATAAAGCTTTTCAGCAGATGGAAGCATGAAGTGCTCCAAAATCTCCTGATAGCTAGCTGCATTGACCCTGCCCTTGATAAAACACAGTGGACCAACACCAGCAGCTGACATGGCACCCCAGACCATCACTGACTGTGGGTACTTGACACTGGACTTCAGGCATTTTGGCATTTCCTTCTCCCCAGTCTTCCTCCAGACTCTGGCACCTTGATTTTCGAATGACATGCAAAATTTGAGCGACAGTCCAGTGTTGCTTCTCTGTAGCCCAGGTCAGGCGCTTCTGCCGCTGTTTCTGGTTCAAAAGTGGCTTGACCTGGGAATGCGGCACCTGTAGCCCATTTCCTGCACACGCCTGTGCACGGTGGCTCTGGATGTTTCTACTCTAGACTCAGTCCACTGCTTCCGCAGGTCCCCCAAGGTCTGGAATCGGTCCTTCTCACAATCTTCCTCAGGGTCCGGTCACCTCTTCTCGATGTGCAGCGTTTTTTGCCACACTTTTCCTTCCCACAGACTTCCCACTGAGGTGCCTTGATACAGCACTCTGGGAACAGCCTATTGGTTCAGAAATGTCTTTCTGTGTCTTACCCTCTCGCTTGAGGGTGTCAGTGATGGCCTTCTGGACAGCAGTCAGGTCGGCAGTCTTACCCATGATTGCGGTTTTGAGTAATGAACCAGGCTGGGAGTTTTTAAAAGCCTCAGGAATCTTTTGCAGGTGTTTAGAGTTAATTAGTTGATTCAGATGATTAGGTTAATAGCTCGTTTAGAGAACCTTTTCATGATATGCTAATTTTTTTAGAAGGACCTGTATATGACACGCTGTTGGGTAGGTTGAGGGTGGGGGTGGGCGGTTTGTGCGTATAATACTCCATAAAGTGCGTATCATTTGCACGCCAAAATGAGTATACGTTCCATGACATTGCACACTGTACTTTTTATACGCATTTTCGTGAGATGCATATGTTAGTTTGTGTGTGCAAATGAAATAGAGAGTGGCTAACAACATACTGCAGTTTATTTAACAAGTTTAAGTGATATCTGTAGAAAGAGAAACAGAACAGACAGTTATAAAAGTTATACATCATATGCATTAATCTCAATGATATTTCTTACAGTGGATAAAATCATTCCAGAACTAATTGCAATTATTAGGATTAGAGTCTTGTAATTTCAGTTCTAGAATTCCCCAGATATCTAAAATGTGGAGACCAATAGTAATATATAGAATTTGACATTTATGCATTCAATGCATTTGCACTATAATGAGCTGTAAGTGTCATATAACCACATTCAATGTTCCAGAAGTTCAGGACATAAAACTGAACGTCTATACAATATACTAAATGCCCCTTCTCATACATTTCTGATATATTTGATTAATACTATGGCATTAAATATAATACAACTTTTACCTGAGAACGTGGTGGATTTGGTAGATCCATCCTCCATCGTCGAGCCACTTTCAACCAATAAAATATCATGTAAAGGTCGCATTTTCGTTAGTCCATAGTGGAAGCCTATTCCTGATTGGTTGAGTACTTTTGACAGCCGATAATCCCAGAGCACAGAGGAAGAACTCTGAAGAGCAAAAGAAGGATGCGCAAACGCATGGGATGGGTTTTGAGTGGGTAAACTCTGAGCGAGAGCCGAGAGAATTCATACGAGATCAGCGGAAATTTGATAGTGCCTACCAGGTTTTGTGTAAAAGTGAAGGAAATCGTCATGCCATATCTGACGATCTGCTTCAATGCATTACAGTTTCAATGCAAACGGGTAAGTTTTAATCGCTCTACACCGCTAGTTGCTGGATAAAGTAGTTTGCTACTGGAAAAGCTACACTGTTTAAAAGCTTCTGAGATACTGAAAAAATGTAGTTGAGTTAGTAGCGCCGCTACTCTTCATAATTATTTATTCTATCAAGCTGACACATTTATTTGTATAAATTTGAAATATAATTAATCATTATTAAAGCTAGTAAAGAGCAGTGAATGTGTTTCTTTTGTTCTTTTGTTGTTTGATTAATATTAAGGGCACAGACTGCAGTAGGTTTATTAGGCTGCTGTCACTTCACAATACTCTCCAAAACGGATATTTTGCCATAATGTTGTGTGTGTTTGTCAATTCAGACGCAAGAGAGAGCTCAATTCAGTACTCGTGCGCTGTAAGAGCTAGCTTTCTGTGTGTAGGTCTGCACGCGTCGGGTGTGTGTGCACAGAAAACCGCACCGAACAGAGATCTCTTTCATCACACATCACATTTATTGAGATCTATCCATATGTCTGCTCTTCTCTTTCTCACAGACGTTTAGATGTGTGAATGTTTTATGAAACTCGCGTCCTGCCGGGTAGATGTGCATCTACAGGACATCATCTGACTGGATCTCTTCCCAAATCAGCCCTGCCTAACATTTCCTCTAGTTTTTATTCCTTGACAAAAATAAAAATAGAGTTTGTTTTTTATTTAGTTATTATCTAATTTTCTTCTGTGAAAAAATGTTGACAAATTATTCATCAGCAAAATTAAAAATGTTTTGAAGGCCTATAAGGCCTAATGAAAAAAAAATGCATGGTCAGCTTGTGTAGGGGAGCTAAAACTATATACACACATCTGTTTGTGTGTGTGTGTTTGATCACCTATATTGTAAAGACCAATCAGCCGTCCCCACGATGGAAACACTAAATGATGCTTATTTGAAAATGTATAAATGCAGAAAGGTTTCAGTGAGGGTCAGGTGACATCTCTCCAAAACACTGCAGTGAAATGTTTTCGTATGAGGTGTGCATAGTATGGGACGTCCCCTATAAGAACTGACAATTGTTTTTTTTATACTTATTAGTAATTATGTTTTTATAGGTGTATGAAGTGGTCTAATGTCATAAATCTCTAAAGAGCCTGCAGTGAAATGACTTCATATGAGGTGAACTATGAGACATTGCATGCAAGAATAAGTGAGTCAGTGTTGTGGCAAATTAAACTCTATGACTTAATAAGAGACAAACTTCTCATATTGTCTTTATAAATGATTTATTTTCTTGCAAGAAAAGAGTAAGCAGTCATACAGTCATTCAGAGAGTGGCTGCAGAGTGTGTCCCGCAACCAAAACATTTCTTCCCTCCTTTATCCTATCTCTAACCCCCAAGGTCAGCACTCTGCTTCTTCTGTTATTTCCCACACGTGGTAAACACTAGAAAAACTTTCCCACACTCCATATGCGTTCACAAAGCAGTTCCCATGCATAAGAAACATAACACAACATTCTTTCAGATATATCAACACAGAAAAACACATGCATATCGATTAAATGAATCTTCTTCTACAGTCAGTAATACAAACAGTGTGTAGTAACAAATGCATTTAAGAGTAATTGTCATTCCAGTCAGTAAAACAAAGGAAAAATAGTTATTATTTAGAAACACTACATGCTTTATTGTATGTGCTTTTTGATGATAATTTAGTCTTGACATGTGTCCTTTAAAGAAAAAAGTCAAAGACACCGCACATATAAATAATAAGGATAAAGTAGAAATAAAAAACAATCTCGAAAAATGACATTTTATTTGACCTCGCAGTTCTGGGACACTCAAAGATAAGCGCGTTCTCTCTCACACACACACACACACACACTGTTTTCCGCGGCTGGCTTGACCTTGTCTGTCACGTCATCATGCGCCGCTGAAGGCAGAAGACTGAAGCTTGAGTATACAAACAGATCCATATGTTTGCTAGTAGGGGTGTGACGAGACACTTATCTCACGAGACGAGATGAGACGAGACACGAGATTGGGATCACGAGAAGGAGACTTGACAAGATTTTTACATGGTATTTTTAAAAATCCTCAATGATAAAATACATGACTAGAAAAATTGTTTGCAGGTGCATTTGAAATGTTTTAACTCATCATCTTGGAATGAATGTAATTTCAGTTCTACTTTCTGAGTATGAATTATCATATTCAGTAAAAGACAACAATACTAAAGCACTGTAAATATTTTGCCAAAAACTCAAGTGACTGGCTCCTTTCCTGTAGGATTGTCTCTTCAGAACTGCACATGAGCTTCTGCTGACCTCCTAACTGAACTTCTTCCCACAAATTGATCATATTAAAGCTACACTGTGTGATATTTTCCCCCATCTAGCGGTGAAAAGTTATATGACCATGCAGTGAATATTAGTTTCTGTTCCTCTCAATTCCGATTTCGTTTTAACTCCTACAGTGACAGATTTATAGTCCAAGATTAATATGGCTTCCAGTTCGATCAAGTGATGAGGTTACTTTAGAAAACTATTATTATTTGCAGTTATTTAATTTGTCAGTTAACATGTAGGTTATGACATCTATGTAAAATGAATAATAGTTTTACGTTTTCGTTATTTTTTTTACCATTTCATTGCTAACATCAGCGATCAGGTTCCCAGACGAATGCAAGCTAATCTTAGTAAAGTAACTTTTATCGGTGCTATCGTTATTCTGTATATTGTACGACATCACTAGTGTAAGGCAAAGTTTTCATTGTAGGCTATATCAGTCTCAAGCAATCCCCCTCTTCACATTCGACACAGTGCCATCGAGTGTTAAAACGCCAAAGGCGAAGCTTGAATTTACGGGTATGTCCCTCTTTGGCTACTGTACTTTCAAGATGGAGGGGCAACATGGCGACCGGCATTCGAACCCCTCACCCGTCTGTATTTTCAGTGGCATATTATAAACTTACGAGAATACTTTATTACTTGAAAGAAGTAAATATACATTAATGAGAACATATTTTTGAAAGAACTAAGTGTTTTTAGCTAAGAATAAACTAAAAAAGTTACACAGTGTAGCTTTAAGTGCAAACAATAACTATAATCAAAGTGTTCAATATTTAAAGTGCAAATAGAGACCAATTCTTGGTCATGATACGGAGCTAAAAGATGGTTACAACAGGATAGCTTTCATATTGGGAGAAATGTGCATGCCACAGGGAGTCGCTTTCAAACAGCGGTAACGTATTGAAATTGCGTTTGAATGCGCTATCCCGTTTACTTTCATTTTCAATTTCGCGATCGTGTGTAATCTGTGAATAGGGAGCGGTGGTGCTGAACGCGCATTTTAAAATACAAGACATTTTTCTGACGCTTCTGTTACACAACGAATCCTCCGTCACGGTCCAGTCAACTAACATGTAACACACACTCATAAACCACGCTCGTCTTCTCATCACGTGTCCAGCTCGCTCTAATTGAAGCGACTGTTATCCACATGAATTACATTGATTTTATTGACTATAAAAAACAAAACTAGAGTGGAGACGTAATGTAAATGTAGCGTTGACATATTCTATCCGAACTTCACCCTCACACTCAGTAATGACCAGGTCATGACTATGACGCGAGACAGCTTTTCACCTCGTGGCACGAGATCTCGTCACACCCCTATTTGCTAGCAATAGATCCTGTTCAGTTAATGTCTAACCAAGTGAAGGCAAACACACACACAAAGACAGATTTTACTGTAAAGAACCAGGCAGAAGTTTAGTGAACCCTGAGTCAGGATATAACTTCACCTCTGACAGCTAAGTGTTCATTCTTCAACTTCAACTCAACTGAATGATTCACTGAAAACAACACTATTTTAACTACACTGAATGAAATTATAAACGCAACACTTTTGTTTTTGTGCCCATTTTTCATGATAGATGTACACAAAAGGCCTATTTCTGTGTTAGTGAGCACTTCTCCTTTGCCGAAATAATTCATCCATTTTACAGGTATGGTATTTCAAGATGCTGATTAGACAGCATGATTATTGCACAGGTGTACCTTAAGCTGGCCACAATAAAAGGCCACTCTAAAATGTGCAGTTTTACTGTATTTGGGGTGGGGGTATTATCTGTATTATCTGGTGCGGCCACCATTTGCCTCACGCAAAGCAACACATCTGTTGATAATTGTTGATAAGAGCAAAAGCTCTGGTGGACATTACTGCAGTCAGCATGCCAACGGCACACTCCCTCAAAACTTGCGACATGTGATAAAACTGCACATTTTAGAGTGGCCTTTTATTATGGCCAGCCTAAGGCACATCTGTGCAATAATCAAGCCGTCTAATCAGCATCTTGATATGCCAAACCTGTGCGGTGGATGGGTTATCTCGGCGAAGGAGAAGTGCTCACTAACACAGATTCTGTGCTAACTTGATCTAATATTTAATGGTTTTATATGTATAGGTATAGTATTTGGGGTAAAATACACAATAATTAACATAATAATAAAAAGCAGACTAACTTTAACATTTGTTGACATGACATGGTTAGATTCACATGTGAAATATCATATAATAGATTGGGTGTCCACCTTAGACATAATCAATGTATTTATAATGAAACCATCAGATTTAAAAACATTTAATAAAATATAATGTATTTGTTACTATTGTAAATCTATAGTAAAATATCATGGGATCTCATTCAATGCTTTCAGAATCTTTACTTTTTAAATAATTTTGTTTCTGTATTTTTGCAATGAACATATTTTAGTAACAGTATATTTATTAAACAAAAAATCATTATTTTATGTATCAAAATAAACAGAAAATAGTTCCAGAACAAGTATTAACTACACTGTAAAAAATCCAACTTACGTTTTGAATGACAAATTCAGCTTTTAAAGTTTATTAAACTATTTAACATGAAAAAAGTTGAGATAACACAAACAAATAAGTTGAGAAAACTCAAAAACGTTCTGCAGCTGGTTGCCTTAAACGTAAAGTTTTCTCACCTTTTTTTTCTTTTTTTTTTTTACAATGTATTAACAATATTAAAAACATATTACTTTAGCTGAAATGTGTGTATTTTTTGCCCCGAGTGTCTGTGGGGTAAAAGGCCCCCTCACCACCCCATACATTTATACGATTTTTAAACAAAGAAGAGTTCAGCCTCCATCCTCAATCAAAAACTGCTGATCCACACTGAACAATCGCCAGTGTTACATGAACAGATCAAGAGATGATTGAGAAACAACAGCCCGTCGCAAATGACAACTATTCATTTACACATTCATTGAAACTGTGTAGAATTAGGTTCTGTTTCCAGATATAAATGATCTAATTATGTAAAAATTAGCAAGGCAAACTGGTTTTTATCCTAAAATTGTCTAATAATTGGTCTTATTGTGTAAGGTGATTTCTAATCGTCTTCTATTCTCTAATTAAATAAATGTGTTGTTTATTGAACTGTTGTACGAAAGCAATATGAGAGTGTGAGTGTTGCTGTCAGTCATGTGATCAACACGGTCCAATCACAGCGTATTCAGCTCAACAGCTCTCTCACTCATGAGATATGGATTAAATATTGGAAACATGATGAACGCAGGAAGATCCAGACCTACAGGAGTGACGTTTACTGACTATTGACTGCTAAGATCCTCAGAGAGTCATAACACCTGAAGAATGGAAAGAGTGTGTGAGTGAAGGAGTTTGTGAATGTGTGTAGATGTGTGTTAGTTACAGGATCAGAGAATGACACCGTTCCTCTGTCATAGTCCAGACACACTCTCACACGATCAAGCTTCTGTCTAACACGAAAACCATAACCTGTCCATCCGTCCCAATCATTATCCACACTCCAGACATCAGTGTTGAGGAAACCTCCTCCCTTCCTCCAGAATCACAGGAGCTGATGAGACACAATCAACAGATGCTGTTATTCTGATCTTCATATCATGATCAAGACTGAACCCACACAGATTATTATGAATTATGATCCTGTTGATCAAACACACGTCCTCTGATCTCTGTCAGTGCTGTTCTGTTCTTAGTTTAACACTCATCTTCAGCATCAGTGTTTAACGGCATCACCTACAAACATTAAACGTGATTCAGGCGTTTGTGTCCATCAAGAGAAACTAATACTGAGGGAAAGTTAAAATAACAATAAATTAATGAGATTTGTTGAGATTTATAGATAAAAACTGTAAGTGTGTGTCTGATTTACATCTGATCATCTATATTTTATTGGCTCTTATAATCTGTCTTGGTTTACAATAGTTTATTCTGACTGTCTGGTGTGTTTGACTAACTATTCTGTTGGCTTGAATAATAATAATAATAATAATAATAATAATAATGTCTATTTATCTTTTATAAGGTTTCCCTAAAAATGACGAAATCTAAAATCTAAACAGACAGAATCTCGTTAGACTCAATTAAACTACCATTATATCTGATAGGCCTATTTCTATCTATCTATTAATCCTAAATGACAAAAATAAAGACCGGAAAAATAGTCTGAGGTGCATTTTGAAATGTTTTAACTTATCATCTTAATGAATGTCATTTCAGTTCTACTCTCTGAGAATGAATTATCAAATGCATTGAATGACAATACTCAAGCACTGTGAAAGACTGGCTGTCTGGCTTCTCTCCGGTATGATTTCTCTTCAGACCTTACTGTACATGAATTATGAGCTTCCAGAACATGTGTGTGACCTCTTAATTCAACTCCTTTCCACAAACTTGTAAGAATGAATTTCACCTGAGAATGAATTCAAGAGATCTAAGCTGCAATAAGATAATACAACTTCACTCATATGAATGATCTACAAGAGAAACCAAGACTCCACCTGACCTAATCTTATCTCTTAAAAAATGTTGCCAAAGTAAATAAGTGGGCTAGGAAGATGAGCATGGAACAGGGAGGTATTGTAGAGCACATTAGATGGTTACTATGCCCTATTGGGTGCTGCCTGAACTAAACATTGAGCTGGGTTTTCTTCAAGGAAAATATTTTTCTTAGTTGTCAGTTATAATCATCAAAATTAAAAGAAATAAACATTTGAGATATATCAGTCTGTGTGTAATGAATGAATATAATATACAAGCTTCACTTTTTGAATGGAATTAATGAAATAACTCAACTTTTTGATGATATTCTAATTAAATGACCAGCACCTGTATAAATATACACACACACTCACCTAAAGGATTATTAGGAACACCATACTAATACTGTGTGTTTGACCCCCTTTCGACATCAAAACTACCTTAATTCTACGTGGCATTGATTCAACAAGGTGCTGAAAGCATTCTTTAGAAATGTTGGCCCATATTGATAGGATAGCATCTTGCAGTTGATGGAGATTTGTGGGATGCACATCCAGGGCACGAAGCTCCCGTTCCACCACATCCCAAAGATGCTCTATTGGGTTGAGATCTGGTGACTGTGGGGGCCATTTTAGTACAGTGAACTCATTGTCATGTTCAAGAAACCAATTTGAAATGATTTGAGCTTTGTGACATGGTGCATTATCCTGCTGGAAGTAGCCATCAGAGAATGGGTACATGGTGGTCATAAAGGGATGGACATGGTCAGAAACAATGCTTAGGTAGGCCGTGGCATTTAAACGATGCCCAATTGGCCTAAAGTGTGCCAAGAAAACATCCCCCACACCATTACACCACCACCACCAGCCTGCACAGTGGTAACAAGGCATGATGGATCCATGTTCTCATTCTGTTTACGCCAAATTCTGACTCTACCATCTGAATGTCTCAACAGAAATCGAGACTCATCAGACCAGGCAACATTTTTCCAGTCTTTAACTGTCCAATTTTGGTGAGCTCGTGCAAATTGTAGCCTCTTTTTCCTATTTGTAGTGGAGATGAGTGGTACCCGGTGGGGTCTTCTGCTGTTGTAGCCCATCCGCCTCAAGGTTGTGCGTGTTGTGGCTTCACAAATGCTTTGCTGCACACCTCGGTTGTAACGAGTGGTTATTTCTGTCAAAGTTGCTCTTCTATCAGCTTGAATCAGTCGGCCCATTCTCCTCTGACCTCTAGCATCAACAAGGCATTTTCCCACAGGACTGCCGATACTGGATGTTTTTCCTTTTCACACCATTCTTTGTAAACCCTAGAAATGGTTGTGCGTGAAAATCCCAGTAACTGAGCAGATTGTGAAATACTCAGACCGACCCGTGCCTGGCACCAACAACCATGCCACGCTCATAATTGCTGAAATCCCCTTTCTTTCCCATTCTGACATTCAGTTTGGAGTTCAGGAGATTGTCTTGACCAGGATCACACCCCTAAATGCATTGAAACAACTGCCATGTGATTGGTTGATTAGATAATTGCATTAATGAGAAATTGAACAGGTGTTCCTAATAATCCTTATCCTATATATATATATATATATATATATATATATATATATATATATATATATATATATATATATATATATATATATATATATATATAACTATGACAACAATCACATAACCCATAAAGAGAGCGCACTAAGAGAGTTTGGGAATATTCACATATAATTTCTACACATAAAAACATGATATCAGTGTTTTAAAATCAAACATTTTAAAAGAAATCAATACATCACAGTTGAGCATTAAGCTGTCAGCCAGTCTTTCCCATCGTGCTTTTGATCAGAGCAATCGGTGGAAAGCAATTGCTCCCGACTGCAGAATCCGACACGGACACCTTGCAAGTCGGACCATTTCTTACCAGCATGCATTTCACGGTGATCAGTGGCGATCAGTTCTGTGCAAATTTTGCTCATCTCAAACGAGCCTACTTGCTACGCTGCACAGACTGATCAGAGTATGACATCAAAGTACAGCGAGAGCTATTGGAGAGCAAACATCTCCATATGCTTTTGAATCGCTCTCACAGTACTTCAATGTCATACGCCGATCAGTCTGCGCAGTGCTGATGTATCTCGAACAAGCCTAATTTCACCCTCATGCTCCGTCATGGCAATATCGCAAAAGACAGCTTTTCATCTCGTCACATCTTAATATTACAAGATCTCGTGTTTCCAGTGTGTGTGTGAGAGCACAGATCTTCAGCAGTCAGACTCACTGTTGTGGACGATGCCCTGCATCTTCTTCCAGACTCTGAACGGCAGGTTGCCCAAGTACCGTGGCACATCAATCAAAGCCACAGAAGCGATCTGTGGATCCGGCTGTAAGCTCTGGAATCTGGAAGAACATTCAGGAGTCAGAACTGCAGTGGCTTTGGATCAGAACCAGAGAGACCGGAGCAGATCACTCACCTTTCCATGGTGACTGGAAACTCCTGCAGAAAAAACAGACCATTTATCCTCAAGAACTCAATCAATAAACCAATGATCAACCAATGATCAGAAATCAGACCTTCAGAAAGCAGACGTCACTGGCTTTCATCATCTCCTCCATGTCTTTGATTGTGTGTGAAAGAGTTGAGATGTGTGTGTTCATCTCCTCCTGCTTCTCCTTCATCATCTGCTGCTTCTGCTCCTCTTCCTCCCTCAGTGCAATGATTGTAGCTTCTTCTTCATCTCTGAGAAACTGATGAAGCTTCTCAAACTGCTGTTTAATCTGACGCTCAGTGTGCTTAGCCTGAGACTGAAATCAAATCACATTCACTTCAATCATCTCAATCCACACACATCATCAACACTTCACATCATTCATATCAGAGAGAAACTCGGACACCCGACATATTACGGATCCAGAAGCTATGGAAGCCCATTCCCGCCACATAAGAAAAAACTAAACTCATTCTCTGAGGAAATTGTCAATTTCACCATATTCTGAGGTTGGCGGTGGTCTGGATCATATTTCAATCAGATCAGAATATGTTCAATGAAATCTGCCACTTCATGCAGTCACGTCCGTTCTGGTCTTTCTGCGCTGAAGCTTGTGCGTAAAATCCTCTCAAGAGTGTGTTTGCTCAGATATATTAATGCCATTCATATAACAAGACAATAACTTTAGCATTAGTAGATAAAAACATGGTTAAAATATTCATTAATATGTTCACAATTCATCCTGTGTCAAGTCGTGGAAGATCAATGAGGAGTAAGTCATAATTTTGACTTTTAAAGTCATTATTTCAACAACAACAAAAAAAGGTATATCATAATTTCAACATAGTATGTCAAAATTTCACTTTAGTATGTAATAGTTTTGAGTTTTTGAGTTTTCCTATGTGGCGGGAATGAGCTTCCATAAGAAGCTCGTCATTTACAGGAATAATCAACTGAAATATGTCAAAACATAACTGCATATAATGATACAGCTGTGATGAAATGACTCTTGATTCTGTTTCCTCACCTTGATGTGTTCAGCTGTTCTCTCAAACTTCCACTCAATTTTGTCTTTGTAAAGTTTCTCCTGTAAGGACCACAGTGCTGTATTGAGCTCCTCCTAGAATTGAGCAAAAACATCTCATAGTAAAAATAAAATAAAATTGAAATTAAAACCTACCATAAAACAAAGGCAACCTGAGTAAACACAAAGTACAGAAGCAGAGTAGACCAATCACAACAGACTCTGCCATCTGACCAATCAGAGCAGAGTAGACCAATCACAACAGACTCTGCCATCTGACCAATCAGAGCAGAGTAGACCAATCACAACAGACTCTGCCATCTGACCAATACTGTAATAGTATTATATTATTGGAGAAACAGCTTTGGCAAACATTGTGTATGATTTTGCGCTCTGGAAAACGTGAAACAAATGTAGCCAATTATAAACATGCTTGATGAGCTCTTGAACGCAATGGCCAATCAGAGGTGCTTAAGTCACTCATCACTCAAAACACCAGAGTTTTTATTCAGTGCTGAGTTCTGCTCGCTCTCGTGAATTCTCTCATTAATAAAGACACGATGTTAGTAAGAGATTCAATATTCAGTGTAGGCAACTTTACTGATGGAACGCTGTGAGACTGCGAACTGAGATGAGTGACAGCTTGATTGTGATTGTAAAGTGAGCGCTCTTTCGGCCTATCGAGGCTATAATCCACTGAATAAAAGTAGCCTATTGTTTTTCATGCTGGAGGAACAACGGCCAATTACACTCTGCAAAGTTTTGGAAGTGACGTCTACATATAAATGAGTTACTCTCGAAATTGCATTTGACAGTGATAACCATAGCTGTCCATAATATAGGCTAGATGTCTCTAACATCATCACCGGCGGCCATCTTGTCACAGGCAAGCTTTCTGGAGGGCTCTGTGGTACCTGATGTAAGGTGAGTGATCTGCATGAACACAAATGCTCTTATCTCGCTGAAAACTTGACAGATTTACAAATGGTTTGGTTGCTTATGAACGTTATTAACATGGCTATAATTCTGGATGCTTGAACAAATTATGAATAATTATACATAAGTATGCAGTGTCATAACTACATCTCTGACGTTTATAACAAACCAAACTGTTTGAAAGTCGGTAGAAAATGTAGCAAGTTATGGTTATTTAAAAAGTATGTGCACCATTAAAACACATTGTTAAACAAGATGGCCGCCCGATTCGGACGTCTCCATTGGCCAGCAGCGCGGATGAGACATCTATAGCCTTTATCATGGATATCTATGGTGATAACTAGCACGGGACAAAAATATGCCATATCAAAATAGATACGCGATGTAAATACAGAATCATAGATTAAAACATTTTTAAAAAAAAACATTTGTATCAATATATATAGTGATTTGATTAATGTCCATCTCAAAGTAAAATTTAAATGTTGTTTTTAGTCAACTTGAAACTAAAGTTCAGGTAAATGTTTAATTGTCCATCTGATTATTAAAATAAATCAATTAAATCAATTAAAATAATTTACACCAACTGCAAACTACTAATGAATTGTGCTTTTTTTTTTTTTTTCGCAGCATGTTGTTAATTTTCAACAATGGCAAGTAATACAGACATGCCGTAATGCTTGTGCAACAACAATAATGTGCATAGTTCTGATCTACTGTCTTAATATAATATTTCTAATTCTTAATCATAATTTAGTTAGTTTCTATATCGAAGGCTCCATGCTTAATATAACCCCCAAGGGGTCCTTGCCCTGAAAAATCATTGAAGACCCCCGGAGTTGATTCGCAATACCAGCAGAACATTACTGACCCTCAATCTCTCCCTGAGTGTGTGTGTGTGTGTGTGTGTGTGTGTGTGTGTGTGTGTGTGTGTGTGTGTGTGTGTGTGTGTGTGTGTGTGTGTGTGTGTGTGTGTGTGTGTGTGTGTGTACTTGTTTATATTACATTGTGGGGACCAAATGTCCCCACGATGTAATATAAACCTGAAATCACCTACAATGTAAATGGATTAATAAACATACTAAATTATGTTTTTTTTTAATGTAACAATGCAGCATGTCTTCTGTGATGGGTAGGTTTAGGGGCAGGGGCAGTGAAGAATGTACAGTTTGTACAGTATAAAATGCATTACGCCTATGGAAAGTCTCCGTGTGTGTGTGTGTGGCCTGGTAATCCCTAAGTTATGGGGACAAAATGTCCCCACAAAGATGGCAATATCCGTGTGTGTGATGGGTAGGTTTAGGGGCAGGGGCAGTGTAGGGGGATAGCATGTACAGTTTGTATGGTATAAAATGCATTACGCCTATGGAGAGTCCCCACAAAGATAGTGAACCAGACGTGTGTGTGTGTGTGTGTGTGTGTGTGTGTGTGTGTGTGTGTGTGTGTGTGTGTGTGTGTTGTACAGAGTATGGGTTATCATTCTTGGCCTTCACATGCCACTTTTACTTTCACGTTAAACGAGACATTTGTCTTACCTTATATGATGAGACCACTTCACTGATGGGTCTGAATGTGTGACTGACGTGTTTCTGTGAATCTCTGCACACTAAACACACCGGCTGTTCGTCCTCCAGACAGAAGAGTTTGAGTTTCTCACTGTGTAAACTGCACATCTCCTCAGACTCCGATGAGCGCATCTCATTTCTCTCCTTCAGGAACGACTCACACAAGTTCTTTAATGCCAGATTAAGAGGAGGAATCTTTCTTGAGGATCTTCTCCTGCAGACGGGACACTCCCGAGTTTTCTTGTTTCTCCAGAAATGTTGAAGACAGTCTTTACAGACACTGTGACTACATGATAAAAGAACAGGAACCTTGAAGGTTTCACAGCACACGGGACAAGAAAGCTCTTCAGCAGAAACATTTAGTGAAGCCATTCTCACTGTTTGAGCTCCAGCAACACAAACTTAACTTTCTGAATGACGTATTAAAAAGGAATCACATTGAGAATCACAACAATCTGCTGTCTGTCCAGAAACGAACGTCTCAAAAATCCTTCTTGAAAGTGTTTCGGTTTATTCTCCACTGATCACTGATTCTTTATTGCTTGTGTCAAGAGAGAAGAGAGTCAGTCTGGCAGAGGAGAGAAATAATAAGTCTGTCTGTCTGTCTGTAGGTGTCGTAAGAGGGTGGAGTTTAACAAAACTTCCACTGAAACTTTCTCAAATATAAAACCTTGAATCAAACACTAAAGAACAATGAAAAGCAAATAATGACAATAAAAATACTCAGACTTTGTGTTTTATTTATTGCTCTTAATTTATACACAGTTTATTTGTTAAAGTATTCAATAACAAGACTAATCAAGTACACTGTAAAAAATGACTATAAAATTTACAGTAACTTACTGGAAATTTCAGTTTGTTGGTGCTGTAAAAACAGCTCAACCGTAAAAAAAATACACCAAATAAAACGAGCAGCTGTGAATTTAAAGATCTTTACTGTGATTTACTTTACAGTATGCTACTGTAATAATACCATGTACTGAAGAAAAAACAGTGGTAACTCATTTCGGTTATTTTGTGTTATGAGACACAAACACTGAGAATATCCAAATACATAATTTATTGAGGAGTAAACCACAATCGCAGACAAACAGGCAAAAGTCAGGCACAAATGAGCCATCCAGATCACAGGCGAAATAGAAAACCCAGAGAACAGGGAAGCAAAACACTAAATAAGACGAGGGAGAAACAGGAACACAATGGCTCTGAAATACAATCTAACAGAAAATCAAGACATCATAAAGAGTCAGTGACCCAGGCTTTATATAGGCAGGTGGAATGAGATAGTGAGCTTCAGTTGAGGGCAATCAGTGATGATGAAACAGGCAGAGGATTATGGGTAATGAAGTTCATGATGGAGTAACCATAGTCAGTGATGGAGTGCCTCCTGGTGGCTATCAAGGGCACTCCAGCTGGTGATCATAACAATTTCATTTGAGGAAACCGTTTGTTCAATCATCATTTAATATTTACTGTGTTATTAATGTGAGCATATTAGTATTATGAACTTATTTCAGGTCTCTACGACGGAAAACATAGAAGAATAGCACATTGCTGTGTTCTGCTAGCCTGGATGCCAGCCGAATTTAGCCCCGCCCACAACATTTTTTGCTCGGGCAATTCGGTCTGGACTCGATCCATAGAGGAGTTATTATGCCTGAACAGAAACTGTTCGGACCAATGAAATCATCAGGGCGGGCTTTAGACGATGATGGACAGATGATCAACAGTAACGTAATCATCCACGTCATCAAAGGCGCTTGGGTTGAATTTGCTCTAATCCTAAACGGAGAACTTGTTCGTATATGCATTCACCTTCACTATTTCTCTCAGAAATGATGATCGTGTTGGGAAGTACTCTGTGTATCCTTAAATTATTTTTGTACAACACTGGCAAAGATCATTTACACTCATCTTTTTCTTCAGCGTGCATGCAGACAGGGTTGCCAAGTTTTTTTGCAATGTCGCAACACAATTGCTACTCAAAACTACAGCCCAAAACAATAGCTTTCCGGGGGGGTTCTCTGGGGAAAAAATGGCGTTTGGGGGGCAAAATATGTAATTCGCAGTCCTGGGTTTATATAATCACATAATTGGAGTCGCTTCAACCCGCGGACATGGAGAAAAACACGGACTTGGCAACACAGTGCAGTTGAGTTCTGTTGACATTTGACAACTAACGTTATGCGTCGCTCCGTTGCTCTGATTGGTTGTGGGTCTATCCAATTGAGGTCTTACCTGGTTCGGTTGAAACACACCCCATAATCACAGCTCAATGGAGCGGTACCAGACTCATATTCTGACTAGAATTGAGTATGACCACGTCAGGCTAGTGTTATGCCAGCTCAGCTATTCATTTCAATTATATTCAGTCATTCCACCGAAACAATGACTTCTGATTGGTCAGAAGTGCACACGTGTGGTGGCGGGAGAGGGGGGTATTAGCCTTGTTAAAAAACAAGAGTTTACATATTAAGAGAGCATGTCAGTTATGATCATGCTGCATTAAATCATGAAGGTAATATACACGTCCTTCTCAAAAAATTAGCATATTGTGATAAAAGTTCATTATTTTCCATAATGTAATGATAAAAATGTAACTTTCATATATTTTAGATTTATTGCACGCCAACTGAAATATTTCAGGTCTTTTATTGTTTTAATACTGATGATTTTGGCATACAGCTCATGAAAACCCAAAATTCCTATCTCAAAAAATTAGCATATCATGAAAAGGTTCTCTAAACGAGCTATTAACCTAATCATCTGAATCCACTAATTAACTCTAAAAACTCTAAGCAAAAGATTTCTGAGGCTTTTAAAAACTCCCAGCCTGGTTCATTACTCAAAACCGCAATCATGGGTAAGACTGCCGACCTGACTGCTGTCCAGAAGGCCATCATTGACACCCTCAAGCGAGAGGTAGTGATGGGCAGACCGAGGCTTCGTGAAGCACTGAAACAGTTGAAGCAAATGTGCCGGAGCTTGAAACAACACCCGACACCCGTCTCCATGACGCCATCTAGTGGTCACTTGCATGTATTGATCTGAAATAACCTTGAAATGACACTTCTATGTTAAAAAAATAGTTTTTAACATCTGTCTGACAACTACTTGGTTTTGTAACCTGTAGCCTCCTTGTTGTTTTTGTCATGAAAATGAAGATTAATAAAATAAATACAGCCACAATGTGTCACAGTTGCTACATTACATGTTTATTAAAAAAGGACTTAACCGACTTTTTTACATATAATTTCTCCAGCCTTTGAAAAATCCTCTCACAAGAGACACATGTTGCTTGCATGCACTAATATTTTTCAGCAAGTACATACAAATGAGTGAAATTTATTGGTGCTTCATTTAGCGGTAGTCACGTGACATGGGTGTGTTGAATCACAGTTCGGAGCAGTGTTTGAAACATCTGCGCTCGATCTCGACACAGCGTCGAAACGTCAGTTTCGCGTCAGCCATCCCTAGCGAGAGGGTAAGACACAGAAAGACATTTCTGAACCAATAGGCTGTTACCAGAGTGCTGTATCAAGGCACCTCAGTGGGAAGTCTGTGGGAAGGAAAAAGTGTGGCAAAAACGCTGCACAACGAGAAGAGGTGACCGGACCCTGAGGAAGATTGTGGAGAAGGACCGATTCCAGACCTTGGGGACCTGCGGAAGCAGTGGACTGAGTCTGGAGTAGAAACATCCAGAGCCACCGTGCACAGGCGTGTGCAGGAAATGGGCTACAGGTGCCATTCCCCAGGTCAAGCCACTTTTGAACAGCGGCAGAAGCAGAAACAGCGGCAGAAGCGCCTGACCTGGGCTACAGAGAAGCAGCACTGGACTGGAGCTCAAATTTTGCATGTCATTCGAAATCAAGGAGCCAGAGTCTGGAGGAAGACTGGGGAGAAGGAAATGACAAAACGCCTGAAGTCCAGTGTCAAGTACCCACAGTCAGTGATGGTCTGGGGTGCCATGTCAGCTGCTGGTGTTGGTCCACTGTGTTTTATCAAGGGCAGGGTCAATGCAGCTAGCTAGCAGGAGATTTTGGAGCACTTCATGCTACCATCTGCTGAAAAGCTTTATGGAGATGAAGATTTCGTTTTCAGCACGACCTGGCACCTGCTCACAGTGCCAAAACCACTGGTAAATGGTTTACTGACCATGGTATTACTGTGCTCAATTGGCCTGCCAACTCTCCTGACCTGAACCCCATAGAGAATCTGAGGGATATTGTGAAGAGAAAGTTGAGAGACGCAAGACCCAACACTCTGGATGAGCTTAAGGCCGCTATCGAAGCATCCTGGGCCTCCATAACACCTCAGCAGTGCCACAGGCTGATTGCCTCCATGCCACGCCGCATTGAAGCAGTCATTTCTGCAAAAGGATTCCCCACCAAGTATTGAGTGCATAACTGAACATAATTATTTGAAGGTTGACTTTTTTTGTTTTAAAAACACTTTTCTTTTATTGGTCGGATGAAATATGCTAATTTTTTTAGATGTCCTTCTGGACAGCAGTCAGGTCGGCAGTCTTACCCATGATTGCGGTTTTGAGTAATGAACCAGGCTGGGAGTTTTTAAAAGCCTCAGGAATCTTTTGCAGGTGTTTAGAGTTAATTAGTTGATTCAGATGATTAGGTTAATAGCTTGTTTAGAGAACCTTTTTTAATGATATGCTAATTTTTTTAGATTTTTTGAGGAATTTGGGGTTTTCATGAGCTTTATGCCAAAATCATCAGTATTAAAACAATAAAAGACCTGAAATATTTCAGTTGGTGTGCATTGAATCTAAAATATATGAAAGTTTAATTTTATGATTACATTATGGAAAATAATGAACTTTTATCACAATATGCTAATTTTTTTAGAAGGACCTGTATATAAGGTAAATCATTCATTAGGAGCAACATCGATAAATACTGGAAAAAAAGTATGCAGATAATAAAGGAAGAGAATATCACAAGATATAAAAAACAGTTACAGTTAGATAATGTAAAAGTAGAAATAGAAGATAACTTATTTACACAAGACAAGTGTTAGGACATACACAACTTAATAACACATTCATTTTAATGAATAAAGTAAACACAGATAAACGTCAGATTCACAAATGCAAAGAAAATGTAAAACAAATTTTGATCAATTGTAGGAAATTTAAGGGAAGAAAGGGAGAATCTTAAAGATGCATTATTGAACTAGGAAGGACATGGGATGTTACTGGTGTATTAGAAGTAGCATTATCAGACTGAAGTTGTTGAGGCTTTAATGAGGTTTATGCAGGAAACTGGTCTTAGTAGAAGAATTTAAGGAAGGGTCAATGAAGCCATGTTTTTGCACACTCCAATATAGTAGGTTGCTGTATGCACCTTTCACGATAGTCTGTTAGCCGCCAAAAAAACGAAAAGAAGAAGAAATCTGAGTCAGTTGGAGAGCGGCGTGATTTTCCCCCCTAAAACCAGTTCAGTGGAAATCCCGCTCTGCAACCAATTTAATTGGCTGAGGTTACAGTGACGGGTAGGTTTAGGGATCAGGGTTGGGTGTAGGCAGTCATTATTGTGACTGGCATGGCCAATGACATGTTTAGAATCGGCTCCAGGGCAGGATTTCCGCTGAACTGGTTTGAGGAAAAAAATCATGCGTCAAATCTGATCTGAATATTTGAAAGATCGGAGGCATCGCGCCGGAGACGGGTTTATTGAGGATGCTGTGTCGATGAGGCAATTTTGGCACGACTAATTTGCCACAGTCTCTGCAGACACTTCAGGGTCATGTGTTGGTCATGTCTGGGCGCAGGTCCACCGTCTGATCTGGATACGGCCCGGATCCGGCTGACTGCCGTAAACCTCGGGATAAACAGAGACACTAACATTAGTGTAGATGCCATTCTTTTTATGATGTAACGAGTACATCAGGTGTTATGGGAAGTGTTCCCGGTCCCGGCTGACCTAGATAAGCAGCCTAACAATCATTTCCTGGTTTGAATAATACAAATTGATAATGTTCTGTGTGTATGCCATAGTAAAGAGATGTGTTTTTAGTCTAGATTTAAACTGACAGAGTTTGTCTGCTTCCCGAACAATGCTAGGAAGACTGTTCCAGAGTTTAGGTGCTAAATAGGAAAAGGATCGACCACCTGCAGTTGATTTTGATATTCTAGGTATTATCAGCAGGTCAGAGTTTAGAGACCGCAGTAGACGTGATGGAGTATAATGTGTTAAGAGCTCACTCAAGTACTGGGGAGCTAAACCATTTAGTGCTTTGTAAGTAATAAGCAAGATTTTAAAATGTATGCAATGTTTAATAGGGAGCCAGTGCAGTGTTGACAGAACCGGGCTAATGTGTTCATACTTCCTGGTTCTAGTAAGAACTCGAGCTGCTGCGTTTTGGACCAGCTGGAGTTTGTTTATTAAGCGAGCAGGGCAACCACCCAGTAGAGCATTACAATAATCTAGCCTTAAGGATCATGAATGCATGTACGAACTGTTCAGCATTTTGCATTGAGAGCATGTGCCGTAATTTAGATATATTTTTAAGATGGTAGAATGCAGTTTTACAGATGCTAGAAACGTGGCTTTCAATAGAAAAATCTCTGAGAAACTGATGAAGCTTCTCAAACTGCTGAGACTGAAATCAAATCACATTCACTTCAATCATCTCAAATCACACACATCATCACTTCACATCATTCATATCAGAGAGAAACTCGGACACCAGACATTTAAAATAAATATAAAAATAAAAATAATCATATTAAAAAGTCATAATTATCTGAATAAATAAATAGTGATCTTAAATGAGTTCAAACGCTACATAGATGTTTTACAAGATAAAATATTTCTTCCACACAAAGTGTAACACCCCCTATGGTTTCAGAGTCAGTACAATGAAAACTTTGTGACTTGTGTAAACTTTGTATATAAAGCATATAAACACTGATAAACATGCTGGGGCAATAACTGTTTAATATAAACTATAACTCAACTCTGATGTGAGTTTGTTTCACATTACTGTAAATTATCTCACTTCCAGTCGCTAACTATTGAAATGTACGATATGTTAAAAACATTTTGGTATTCTGCTGATAAAGACAAAAACTGCTTATCATTTGTTTACCAATTTCTTATAAAGAAAAACAAAATATTTAAAAAACACACGTCTGTTTTTTTTTTTTTTTGATAAGACCTTATATACAGACAAGTAAAACACTGGTGTCACAGTATTGGTGTGGAGCGAATAAAAAAGGCATGAATCATCCCACCTTTCACCTAAAATTGCTACTTATTGTAGTATTCTTACGTTTTGTCACAAACCAATCACATGCCAGCGGCAACGCATGTTGTGTTCTTATTGGCTATAGCACTTGCGAGTGCAGTTTATGTAAAGTATTTAGCCACACAGAGAGGTGTGGTGTGTTTGCTGCCGAAGATATAATACTCATGTCATGGACGTAGAACAAGTTTAATAAATCCTCATTAATAAATCCTCATTTGTAAACGTGCACCCAGAGCCTCCTTGTACACTTCATCGAGCACAAACACAACATGGTGTCAGAAGTGAACGGATTATATGCAAGGATGGAGACCGCTGGAGTTCCTATGCCCACGATGAACTGGGAAGCAACGAATCTGCCCGAAGCATGGCGCAAGTTTCAACAGCACGCAGAGCTGATGTTCAGCGGACCCCTGAAGAAAAAGGGTGAGGATGAGAAATGTAGTTATCTTCTACTATGGGTCGGAGAAAAGGGCCGTGACACTGCTGACGAAGCAAAGATCCTAAAGTCATATTACGACCGATTCACGGCGTATGTGGAGCCCAAATCGAACGTTATATTTGCACGTTACAAATTCCATGAAAAAGGCGCTTCCACCGTGAAACCTTTGAGCAATTTGTGACAGAGCTGCGTCTACTTGTCAAGGACTGTAATTATGCAAACAGTGACGAGATGATCCGAGATCGCATTGTGTTCGGGATACATTCGCCGAAAGTGAGAGAGAAACTTTTGAATGTGGGCTCTGAGCTAACGCTCGAAAAAGCGATAGATGTCGCTAGATCTCATGAGTTGGCACAAGCACAGTTAAAAACCATTTCAAGCAGCATGAGTACTTCACGTGAACATGCAGTGCACGCAATCGCCCGCCACACATCACAGGGCGCTGTTCCAAAACAACATAATGCTAAATACACAAAGAAATACAGTGAAAACCTGCAAACTAGAAATGCTACACCAGTGCACACCAAAGGATGCGGCTATTGTGGAAACAAACCTCACGCCAATCGATCTCACTGTCCTGCAAAAGGAAAAGTGTGTAAAATATGTGGTAAATTAAACCATTTTGCCAAAGTCTGTCGCTCCAGCTGTGAGAAAGCTGTCCATGCAATAAACAATGAAAGTACAGACCAGGTTGAGGAGTGTGATGAGCTGTTTATTGACTCGCTGACACAGGGCAAACAGAGTTCAGACACAGAACAAGTCTATGTGAACATTAAAATAGGTCCAAATCACGAAAATGAAATAAAGTTTAAATTGGACACTGGATCCTCAGCCAATGTCATTCCTCTGTACGTGTACACCAAATTGAACACTCCGTATGCTCTGCAGCCAACATCTCGTCCCCTGTTTGGCTACGGTTGTGAACGTCTGGTGGTGAAAGGGAAATGCGACCTGAAGTGCAAGCACAGAGACATTGAGATGGTGCTGACATTTTATGTAGTCGACAGTTTTGGAGGAGTTTGCAGACATTTTCAAGGGGATCGGACTGTTTCCTGGTGAGTGTACCATACACTTAGACCCGCACGCAACCCCAGTAGTCCATCCACCCAGACGCATTCCTCTCGCATTACGTAATCGTCTTAAAGAAGAGCTTGATAGCATGGAAAGGCAGGGTGTCATCATTAAAGTCACAGAGCCAACCGAATGGGTTAATTCCATGGTCGTGGCCGAAAAACCGCGCACCGGTCAGCTAAGGGTATGTCTGGACCCAAGGGACCTTAACAAGGCCATCAAGAGACCACATTACCCCCTGCCAGTTCTTGAAGATATAACGTCCAAGCTAGCTGGTGCCCGATATTTCAGTGTTCTAGATGCCCGATCAGGCTATTGGGCTATTAAACTCACGGAGGAATCATCGAGATTGACCACCTTCAACACAGTCTTTGGACGCTACCGGTTCCGACGCTTACCCTTCGGACTGATTTCGGCCCAGGATGAGTTCCAGCGAAAAATTGACGAAACGTATGAAGGCTTAGATGGAGTCATGGCCATAGTCGACGACATTCTCATTTATGGAAAGACCAAAGCCGAGCATGATAAACACCTCCGCTATGCTGCAGCGTTCTAGGGAGAGAGGAGTCAAGCTCAATCCAGAGAAGAGCATTATCTGCTCTACAGAGGTGAGCTATTTTGGACACCTTCTCACTGCTGAGGGAGTAAAGCCTGACCCTGCCAAAGTTGCTGCAGTGAGAGACATGGAGCCACCTAAAGACAAAGGAGAACTTGAAACCGTGCTAGGTATGATTAATTATCTCTCCAAATTTGCACCTGGCCTCTCTGACGTCAACGCGCCACTTAGACAGCTCCTGAAGGAGTCAAGTGAGTTCTTCTGGGACGTCCAGCAGGACAAAGCCTTCAAGAAGATAAAAGAACTAATCACATGCGAACCAGGCCCAGTCTTAGCCTATTTCGATCCTCTTAAAGAGCCCAGGTTGCAAGTTGATGCCTCCAAGTACGGGCTTGGGGCAGTATTACTTCAGGATGGAAAACCCATCGCATATGCGTCAAAGTCCCTCTCTGAAAGTGAAATCAATTATGCTCAAATTGAGAAAGAACTCTTCGCCATTCTGTTTGGCTGTAAACGTTTCCATCAATACATCTATGGCCGCCAAGTCATCGTCGAGAGTGACCACAAGCCCCTTGAATCAATCATGCGGAAACCCCTGGCATCAGTTCCCCCAAGGCTTCAGAGGATGATCCTACAGCTCCAGAAGTATAACTTCACCATTGTACATCGACCAGGCAAGGACATCCCTGTCGCAGACACGTTGTCCAGAAAGTCACTATCAGACCAGGATACGAGCCTCAGTGAAGGCATGGACATTCAAGTACATACAGTGTACAGCAATCTTCCTGTCAGTGATTCAAAGATGGAGGACATCAGAGATCAAACCGTAAAGGACCCTCAGTTTCAGATACTGAAACGAGTTATACAAAGTGGTTGGCCAGAAGAGAAGAGAAAATGTCCCATGAGTGTGTCAGAATTCTGGAACCACCGCGATGAGCTTTCGTACTTGCATGGAATAATATTCAAAGGTGAAAAGATTGTCGTTCCCACAAGTCTTCGCCCAGACATGCTGTCACGTATACATGCCAGTCATCTAGGCATCGAAAAGAGCAAGCAGAGAGCCCGTGATATCATGTTCTGGCCTGGGATGGGGAAAGAAATTGAGAACATTGTCAGTGAATGCTCAATCTGCCTTACGTTTCGCCCGTCTAACACCAAAGAACCAATGATCAGTCACAAAGTCCCAGACAGGCCATGGCAAGTAGTGGCTACCGATCTGTTTACCTGGAACAATGAGGACTATCTTGTGACAGTTGACTATTACAGCAGATATTTTGAGTTAGACAAGCTCAGCAGTACAACCTCATCTGCTGTGATAAACAAACTAAAAGATGCTTTTGCACGGCACGGCATCCCGGAAGATGTCATTTCAGACAACGGCCCTCAGTACAGTTCGGGTGAGTTTGAGACATTTGCCAGAACATGGGAATTTACACATACCACCACAAGTCCATACCACCCACAAAGTAATGGGTTAGCAGAGAAATCTGTGCATACTGCTAAGATGATGCTAGAAAAGGCCAAAGCTGACAAAAGAGATCCACACATCAGTCTCCTGGAGTATCGCAACAGCCCTGTCGATGGTTTCAAGTCCCCGGCTCAGCTGTTGATGAGTCGCCGCCTGCGGTCAACCTTACCGAATACCACTCATCAGCTCTTGCCAAAAGTCGTTAGCTGGAAGGATGTCAGAGCAAAAAGGCTGCATAAGCAACAAAATCAAAAAAGCTACTATGACAGATCGGCTAAACCCTTGTCTCAGCTCAAGGAAGGGCAAGCAGTTAGAGTACAAGAGAAAGGATACTGGAAGCCAGCTGTCATCGTCAGAGCAGCCAACACTGAAAGATCATATCATGTGCGTACTACTGCTGGACAGGAATATCGACGAAATAGACGTCACCTTTTGGACACAAAAGATCCTGGAAGCAGCAACTCTGACGATGGTGCTGAGCTATGCGCAACACCAATCCACAGTGAACCACAAAATGACATTGTACACACACCTGCCCATACTGATGAGTTGCCCAAATCCATACAGAACCAGATCCGGACGCCAGATAAAGCCCAGAGTAATTCTGGATCTGTAATTGTACAAGGGTGTAGGCGGATCGCTGCCCTTTCAAAAAAAAAAAAAAAATCTGTTCACACAATGTTCAATGCAGTTTATATGTTATGCAGATGTGACGATCTATTGATATGTGAATACAGGCATTATGATTGTTTATTTCATAAGAAGGGGGATGTAGTATTCTTACGTTTTGTCACAAACCAATCACATGCCAGCGGCAACGCATGTTGTGTTCTTATTGGCTATAGCACTTGCGAGTGCAGTTTATGTAAAGTATTTAGCCACACAGAGAGGTGTGGTGTGTTTGCTGCCGAAGATATAATACTCATGTCATGGACGTAGAACAAGTTTAATAAATCCTCATTTGTAAACGTGCACCCAGAGCCTCCTTGTACACTTCATCGAGCACAAACACAACACTTATCAACTGTAATTTATTTAACTTAACTGTTGTTTAGAGATATACACAAAATAAAGGTGTAGTGTATCCCGCCCATGAGTTACAACTGCAAATGACGTGGTCAGGAAGGCTGTGGACTCTTCTGGACTTCTTTCTCAGGTTTGGATCCAGTATTTTGCATAAATACTAAAGAGACTAATTGGCCACATGACTAGCAATAAATATAAAATTATTGTGTGTCCACCAAAGCCTTTTTAGCCAGCTAAAAAACGCCTGGTGCTCTTCTGAAAACGGCCAGCTGGTGGCGCTTGAAAGCACTTTGCTAGGGCAGCGTTTTTCCAGCTGAGATACTTTGGCTATGATACAGAATATTCACGGCAGTAATGTGGTATCTCATTTTGAAGAATATTACTGAATTTAAAAATGCAGTAAAAATCAGTATTAACTCTTTCAGCGTTTAAAAAAAGTTGCCAGCCACCGCCAGGGTTTTTGACCATTTTCACCAAAATGTAATAGCCCATAGAATATTGTTTTATGAATATCTGAACATGCATATATCAAAAGAAAGAGCTGACCCTCTTCTTTTAAACAGAAAACCTGTTTTATTCTAGCTTCATGCTTTCCTTGTTTTATCAACACTTGAATATGGGTAAGTTTCATAAAAACAACATTTTGAGCAAAAAGCTGAGAAAATCACGTTTTTGTGAAAGACTGCATTCAGATCAGATTCAGAGCAATGATCACACACAGATGGAGTGAGTCCATCAACACCTCTAATGCTTGCACAGTCCTGTAGCTCGTCCTGGGTCCACGTCTCATTCAGTTACATTACATAGTTTTGAATTATATGATGTTTAATGCTGACGATCACGTTATTTTTCATATGCATCTGTTTACATGCGATCACTTGCTTTACTCCGTCTTACTCGCGTGTGTTTTGATCAGGAGATTCTGTACTCATTCAGGAGATGCGTAATAGCGCCCCCTAGCGTATAACAGTGAAAACACGGAAACCCGGAAAATTCTGTGTTTGGCCTGGAAGCGTTTTCTCACAAATAACGGAAAATTCCGTGTTTGGCATTGAAAGAGTTAACCTAACTAAATTAAAATGATTGTTGTTCAGTTGGTGTACAAGTGGGATGATTGATCGGTGTAGTTTTTGTCCCGCCCCTCCTCCACTGTGATTGAACTGCCTGGTAAAAAAAACTACAGTGACGAGCGCTGCCTATTATCCAACAAAAACAAAACAAAACAAAAAAAGACGGGGCAAATCAACTCTTGAAATATTATTATGGTAGGCCTGCCCTGCATAGTGCATAAAAATGCAATGTCATCAGTTTGCTTAAATCAGAACACAGAATGTTCAAATGTTTTACCACCATTTATTGTGGTAGGGAGCAGGTGTAAATTTCTTTCGTACAACATTTTGAAAATACGAACATTTTCATGAATCCGAAAATTTACGTCATAGCGGCTTTACGAACGATTTACACACAAATTCGTTCTGCTCGTGTTTCATGAATGAGGCCCAATGTTTCTATGTTTGTGTTGTGTCTAAACTAGGGCTGTCAAAATTAACGTTAACGCAAATTCATTTTAACGGCACTAATTTTATTAAAAAGTGATTAACGCAGAGCGCATTTTATGTTTGATCTGAGGCCTAGCCCGTAGTTGGAGAAATTGAGAGCAGCCATGGACGTAAAGGATGCAGCAGCAAACAGAAATGGGGAAAGAAAAGGGCTAACATTAACATTTCTATTCTGAAACAAGTGACGTTATATAGCCAATATATTTCGTTCGGTACCCTGGTGCGCTCCCATGACAGCTTTCACATGACCAGTTTTTAATGCGAACCGCGCCCCGTTCTGAACTAAACTGCCAGTGTAAAAACTCCCTTTATTTATATTCTTAAAATGAGACAAATCACTGCTTATTCAGAATTTTTAAGCTTAGGCTTAAGAGACATGAACAAGTTCTTTGAGAAACATCTATGACCTCTGATACATGTCTAGTCTTCATGCTCTGAGTATGGTTTTACTAATAATAAACGTACATTTGCATAAAGCATGCATATTTGCCCATATTACCCATGTTAATTCGAGTATTACAAACTTGAAAAATATCAATTTAAGGTACATTTAGAACTGATAAAAATGTGTGATTAAGTTGCAATTAATCACGAGTTAACTCATGACAATCATGCGATTCAATATTTGTATTGATTGACAGCCCTAGTCTAAACACATGGCTCTCTCTCTGTTTGTGTTGGCCATGTGCTCCTGTCCTGCCTCCTTGTTTCCCTTTACCACACCCTCCCGTTTAGTGTTTGTCTAGACCTCGTTAACTTGAGTGTGTTCACCTGTTTCTCATGTGTTCCTTCCCTTTATATTGTGCTCCTTTCCTCATGTTCTCTGCTGGTTTGTTGCTTGTGTCATGATGTGCAACTGTGTTATTTGTGCGCAACTGTTTAATTGCTTTGTGAACAGGCTTTAGTGGATTCGCTCTGATTTGCTTTGGTGTTCATGTCTTGTCGTTTGCTCAGTCATCTCTCACCTCCAGTCTCCGGTCTGTTTCCTGTTCGAGTTGGATTATTCTCTGTTCTGGTTTTACTGAGAACCAGCTCTGCTCGAATCAGCAGATACATCCCATTGCAGTCTGCTCGTTACCAAGGCCAGATTCCTGCTTAACATCTTATCTGTCTACTCCTCCTTGCTGAATTGAATTTGTCAATAAATAACTGTTTGGTTATTAAACTTGTGAAACTCATTCTGCGCTTGAGTTCTATTCTTCACAGCTCCGTGACATTACATCCCTGTATTTCTGAAAAAGACTCTGGGGTTTATAGATTCAGGATGAGTAGGGATGGGTGATACCACTTATTTAGTTTTCGACATGATACAGAAGGCCAGTATTACCGATATTGATACCGATACAATACTTTTAAACAAAACTTTTTAGTAAAAATACCCACATAACATTACAGGTGCTGGTCATATAATTAGAATATCATCAAAAAGTTTATTTATTTCACTAATTCCATTCAAAAAGTCTAACTTGTATATTATATTAATTCATTATTACACACAGACTGATATATTTCAAATGTTTATTTCTTTGAATTTTGATGATTATAACTGAAAACTAATGGAGTCGATCAGTCTGTGGCACTGCTCAGGTGTTATGAGATCCCAGGTTGCTCTGATAGTGGCCTTCAACTCTTCTGCATTGTTGGGTCTGGCATATCGCATCTTCCTCTTCACATAAAAAGGAAATGCTAAATTTACTTTCATCAGAGAACATAACTTTGGATCACTCAGCAGCAGTCCAGTCCTTTTTGTCTTTAGCCCAGGCGAGACGCTTCTGACACTGTTGTTCAAGAGTGGCTTGGCACAAGGAGTGCGGCAGCTGAAACCCATGTCTTGCATACGTCTGTGTGTAGTGGTTCTTGAAGCACTGACTCCAGCTGCAGTCCACTCTTTGTGAATCTCCCCCACATTTTTGAATGGGTTTTGTTTCACAATCCTCTCCAGGGTGCGGTTATCCCTATTGCTTGTACACTTTTTTCAAGCCAGCCTCTTTTGCGATGACCTTTTGTTTCTTGCCCTCCTTTTGCAAGGTGTCAATGGTCGTCTTTTGGACAACTGTCAAGTCAGCAGTTCCCCATGATTGTGTAGCCCAGTGGTTTTTAAACCTGTCCTGGAGGCACCCTAGCCCTGCACATTTTGTATGTCTCCCTTGTCAGACACACCCAATTTAGTTCTTGCAGTCTCTACTAACGAGCTGATGAGTTGAATCAGGTGTGATAAATGAGAGAAACACAAAATGTGCAGGGCTGGGGTGCCTCCAGGACAGGTTTTTAAACCACTGGCGTAGCCTTTGCATGTGTTTTGAGTTAATTAGCTGATTAGAGTGAGGCACCAGGTGTCTTCAATATTGAACCTTTTCACAATATTCTAATTTTCTGCAGTACTAAATTTGGGATTTTCCTTAGTTGTCAGTTATAATAATCAAAATTAAAAGAAATATACATTTGAAATATATCTGTCTGTATGTAATGAATGAATATAATATACAAGCTTCACTTTTTGAATGGAATTAGTGAAATAAATCAACTTTTTGATGATATTCTAATTATATGACCAGCACCTGTATATTTGAAAGGCATTCAGTATGCCTTAATTGCAACTTATAAGATATATATATTTTTTTCACATGGTTAAAATGTTTAGTTGTAGTGGTATCAATGAAAATATACAAATACTAGTTGACCTGCAGTCACTGCCAGTGACAGGATGTCCCACATAAAACATTGTGTGATTTCTAATCGTCTTCTAATCTCTAATTAAATAAGCGTGTTGTTTATTGATCTGTTGTATGAAGGCATGAGAGTGTGAGTGTTGCCAGTCATGGGATCATCGCAGTGCAATCACAGCCACCGCTCTGATATTCAAGGGTTAGTTCACCCAAAAATGAAAATTATGTCATTAATGACGCACCAGATAACATGTCAGCAGCGTCACTGTGGACTCGTGAATGCAGATTGAAAACAGACCTGGAAGAGAAGACAATGCTGAATAAAGTCGTAGTTTTTGTTATTTTTGGACCAAAATGCATTTTCGATGTCTCAAAAAATTCTAACTAACCCACTGATATCACATGGACTACTTTGATGATGTTTTTATTACCTTTCTGGACATGGACAGAGTACCGTACATAGATTTTCAATGGAAGGACAGAAAGCTCTCTGAATAAATATAAAATATCTTAAACTGTGTTTCGAAGATGAACGGAGGTCTTACGGGTTTGGAACGACATTAGGGTGTGTCATTAATGACTACCCTTTCAGCTCAACATCACTATCAATCATGAGATATGGATTAAATATTGGAAACATGATGAAAGCAGGAAGATCCAGACCTACAGGAGTGACGTTTACTGACTATTGACTTCTAAGATCCTCAGAGAGGAAGAACAATAGAAGAATGGAAAGAGTGTGTGAGTGAAGGAGTTTGTGAATGTGTGTAGATGTGTGTTAGTTACAGGATCAGAGAATGACACCGTTCCTCTGTCATAGTCCAGACACACTCTCACACGATCAAGCTTCTGTCTAACACGAAAACCATAACCTGAATACAGTCCGAACTGATTATACTCCACACCCCAGACATCAATGACAAAGAAACCTCCTCCCTTCCTCTGGTTTGATGCTGTAGTTACTCCAAGAATCCAGACTGAACACTCTTTAACCTGCACATCCCAGCTGTGTGTTCCTGAGTTAAAACCCTCTGAACCCAGAACACAGAGACACCAGTCAAATCTCTCTGGATTATCAGGAAGAGGTTGATCGTTCCATATCTCACACTGGTCAGATCATCAGACAGGACGAGCCATGGATGAGCCGTGTTTGGATCCAGAATCACAGGAGCTGATGAGACACAATTAACAGATGCTGTTATTCTGATCTTCATATCATGATATGATTATTATGAATTAAGATCCTGTTGATCAAACACATGATGATCTCTGTCAATGCTGTTATTATTGTTCAGGGGAAGGTTACTTTGGAAATGCAATAAGTTACAGATGTGATATACAAGTAATGCTAGTTAGAATATGATTGCTTTTTAATAGTTGGAAAGCTAACTGTTATATTTGTTAGCTTTTCTGATTTCTGGATTAAATAATTGTTTACATTTCCAGCACTGTAACACATTTTTATCACTTATGGTGGCAACTCTCAGACGGGCTGTAGCCTAATGGTTTGGCAATGTGGATCGATGTGATTGATGACGTGATGTGCTGCAAACTCAAACAAGAGAGCCAATCAAAAGCATCAGAATAGCATCGCTTTACTAATCAGCCGGAGACATCATGCACATCAAAAATGTGCAAAGCAACAAATTAATATTATTCAACATATTGTAGCCCATTGAGCCTTTCCTCTATAACCCCCAATTAGCCTCATTATGAATGTAACTCATCATGCCCAAATGTGTCAGGTCTGTGCCAGAAGACAATTCAGTCGATGTTTACAGTCAGCACTTAAAATCATAAAGGCCCAGATTCACAGACAGGGCTTAAATTAAAGGGGTCACGAATTGAGAAATCAACTTTCCCTTGAGCTGGATATGTAAAAGGTCACCTTAATATGAGAATATCCTGTAAGTTTCAGAGCTTCCCTGTTAGTCAAAAACAAAAGCTAACGATCGATCTGTGAATGTTCTTACCTGTGACGTCAGAGTGCAGTGGTACAGCCTGATTCTGTAGCCCCGCCCACTGACATGTTAGATAAATAACTTAGAGCTACGTGGAGCTAAACCAGATTGAACTTCCAAGCAATAAAGATTATGGCATACACTCACCTAAATGGATTATTAGGAACACCATACTAATACTGTGTGTTTGACCCCCTTTCGCCTTCAGAACTGCCTTAATTCTACATGGCATTGATTCAACAAGGTGCTGAAAGCATTCTTTAGAAATGTTGGCCCATATTGATTGGATAACATCTTGCAGTTGATGGAGATTTGTGGGATGCACATCCAGGGCACGGCTCCGTTCCACCACATCCCAAAGATGCTCTATTGGGTTGAGATCTGGTGACTGTGGGTCCATTTTAGTACAGTGAACTCATTGTCATGTTCAAGAAACCAATTTGAAATGATTGAGCTTTGTGACATGGTGCATTATCCTGCTGGAAGTAGCCATCAGAGGATGGGCACATGGTGGTCATAAAGGGATGGACATGGTCAGAAACAATGCTCAGGTAGGCCGTGGCATTAAAACGATGCCCAATTGGCACTAAGGGGCCTAAAGTGTGCCAAGAAAACATCCCCCACACCATTACACCACCGCCACCAGCCTGCACAGTGGTAACAAGGCATGATGGATCCATGTTCTCATTCTGTTTACACCAAATTCTGACTCTACCATCTGAATGTCTCAACAGAAATCGAGACTCATCAGACCAGGCAACATTTTTCCAGTCTTTAACTGTCCAATTTTGGTGAGCTTGTGCAAATTGTAGCCTCTTTTTCCTATTTGTAGTGGAGATGAGTGGTACCCGGTGGGGTCTTCTGCTGTTGTAGCCCATCCGCCTCAAGGTTGTGTGTGTTGTGGCTTCACAAATGCTTTGCTGCATACCTCGGTTGTAACGAGTGGTTATTTCAGTCAAATGTGCTCTTCTATCAGCTTGAATCAGTCGGCCCATTCTCCTCTGACCTCTAGCATCAACAAGGCATTTTCGCCCACAGGACTGCCGCATACTGGATGTTTTTCCTTTTCACACCATTCTTTGTAAACCCTAGAAATGTAAACCTTGTGCGTGAAAATCCCAGTAACTGAGCAGATTGTGAAATACTCAGACCGGCCCGTCTGGCACCAACAACCATGCCACGCTCAAAATTGCTTAAATCACCTTTCTTTCCCATTCTGACATTCAGTTTGGAGTTAAGGAGTTTGGACCACACCCCTAAATGCATTAAAGCAACTGCCATGTGATTGGTTGATTAGATAATTGCATTAATGAGAAATTGAACAGGTTGTTCCTAATAATCCTTTAGGTGAGTGTATTTCAAATATGCCATTAGCTTCCTGCATGGTTAAACTTTATTCTTAATCAATATATCCAGCTCACGTGGGTAAGACAATGCATTTGTTCGCTTGATTTCACCATACTCGTTTGTAAACAAGAGACTGGATTTGCAGACAGAATTAGATTTTAAAAAACGATGCTGTGGCTTCTGGATCCAACGGGAATGTTGCAAAAATTATTTGAGTAAAACAATTTTTATACGTGATTGATAGTATTGCATTGTTACAGATCGTTTGATATCTACTGATTATGTGTACATGTCTAACTAAACATAACTTCCACACAGTCACAGGCTGTGTGTTCATGTGTGTGTGTGTGTGTGTGTGTGTGTGTGTGTGTGTGTGTGTGTGTGTGTGTGTGTGTGTGTGTGTGTGTGTGTTTGTGTTAGTTATGCAAGGTTTGCGGTTATATCCACCGATTGGGCCGGCCAAGAAATAAAATAATAGAATTCAAATTATTTGTGGCTGGATGAGAGAAATCGTTGTGTTTGTTTGATAAAGACTTTTTGCGAGCCCTGTGGGCAAATCATTCCAGTTGTCACATTGGAAGGTTTCAAAACAATTCCTCACGTGTAATGACGGAGGAGCCGAAGCTCATTATAATATGCAAAACTGTTATCCAATCATAGCAGTGGGCGTTTACTTCCAAGTCTTCAAAATATAGCGTTTCAAGAGCTAGGCTAAAAACCAGGGTCGACCCCCAGTTCATGACCCTTAACCCAGTTCATGACCCCTTAAGCCAGGATTAGGCCTTTAATTAGGACATGTATAAACATACCATAGAAAAAAAAAACCTGGAAATTAATGGCAGCCATTGACATCCAAAGTATTTTTTTCTACTATAGAAATCAATGGCTTTCTTTTAACCAACATTCATTAAAAGATCATCTTTTGTGTTCAGCAGAAGAAAGACACCCATAGGGTGAGTAAATGATGACAGAATTAAATTTAAAGATTTGGCCATGACTATAGCATTCGGCAAAAAAAGGATAGCTGGGCTCGCACGTCCGATTTTAAGGAAGTGGGGGTGATGGTGGAAGTGACGTATATGCCTGTAAAGCCGTCAAATTTTGTAGTTCTTTTTTTTCTCAGGTTACTACCCGAAGTTTAAAAGTATGATTAAAAACGATACAGACCCCCTCAGGCTATGGCAGACGTGTCATTCAACCTATTGTAAGTCAATGTATCATCACAAGAGTCTCGAAAATATATTATGAAGGTTGAAAAGTTACCTAGTGCTGCTTTAAGATTAACTTGTTATTTGAATGCTATGTATTTTCACAGGAAATGAACTGAGATTTATGTAATGGTCTATGGTCATAGCTCAGAGGTGTTATTCCTTTACATGTTTAGCTCAACACTCCTGTCCTGCCTGAAGTGTTCACTGATCCTAATGCCCGTGATCAGCTGCTTCAGGTGTGTTTAAGGCTCGAGATAAACTCGATGGGAAAAAGCAGACACACTCTCTTTTGATATTGAATGATTAATAGATTTCAGAAAACTAGAATAAATATACAGAATTTAACGGTACTATAATAATAGTTTGAAAATTTTGTGTTGAGCAACTTTTTTAAAGTGATCATATTGTGATTGGTATATTAACTTGAACGTGACTGTATGTATGACAACTGAATTGACATTACGCTTTATTTTCAGATTTCAGAGAACCCAAAGGAAAAGATGCAGTTGTCTGATGCAACCGTTGGACCACCTGTCGTTATAACATCAGACTTCTGAAACAAATTTTATTTTTAAAGGTTGTAACGCTTTTGTCAGGTAATCCCGGAAAATATACCGGAAATATCACTTTTGTAATGTTGAATCAATGATATTATCATTGATTTGTGGTTAAAATATCAGTATTACTTTAACATTAACTGAGGGTGCAAGAGTGATGCTAAAGCAACATCACATTGTAACGTTAATTTAAAGTAATTGGCGTGGACGCATCAATATTGTTTCAATGATTACATGCTATCTGGGTATCTATCTTCAGCAATCAGACTCACTGTTGTGGACGATGTCCAGCATCTTCTTCCAGACTCTGAACGGCAGGTTGCCCAAGTACCGTGGCACATCAATCAAAGCTCCAGAAGTCATCTGTGGATCCGGCTGTGAGATCTGGACTCTGGAAGAACATTCAGGAGTCAGAACTGCAGTGGCTTTGGATCAGAACCAGAGAGACCAGAGACCGGAGCAGATCACTCACCTTTCCTTTAGGACTGGAAACTCCTGCAGAACAAACACACCATTTATCCTCAAGAACTCAGAACCAATGATCAACCAATGATCAGAAATCAGACCTTCAGAAAGCAGACGTCACTGGCTTTCATCATCTTCTCCATGTCTTTGATTGTGTGTGAAAGAGTTGAGATGTGTGTGTACATCTTCTCCTGCTTCTCCTTCATCATCTGCTGCTTCTGCTCCTCTTCCTCCCTCAGTGCAATGATTGTAGCTTCTTCTTCATCTCTGAGAAACTGATGAAGCTTCTCAAACTGCTGTTTAATCTGACGCTCAGTGTGCTTAGCCTGAGACTGAAATCAAATCACATTCACTTCAATCATCTCAATCCACACACATCATCAACACTTCACATCATTCATATCAGAGAGAAACTCGGACACCCGACATATTATGGATCCAGAAGCTATGGAAGCCCATTCTCGCCACATAAGAAAAAAAAAATCTAAATGATGAAATACTTAAATCATAATTATGAGATAAAAAGTAAAATCATGACATAACTAAGTTGAAATTATGAGCAAACGCACTCTTGAGAGGATTTTAAGCACAAGCTTCAGGGCAGAAAGACCAGAATGGTGGCAGCTTTCACTGAATACTTTATTATTACAAATTAAACATAAATTAATTTAATATTTCATATGATATATAATATGATCAAAACCAAGCACGCAAGCAAATCAATAAAATTCATTCTCAAACTAAATCTTGCATTACACCATATTGTGGTGTCATTATTGAAATAGGATCCCCAGAACAGCGCCACCCTCAGGTGACTGTATGTACAGATCATACTGGACATGTCATTACTAGATTAAAGGAGAACTCCGGGAAATTTTTAAGTTAATCTTGATCGTTATACCTTTGTGAGTACTGTCTATATGGAAAAAAAAAAAGAACCAGATTATTCCTTGCAACACGGAGCTATTACAGTTAATGGCCAGAGCTCCCACTCAGCTAAAATGGCAGTTATGGGGGCATATACATAAAGAGTGTCTTTGTGCCTCTTAACAGACACAAAATGTCTGTCCAACATGAACAGGGCCCTTACATGACAACGAGATGCGTTTGGCAACTTAGCCATTGTTTAAGTTCAACTAAATAATGTTTTCATATCAGAGAGAAACTCCGAAACTCAACATATAACGGATCCAGAAGCAGACGCTGCTCATCATTTACAGAAATAATTCACTTAAATATATCAAATCATAACTGTATATATAGTGTGATGAAAATGACTCTCGACTGTGTTTCCTTACCTTGATGTGTTGAGCTGCTTTCTCAAACTCTCCTTTAATGTTTTCATTACGTTTAAGTTTCTTCTCTAAGGACTTCAGTGCTGTATTGAGCTCCTCCTAGAATTGAACAAAAACTACTTCACCACTAAATGTGTGTGCACTACTAAGTATGAGTTACCATTGCACTGTGTCACTTTAATTTGAAACAAGAGACATTTGTCTTACCTTATATGATGAGACCACTTCACTGATGGGTCTGAATGTGTGACTGACGTGTTTCTGTGAATCTCTGCACACTAAACACACCGGCTGTTCGTCCTCCAGACAGAAGAGTTTGAGTTTCTCACTGTGTAAACTGCACATCTCCTCAGACTCCGATGAGCGCATCTCATTTCTCTTCTTCAGGAACGACTCACACAAGTTCTTTAACACAAGATTAGTTGGAGGATTGTCTCTTGAGGATCTTCTCCTGCAAACGGGACACTCCTGAGTTTTCTTGGTTCTCCAGAAATGTTGAAGACAGTCTTTACAGACACTGTGACTACATGATAAAAGAACAGGAACCTTGAAGATTTCACAGCACACGGGACAAGAAAGCTCTTCAGCAGAAACATATAGTGAAGCCATTCTCACTGTTTGAGCTCCAGCAACACAAACTTTACTTTCACTTTCTGAACGACATTTTTAAAAAGGAATCACATTGAGAATCAAAAGGATCTGCTGTCTGTCCAGAAACAAACTTCTTCTTGAAAGGGTTTCTCTTCAGTCTTCACTGAACGCTATTTCTTTATTGCTTTTGTTAAGACAGAAGAACATCAATATGGCAGAAAAGATAAATAATGAGTCTGTCTCTTTCTGTAAGTGTTGTAAGAGGGTGGAGTTTATGATCACATGAGTCAAAGAACAACATCAGGATTTCTTCAGGGTAAATATGAACAAAACTTTCAAACCCTGAATCAAACACTAAATGACAATGAGTATTTTTACTGTCAATATTTGTGTTTTTTCAAAGACACTTTGTGTTTTATTTATTGCTCTTTATTTGTACATTGTTTATTTGTTCAAGTATCCAATGAAAAGACTAATCAGACAAGCTGAAACTGGTCAATTGCCATTTAATATTTATACTGTGTTATTAATGTGAGTATATTATTACTAAAACTTTGTGAATTTGAGTCCACAAAAAAAGACTGTTTCTTAAAATAAAGTAAGTGTAACGTTATACTCCATGGAAGACGAAGATGATGATAATAATAGAACAAGATTTATTAAGTAACTCAAAACAGAAATCCAAACTACCAAACAGTGTGCATGGAACAAATAGTGTACTAAACAAACTACACAAACAATACCGGACAATGAATGAGGAACTTAAATGCACAGTGATGATGAGACAATGACGAACAGCTGTGATAATTAATGAGTGTCCATGACAACTAACAAATGGTGGGAAACTAGGAAAAATGGAAACAGGTGACTGACAAAAGGAAACTAAAAGTCCTTGAAAATGAAACAGACAGAACATATACATGACATTACGCCCCCTCATGGAAGAGAAAAGGGAAAACAAAAGAGGTAAGGGATGGTGGGTGTTTGGGAGGTGGGCAAGAAGGCGAAGGGCTGGTAAACGTAGATAGATGGTTGTAGCCGCCATTGAGGAGCTGATGGGAGAGATCATGGAGGCGATGATGGTGGGAAGAATCATGGAGGAGATGATGGTGGGACGGCCCATGGAGGAGTGGATGTTGATAGAATCCAGGGAATGGACAGCCAACGAGATCCCAAAGTGACCCAGGAGATGGCCATGATGGAAGCGACTCAAGGTGGCAGTGATGGAGGGAGGAGCCAAGGTAGTCCTTTGAGCATGACTGACGGAGGCGATGCAGGGAAATGGTGTGGCCCAGGCGACGTCTCATGGACTGAGAGACCCAGTGACAATGACGGACCGTGAGACCAAGGCAGAGAGTGGCAGAGGTGGAACCAAGGAGCCGAATGACCAAGGTGATGCCGGTGTGACCCTGGTGGAACCTGAGGAGCCCGATGGAGCTGTAGGGGTAGAGGAATGGAGCGTAGCCGACAGCCTGGAAGTCCATGGCAATGGTGGGGTGATGACTGACCAGTGCAAAGCTGGTGGAGCCAAGGGGACAAGGAGCCATCGCAGAGATCTGGGCTGCAAGGCAGGGCTGATGGTAAAGGGCTGACCTAGCCAGCAAATGCAAAGCCAAGGGAACGGCTGGCTTCGGTGGAGCGTGCAGAAGAGGAAGACTGGGTGTGGATGAAGGATATGTGAAGGACAGGGATGGTGGTGATGACAAACCCTCTGTGAAGGACAGGACTAGTGGCAAAGTCAAATTAGGGCTGGACAGGACCAGCAGTGGCAACGAGGGCTGAGGAGACGAACATACATTTATTCAGGAACGGACCAGCGACACAGAAGGTTTGTGGGTGGGCCATACAAAGCGACCGCAGATGTCATATGCCCCATGCTCCACGATCCTCTGAAATAGTTTCAGTGGAAACGCTGTCCTAACCTTGAACAAATTCAAGCAGTTTAGCACTGACTGAGCAGCCTCATGAGGCACGCTGTCATGTTGACTGAGTCCAACTCCACATAGAGAAAAGAGAATCTCTGCACAGTGGAGAGTTTGCTCTTCTCCCAGTTGCCCAGGAGCACAAGATGGCTGAGCACCAGGTCCGTGTGTTCGCACAACTGATCTCATGACTGGGTCAGGATAAGCCAGTTGTAAAGAAACTTGAGGATGTGAATACTCACCTCCCTCAGAGGGGTATAGGCAGCCTCTGCGACCTTTGTAAAGATGTGGGGCGACACCCCAAAGGGAAGACCTTGTACTGATATGTCCGTCTATTGAACGCGAAACACAGGAACGGTCTGTGTCGAGGGAGAATTGAGACATGAAATTACACATTCTTAAGATAGATCGTTGCAAACCAAACTTGTGGGTGAACACATTTGAAAATGCATTCAAAAATATATTTCTGTGTTAGCATCTTGAACGGAAGCTTGTGAAGGGCCTGATTGAAGAAACACAGATCAACAATCCACTGTAACCCACCACCTTTCTTGGTTACAATGAAGTAGGGGCTGTAAAACCCCGACCTCATGTCGGCTGGAAGGACAGACTCTATGTCCAGGAGTGGGGTCTGAGTGTGTGGTGCAACAATTACCTGGCTCTACGGTTCCCATGAGGGAATGGCAGGAGACACGTGAGAAGGCATCACATCCTTGAACCATAGATTCCTGCTTACTGGCGATAGAAGAGGGGGTTGAGAGGGGCAAGAGTTGCTCACTGTCAACCGAGCCCTCTTGGGACCCAGAAATTAAGGAAATTGCTCTTTTGTTAAAATTGTGGGTACAAAAAATAAACTCAACAAAGGCACGTACTGCACGTATTCAAGCAGCAACTGCACACTTCACCTGGGCAATCTCCACGTACCCTTTGGCTGCCATCATTGAGGAGGAGGGTGCGGATGGCTGCGGGCAGAAAAATCAAGCATATTGCATTAGTTCTGGCAGGTCACGTTAGTCAAGCTCACATCCGCTGACTGTCAGCTGATAATGTCTACCTAATGGAATACGACGTCTATCATAGCATATAAGCTCCTTCAGTAATATCAGCAGATATTGTGTTCTCCAGAGCTCATTTAATGGTGAATCCGGAGGGTGACATCGCATCATCTCACTAGGAATTATGCAATCGGGATTTAGAGAGGAATTAGTTTCCCACATGGATTTCACCTCAGTTTCATTCAAGTTTGCGAACATCACAATATATTGTTGACATGGACTCGCTGAAGTTTACTAATAAAGCCTAACTGAACCAAGAACAATTCAGATGAGATCTGCACTCGCGTCCACATATCAAGGATATCAAGAGAAGATCAAACATCCATGTAACACCCACGTAATCATTCCTAAATGTCTACACAAAGCTAAGTTATTTTTTATGCTCTTTCCTAAAAGCTATCAGGGTAGGCTATTGGCAACAGGCTCGTTGCTAAGGCCATCCGTGTTGCTTAGGCTTCTAGTCATTTCAGTAAATGCTTGTGCTAGGCTATGCGATCATATTAGCAAATGGCAAATGTGCATTAAATCTTTTGACATTGGCAACTTGCTTGTTGCTGCAACATGCTATGACTTAATTAAACTTGAGTCAGGTTGCTTTGGTTTGTTTTCTTCACTGCACGTATTCAAGCAGCTGGCAGTAATAGACAGGAAACGATTCACTGAGTCAGCTCAGTGTTTATTTTGATTCTGTTGTCTGTATGTTCATTCCTAAAATGATAGTTGATCCTGAAAATGTGTGTTCTTCAAAGCTGTAGTGCTATTGGCAAAAATTCTTGCACTTAAGTTGTAGTGTTATTATAAACAGGCTGTTCTTAAAGAGTTTAGTGTTATTATAAACATGCTGTTCTTAAAGCTGTAGTGCTATTAGAAACACGCTGTTCTTACAGCAGCAGTCATTCATTGCAAAGTCTTGTTTGCCCCGGTTGCATTTCTGAGCGTTATTTTCCCTTGTAACCACATTACGATTAATTATGAATAATTAAACATACATATACACAATTCCCTATTGAGCTAATTTAATTTAATAACATATGTAGCCAAGTCGTTACAATGCTGTTCTTAAAGCTGCAGTCCTATTAGAAACATGCGTGTTCTTAAGCTACATAGTTGCTATGGAAGCAGGTGCGTTGACGTTTTATAGTTTGCTTTTGAAATAGGTTGTTAACTCCAAATGCTATTGGAAACACGCTTGGTCTTTAAGCATAGTTGCCATTTGAAACATGTTAATTCTAAAGGCTATCTGGTTGCTATTGGAAACATGCTGGTCTTAAGCTATAGTTGCTATTGGGCACACATCATATTGCACATGCTATGTAATGTTAGCAACATGCTTGTGGCTTTAGCTTATCTAGAATATTAATAACATGCTGTGCTTAAATACACACCGCAGGTACGTTTCACTGCAGACGTCTCTTATTCAACACTAACAACACAATGGCTTAGTGATCCAATAAGGCAGTGCAGAGTAATGGGGGTCATCGCCTTCTCCTCCAGCAGATGGAATTACCCTGACAGGAGCAGAATCATGATCATGAATGAGGAAACACTGTATTTCATTGCTAGCTGCACATTGTATTTACATAGATATGTTGCTGCAGAGTCTATGTCTCCCAGGCAGACTACTTGTTTAGTTTCTTTGATTACAACATCCATGTTGTATCAGATTTAGCTGGGTAAGTGGTGTAAGCTTGCCCAAATAAATGGTAAATGGTAAATGGACTGCATTTATATAGCACTTTTAACAGACCCATGGCCATCCAAAGCGCTTTACATATTGCCTCACATTCACCCATTCACTCTCTCATTCACACAACGACGGCGGTGTCAGCCATGCAAGGCGCCATCCAGCTCGTCGGGAGCAGCTGGGGTTAGGTGTGTTGCTCATGGACACCTCGACACTTGGTCAGGTGGAACCGGGGATCGAACCACCAACCTTCCAGTTTGTAGACAAATATGCAAATATGTCCTTTTCTGCTGCAGCTTGTGATGCTGCTTCTCCCATAAGACTGGAAGAAAAAAAAAGGGGCCATTTAGATTTTTGCATCAGTCGTACGGAAATCAAGGCTTGCTACAACTCCTCATCTAAGGGTCCTGAATACAGAGTCAAAAACAGGTAAGACACCGAGCAAAACATAGTGCAGATATATAATATCCACGTTACATGAAGTGATCCACTGACAACAAGAGATAGACACAGCTGGGTATATAAAGGGTAGAGGGAACAAGTGACAGGTGCGGGAGATCAGCTCGTGATCAAGCTAATTACTCCAATCACAACAGCATAGAACAAACAACAGGAAGAGCCGGTATCACACCCTGAACCTGTGACAGTTCTGTTTTGGTAGGGTTATTGCTGCTCTCCCTGCATGGATGCGCAGGAGTTCTTGCCCAGAACAGAACCATACCGCCAATCCAAACTGTATGCTAATAGTCAATCAATCATCTTTGACGATAGTAGTCCTGACAGAAAGGTGCCTTCCATGACTTTGTGACCTCCACATGAACTTTTGGGAAGAAAGGCAACACTGTTTAGCAACACCCGCCCTGAGAAACTAATCATCCAACCTTGAACATTAGGGACACGGTGGAGGGTTCCACTCGAGCAGCCCAGGAAAGTACTCTTATAGAGATTGCACATTGTGCAAAGTTCTCCCAGGAAGGTGACCACCACTGACGCACCGGCACACCAACACTTGGTGAACTTCTTCCTGTTTCTCTTTACCACACAAGAGATGAATGCAGAGCCAGAGTCCTGCACAGGTCCTGTTTGGTAAACCTGCATCCGCAGTACTTAACAGTACTCCCGACCCATTATTGGACAGCAGCACTAATTTAAAGGGGGTGATGCTTTTTCACGGGTGTAATGCTATATGCGAGCGCACTCTTTGACCAAAGCGAGAGAGCGATGTTTTGCGGTGTTTTGTTGGGAGTCAGGAAGGGAAAAATCTGTAATGTCTAGTGTTTTGGTTTTGTTTCATGTTCATGTTTTATGTTCTTATTTTGTTATGTTCAATGTCGTGGTTCCTGTTGTCATGTGATTCCATTGTGCCCTCATGTGATCATGTCATGTGCTTCCCTAGTCTCTCGTGTCATGCTGTCATTGGTTTATTTAGTCATGTGGGTTCTTAGTTCAGTTCTGTCATTGGTTTATTGGTTTGATTGTTCACAAGTGTATATTTAAGCCCTCATGTTTGCCATGCGGCTTTGTCTAATTTTGTCCATGTAACCCATTGTTTGTTGAGTTGTCAAGTCGTGCTATGTTTTAGTTCAATCTGTTCAAGTTCAAGTCTACTCTGGTTTAAGTCATGTTTTAGTTTGGTTTGTTTTATATTTGTTCACGTTTTGATTAATAAACTGCACTTGAGTTCATCTACACTCGCATCCAGTAGACATTGTTACACTACCCTTCTGGAAAAGTATATAGCTACACCTCAAGTTACTATCAAAAGGTAGACATTGTCACAGTGACATTGTTATAAATAACTGAAAAATTGTTAATAAAGAATGTTATAAGTAAATCATTTGCGGTTTAGAGAGAATAGTTTAGAGAGGAGAGAGAATGCCTAAGAGCTGGAGGACTTAGTCTCTACTGTGGTGGAATGGGGCATTTCCTCAACAACTGCCTAGTAAAAGACCAAGTCCGATAGTAGAGCTGAGGCTACTGTCGGGCGGTTACAGGTTACAGGCAATGAAGAAAAACATTTCTGATTCTCTAGCATCCAAGTTCATCCGCCCTTCCTCTTCTCCGGCGGGGGCGGGGTTCTTTTTTGTGGGTAAGAAGGATGGTTCTCTGCGACCTTGCATTGATTACCAAGGGCTGAATAACATCATCTTCAGCCTTTGAGAGGTTGCAGGGAGCATCCATATTCACAAAATTGGACTTGCGTAATGCATATCATTTGGTTCGCATAAGGGAGATGGAAGAATGGAAAACAGCGTTTAACACCCCCAGGGGCCATTTTGAATACTTGGTCATGTCCTTCGGCCTGTCCAACTCTCCTGCTGTTTTCCAAGCACTCGTCAATGACGTCCTGGGAGACATGGTAGATCAGTTTATTTATGTCTCCCTGGAAGACATACTGAGTTTTGATTTTTCACTTTCGTACCACCCGGGTTCTAAAAACATCAAACCCGATGCTTTATCTCGCATTTTTGACCGATCCAACCGCCCCTCTACTCCCGAGTGCATTTTTCCCGAGACTCATTATCTCCACACTCACATGCAAGATCGAATCGAAGGTCAAGATGGCCTTAGAAGGGGTAACGCCCCTTAACCACCGAGTCGATTATTCGTGCCAGAGGGGTTATGGTCCGACTGGTCTGATGGGGTCATTGTTCCAATGTAGCATGTCATCCGGAAGTCAGTCGGACCAAATTTGTGGTTATGTGGCGCATGGAAAAGGAGGCGCAAATGGCATAATTAAAATGCTAATAATATTGTTGCGATTTCCTAAAATATCAAAGGAGCCGACTACGCCACCTAGGTTGATTGCTGAGACCCAGGACTCAATTTAACCCGCTTTAACTCTTTACTGAGGGATGGACACTATTGGCACTCAGACAGTAGAATGCATTACATCAAATCTTTTATTCTCATAAAACCCAAAATAACTAAATATTAAAAACAGTCAAGTTCTCAAAAGTGTAGTCCTTAACACAGTCCAGTAAGGTGTCCTTTATGGCCAGTCAGATATGTCCTGGGTTGGTTGGTTCCACTACCGTAGAGTGCACAGATCCGGTCTGTAGTTACTGAGGGAACATAAGAAACAAACTGCCAGTATCTCCCATCTGATGCAAGCACAAAACTAGTCTACTACCACTCACTCGTGCACAACAAATACCCACACCAACCAATATACACTGCAATCCAAATAAATCACAACACTTCAAGGAAACCACAGCTATGTCTAGTGTACTGGCAATTAGTTCCTATAGTCACTTGTAGTGATGAATCAGCACGTAAACTGGTCAAAACAATACCCTTTAATAGTCTTCAATGTTAGTTACTGAGTTGTACTCACAATATGACCGGGTAGCAAGTCCCACTACCCAGTCTGATCACTTTCCAGCGTTGGGATTACTCTGGTCGTCGTGTTGTCATCGCGCTCACCCGCTACTTCACTCGTCTCTGGATCAGGGATTACTCGGCGCTGTCGTGCTCACCGCGCTGCTTCACTCGTCTCTGGATCAGTGATTACTCTGCGTTGTCGTCGTGCTCACCCGCCGCTGCTTGACTCGCCTCTGGATCAGTGATTACTCGGCGTTGTCGCCGTGCTCACCGCGCTGCTCACCCGCGCTGCTTCACTCGTCTCTGGATCAGTGATTACTCGGCGTTGTCGCCGTGCTCACCCGCGCTGCTCACCCGCTGCTTCACTTGTCTCTGGATCAGTGATTACTCTGCGTTGTCGTGTTTACCCGCTGCTTCACTCGCCTCTGGATCAGTGATTACTCGGTGTTCCTTTTAGATGCCAGCGCCTGCGCACCACCGCTCTACAGGACGGCAACTCCACGTGACTGACGCCGCCAGCACCAACACACCTCTGTACCTCAAGCACGGTATTAAAGGGGAACAGTCTCCACCTTTTCTCTAACCAGCCTATCACGCTGGATTACTGATTAGTCTGTTACCAGATGAGTTACAAGACAACAAGCATGGCAATACACAGCACTTGAACGAGGAACAAACAAAAATAACATTAAAATGTACATCAAGTCTGCATTCATCTCAATAATCATTATAATGCTTTACTCCCATCACATCCCCCCACACTAAAACATCAGCAGTCCCTGCGATTACTTGAACCCTTCATCTGAACCGTACCGGACGTTGACCTAAATTAGGGCGTACAGAACGTCTAACCTGGTTCTCTCCGTTCACATGGCCAGGCTCTGAGGCAACCCATATACTATAAGGCATAGGATCAAGAGGGCTCCTAGTCTCTTCAGGCAATATAGGTTGCAATTGTCTTACTTCAGGTACAGGACACAGCTTAAGGGCATTTCGATGCAAACTTCTCTCTTTTCCTCCTTGTTCTGGTCGGACTCTATACACCAACCCTGTATTCCCCAAAGTCCCAAGTACAACATAAGGCATGGGGTCCCACCAACTGCACAGCTTCCCACGTCCCTGTCTGTTTCGGTCTCGGACCCACACCCGCTGACCAGCCAACAATGGGGTAGCTTTAGCCCTACGGTCATAGATCTGTTTAGATAATGTGGCAGCCTCGTCCATGGTTCTTTTTGCTACTGTATAAGCCCAACTCAATTTTCGGTGGTGCTCCTGTACCCACCCAGTCACATCCCTTCTAGTTTGTCCCACTCCTACTCCAAGGCTCATATCTACAGATTCAAGATTCAAGATTCAAGAGTTTTATTTGTCACATACACAGTTATATACAGAATATACAACTGGCAGTGAAATGTAAACAGGTCCGCTCTAAAGACAGTGCAAATAACAGTTACAAGAAAACACAAGAGGAGATTAAAATAGAAATAGAATAAAATAGAATAAAAAGTACTAAACATATGTAGAATTATAAATAATCAAGTAAAAGATAAAAATAGGAAATAAAGATAAAAATAAGTGGAATATGATAAGTGGGATAAACTGTAGACTTAAATAGCTGGTTAGCATAAAAATATATATATAAAGTATAATGTGCAAACAATAGGTATAATGTAATGTGCAAACAGAAGTATAATTTGCAAACAGGTTTATAACAGGTTGTTACACAGTAACAATAAGAACATAAAGTGCAGTGCAATGACAGTATGTGGATGTTAATGTTAAAACCGGATGTTTATGTGTGTGTGCGGGTGAAGTGCAGTCACGTGACTGAGTTCAGGAGTCTGATGGCCTGGGAAGAAACTCCTCCTGAGCCTTTCAGTTTTTGCCATCAGGCTTCAAAGCGCTTACCAGATGGCAGCAGGGTGAAATGAGAGTTCGCAGGGTGGGTAATGTCTTTGATTATTTTAGTAGCTCTACCTCTGCAGCGTTTGGTGTAAATGTCCTGCAGAGGCGGGAGAGCTGACCCTGAGATGCGCTCGGATAAGCGCACCACTCTTTGCAGGGCTTTGCAGTCATGACTGGTGCTGTTCCGCACACGCTGTGATGCACTGAGTCAGGACACTTTCTATCGCCCCTCGATAGAAAGTTTTCAGGATATCTGGTAAAACCCTGAATTTCCTCAGCTGGCGCAGGTGGTACAGTCTTTGCCTGGCTTTTTTCACCTGTGCCTGGATGTGTGCAGTCCAGGTCAGGTCCTCGGAGATGTTCACACCCAGGTATTTGAAGCTGTTCACTCTCTCTACCGGTGTCCCGCTGATCATGAGAGGGGAGTATGACCGTTGCTGTCTCTTCCTGAAGTCCACAATCAGTTCTTTGGTCTTGCTAACATTCAGAGAGAGACAGTTGTCCTGGCACCATGATGTCAGTTGCTCCACCTCGTCCAAGTATGCCGTCTCATTGTTGTTGGAAATGAGACCCAGGACAACAGTATCATCAGCAAACTTGATGATAGAGGTGGAGCTGTGTGTGGACAAACAGTCATGGGTGTAGAGAGAGTAGAGCAGGGGACTCAGCACACAGCCCTGTGGAGCTCCCACACTCAGGGTGATGGAGGTGGAGGTGAACTGGCCTACTCTCACCGCCTGGGGTCTGCCAGTGAGGAAATCTTCAATCCAGAGGCAGAGAGAAGAATTCAGGCCGAGATCCAGGAGTTTGTGTGTTAGCTTAATGGGAACTATGGTGTTAAAGGCTGAGCTATAGTCAATAAATAGCAGCCTGTAGTTCCCACTTTTGCTGTCGATGTGAGTGAGGCAGGAGTGAAGGACGTGAGAGATGGCATCTTCAGTCGATCTATTGGGACGATAGGCAAACTGAAGAGGGTCCAAAGTGTCAGGAATGGAGGAGCAAATGTTGTTTTTAATGAGTCTCTCAAAGACCTTCATGACTATAGATGAGAGCCACTGGACGATAGTCATTTAGGCAAGAGGGTTTACTGTTCTTAGGTACAGGGATGATGGTGGATTTTTGAAGGAGGTGGGGACAACGGATGTGGCAAGGGACTCATTAAATATGGATGTAAAGAGCCCAGCGAGCTGATCAGCACAGGACCGTAGAACACGACCTGAAATACCATCTGGCCCAGGAGCTTTCCTGACATCCACACGCTTGAGTGCCCTCCGAACCTCGTCCTCCGAGACAGAGATCACGTGACTGTTGCTGCTCTGAGGGACTCTCTCTGACGCGTCACTCGGCGGAGTCGCGCTGCGCGATTACAATCAAAGCGGCGTAGAAAGAGTTTAACTTCGTTCACAAGCAGCGGATCAGCTCTCACCTCTGCAGGGATTTAGTTCCAAAAGCACAGATGGTCCTAAGTCCCTGCCACATCCGCCGAGAGTCGTTGAGTTGGAAATGAGATTCCACTCGGTCTTTATAACGGAGCTTTGCGGCTTTGACGGCGCCGGAGGGCGTAACATGATGCTTTGTACTCCCTCATATCCCCTGTTAGGAGACCGGCATTATAGGCTGCAGTGCGTGTGTTTACTGCAGCGCGGATAGAACTGTCCACCCACGGTTTCTGATTAGGGAAGGACGTTAAAGTTATTGTTTGTGTGGCTTGCTCTGTCAGTGTGTTGATAAAGCAGAGCGCCACATCCGTGAACTCGCTGACGTCATCAGAACTCGCGCGCGAAACATGTCCCAGTCGACGCCATCAAGAGCTGCCTGTAGCGCGAACTCTGAATGGGATGACCAGCGTTTAACTTCCCTCCTCACCGGGGGTTCTTGAACGAGCCTTTGTTTATATTCCGGTGTGAGGAAAATGGCGGCATGGTCCGATTTGCCAAAAGCTGGCTGTGAACGAGCTTTGTAGGCGTTCTTAAGCGGAGTAGCAATGATCCAGTGTGTTTGCTCCTCGTGTGGGGCAGGAGACATGCTGGTGAAAGTTTGGCAATACTTTCTTTAAGTTTGCTTTGTTAAAATCACCAGACGATGAAAGCAGCGTCGGGGTGTTTGTTTATTAAGCCGCTGGTCACATCATGGAGGCCAGATAATGCCAGCCCGTGTCCGCCTGTGGTGGAATATAAGCGGCAGTGGCGATGACCGAGAAAACTCCTCGGCAGATAGAATGGACGGCAAATGATAGTTAAATGTTCCAAGTGAGGCGAGCAGGATCGCGAAATAATGGAGATGTTCCTAGGATCGCACCATTTCTTGTTTATCATAAAACACACTCCACCGCCTTTGGATTTACGGCATCGGCTGTTCTGTCCATCCGAAAAACAGAGAAGTTCTCGGGACGGCGTCACGGCTGTATCCGGGACGCGAAGTGAGCCATGTTTCGGACAAACAATAGATGTTACAGTCTCTCATGTCCCGTTGAAAACTTATCCTGGCTCTAAGATCGTCCATCTTATTCTCCAAGGATTGGACATTTGCAAGCAAAATGCTCGGGAGAGGAGGACTGAATGCTCTTTTTCTCAGTCTGTTGCGGATCCCAGCGCGTTTCCCGCGGTGTTTTTGAATCTTAGCGTCGACTCGAGTGGCCATTGTTCAACTCAAGGCGTCGGCGAATCACAGATGGAAGATTGGAGAAAGTGTCCTGAAACAGGTCAGTGTAGCGGTAACCAATTTCCAGAAGTGTATTGCTGTCGTAACAGATCAAAGCAGATGATCCGTTGGAAAAAATAGAGAATAAAAGAGAGTAGAATAATAAATAAAAGCAAAGTCTTAGCGGAGCGACCTGAACGGCGACCGAACACGGCGGCGCCATTTCCATAGATCTGCTAGATCTGCTAAACCCTGTAGTCCCATGTATAGTATTATTATATGCCTGCATCAACTCGGGGAGGAATTCTGGCCACCTGTCTTGCTTATCCCTCTCCAAAGTACAGAGCATTCCCAATACTGTCTGATTAACCCTCTCCACCATTCCCAGCCGGGTGGTAAGGGGTGGTTCGACTCTTAGCTGTACTGTACAACTGGCAAAATTCTTTCATCAATGCAGATTCAAAATTTGGGCCCATATCAGAGTGGAACCTCAAGGGGCAACCAAATGTCTGGACAACATGCTCCCACAAAGCCCTAACTGTCGCCTTAGCAGTCTGATTGCTTGTAGGAATAGCCCAGGAATAACGAGTAAACAGATCAACCACCACTAAAATATCTTGACATGAATCCGTTGGACGCCCTAATGTCAGAAAGTCTAATGACACTACTTCTAGGGGGAACGATACAAGGATTGGATTAAGAGGGGCTTTCTCGTTCTTACCCTTCCGTAGGCCACAGGCGACGCAACCCAGATGGTACTCCTTGACCGTCTCCTCCATGTTAGGCCAGTAGAAATGATGTCTAACCCTCGAAAGTGTCCGTGCAACACCTGCATGTGCAGCCGCATCATGGTATCGTCGCCATACTTCCTTCCGTCTAGCAGCTGGACAGATAATCTGTAGATGCAACTCATGGGTACTGGGGTCAATCATTCTCTTGTATAACACACCGTCTTGCATAACAAGCTTAGCACGCTGTCGCAGTAGTTGTTTCACTGTCAGAGACATATTGGCTCGCTCCATAGCTGTGAGCACTCTACTTGATTCCACATACTTCCATATCTGTTGAAGTTCCTCGTCTTCATCTTGGCCCTTACGCCACTCCTCAGTATCTGACAGGTCAATCACTAGCTGGCAGGCATCTTCCGTTACCTCAACTTGCCGTACTGCGATAGGGGCCATTCGATCTACTGGGAACCTGGACAAACTATCAGCATTAGCATTCTCACACCCAGCTCGATATTTCACGGTGAAGTCAAAATTGGCCAGCTGAGCTGCCCAGCGCTGCTCCACTGCTCCCAGTCTTGCGGTCTGTAGGTGGGCCACCGGATTATTATCTGTAACAACAGTACATTTAACTCCAGTCAAATAGTCTTTGAATTTCTCTGTAATGGCCCATTTTAAAGCTAGTAACTCCAGCTTGAAAGAGCTGTAATTGGCGTCATTCCGTTCTGCGGGATGGAGACTGCGGCTTGCGTAGGCGATCACCCGTTCTTGTCCATCTTGGACCTGTGATAACACTGCTCCCAGTCCTTGGTGGCTAGCATCAGTATAGAGAACAAACGGCATGGAAAAATCAGCAAATGCTAAAATAGGAGCCTGTGTGAGGCAAGTCTTTAGTTTTTCAAATGCGGCTTGACACTCTGCAGTCCACTCAATCCTACGGTTACTTGACTTCTTGTTGGCTGGGACACCTACTAACAAGGCATTTAATGGCTGTGCTAGCCGAGCGAAATTGGCAATAAAACGTCTATAGTAGCCAGCCAGGCCTAAGAACGCCCTCACCTCTCGAACCGTGATGGGAACAGGCCACTCTTGTACGGCCGCCGTCTTACCAGGGTCTGGACTAATGCCAGTCTTGTCCACTACATGCCCCAGGAACTTCACTTGTTGCTGAAGGAATTGACATTTGTCCAGCCTCAATTTCAGTCCATATTGTGACAGCCGCTGGAACACTCGCTCCAAATGACGAAGATGGGTGTCAAAATCTATAGAATATACAATGACATCATCCAAGTAGACCAACAGAAAATCTACAATATAGTCGCTCAAACAGTGTTGCATCAATCTCTGAAATGTCGCTGGTCCATTGCACAGGCCAAATGGCATACGTTGAAATTCAAATAGCCCCAGGGGGGTTGTAAACGCAGTCTTTGGACGATCGTCTGCATGTACTCCCACTTGCCAATAGCCGCTCGCCAAATCCAGAGTACTAAACCATTCAGCTCGAGTTAAAGTGGTCAACGTTTCCTCTATTCGAGGAAGGGGGAACGCATCCTTGTGTGTAAGGGCATTCAACTTCCTGTAATCAACGCAAAAGCGCCAACTTCCATCTTTCTTCTTGACCATGACTATTGGGGCTGCCCATGGACTCTGACTTTCAGAAATTACTCCTCTTTCCAACATACCTGCCAACAGCAGTTTCATCTCCTTATACATCATTGGGGGTAGGGGGCGAAACCTTTCCCGAACCGGAGGTGCATCACCAGTATGGATCCTATGCTGGACAGTCTCAGTAAAACCCAGGTCGTCCTCATTCTTAGCAAACACTCCACTCCATTTTCTCAAAAGTACATCAAAAACTTGACGTTGTTGGTCAGTTACATCGGAGCCAAGCGGCAACGGACTCACCCCTTCAGCCGTTGCCTCCTCTGCAGGCTTTCCAGCTTCCACCATACGAATATCGACAACACCGTCTGTGCTCAGAGTCAAATCAAGATCCCTTCGGCCATAGATATCCACAGCAGACGTTTCGTACAGCCGCCCAAGCTTCTGGTACCGGCCTAAAGACACTTTATAAGGCTGCAAATTACACAATCTGACAGGGATCCTACCATCCTTAACAATAGCCACAGTCCGGGCAGCAGCCAACCCATTCGGCTCCAGCAAGGGTTCCACCAGTCCACAGTAACTATGGTTCTGTCGCCCCATTCGGACACGGCCCCACACCATGACCTCGCTTTGGGGTGGAATCCATCTCCTGCGGCGACTAGCTGGCCACACATAGCCAAGGAACCCGTCACCTTGAGTCCCAGCAGTAATCCGCTGACATGTTGCCATGGCCTGTTTCCACACCCGCTGTTCTGTAGGGTTCTGAAATGAGAAGGACTGAGAGGAGCCCTGGAAAAGGGCAGACCAGCATGAGGAGATAACATTCATTCCAATGATTAAAGGATTAGTGGAAAACTCATCCCTCAAAATCACAACACCTCTTTCCTGAAGTCGAATACCTGCCACTTCAATGTCCAATACTGCATACCCCACGTAAGGGATTTCCAGGCCATTTGCGGCTCTCAATGTCAACAGAGGGGCATCACCCAATCTATGGTTAGGAAAAGTCTCTTCTAACATACTCTGTCGCATCAGGGTTACCTGTGACCCAGTGTCTAACAGGCCTTTACAAGGAACATTCTGAATCACAACATCCACCATAGGGCAGTCAGCAATGAAGGAGTGGTTATCGATAAAAGAGTGGGTCCCTTGGTCATTAGTTGGAGCACGTAGCCCTGTCATCTGGACCTCTACAACAGGGCATTCTCGTTTAAAGCTTGTCTGGGCTCTCGTAGCCCGCTATTGTAGAGAGAACCATGACCTGGCTGCTGGCAGCGGCGGCAAATGGGTCTACCATCAGAGTCCCATCGGTTCATCGGCTGATACTCTCTCCTCCTAGGCACAGGGAAGGCCGGCTGCTGCGAGGATGCATGATTTACAGGGGCTGCAGAATTAGAAGTTCTCAATTCCCTTACCACTTCCTGAGTCAACTCTCGAATCTGGCCCTTAACTTCCTCCATAATCTCACGCTTTAACTCAGCCTTCCAGTCAGGCCTCTGTGGGCGTGGATTTGATACATCAAGCTGACTTATGGCAGCACATGCAGTTCCATACCTCCCACAACCGTACTCCACCTCCAGCAACAATGCCTCCTGATGCAGCTCCGTGAAGGTCCCTTCTGCATGATGGCGGGCATACGTCTTCAAGGCTCTCTGCATCGGCCCATCCTCCATCCCCATCAGTAGCTGTTCCTTTAGCTGATCTTCCACAAGGGTCCCCTCTGGGCTGCGCCGCTGTAGCCTACGAAAGAGTTCTCGCAACCGTAAAACAAAAGCTTTAAAAGACTCATCTGCTTTCTGCCTGCAGCTAAAAAACTGCGACCGGAGAACAGGCAAAGGGGTTTCCCCAACATACAAAGTGTCTAACTGGGCAAAAATCTTGGTCAACTTATCACGTTCTACCTCAAATCTTAATTTGTTTTGCTTCAGTTAATTCTTGAGCCTCTAAAAGTCCTTGCATTTGCTCCTTCCAATCCCCATAACTCAAATCACCACCTGTCCCACTAAATTTGGGAACCCAAGGAGCCCCAGGAAAAACTGGCATCAACATTTTTGCAACACCCTAGTTCAATCTACTAAGTGAGTGTCAAAACGTCCTCAATCCCTCACACAGGTTCAAACAGATGATCCCGCCGACTACGCCAGATGTGGCGCATGGTAAGGAGTGGCAACAGAATAATTAAAATGCTAATAATATTGTTGCGATTTCCTAAAATATCAAAGGAGCCGACTACGCCACCTAGGTTGATTGCTGAGACCCAGGACTCAATTTAACCCGCTTTAACTCTTTACTGAGGGATGGACACTATTGACACTCAGACAGTAGAATGCATTACATCAAATCTTTTATTCTCATAAAACCCAAAATAACTAAATATTAAAAACAGTCAAGTTCTCAAAAGTGTAGTCCTTAACACAGTCCAGTATGGTGTCCTTTATGGCCAGTCAGATATGTCCTGGGTTGGTTGGTTCCACTACCGTAGAGCGCACAGATCCGGTCTGTAGTTACTGAGGGAACATAAGAAACAAACTGCCAGTATCTCCCGTCTGATGCAAGCACAAAACTAGTCTACTACCACTCACTGCACAACAAATACCCACACCAACCAATATACACTGCAATCCAAATAAATCACAACACTTCAAGGAAACCACAGCTATGTCTAGTGTACTGGCAATTAGTTCCTATAGTCACTTGTAGTGATGAATCAGCACGTAAACTGGTCAAAACAATATCCTTCAATAGTCTTCAATGTTAGTTACTGCGTTGTACTCACAATATGACCGGGTAGCAAGTCCCACTACCCAGTCTGATCAATTTCCAGCGTTGGGATTACTCTGGTCGTCGTGTTGTCATCGCGCTCACCCGCGCTACTTCACTCGTCTCTGGATCAGGGATTACTCGGCGTTGTCGTCGTGCTCACCCGCGCTGCTTCACTCATCTCTGGATCAGTGATTACTCTGCGTTGTCGTCGTGCTCACCCGCGCTGCTTGACTCGTCTCTGGATCAGTGATTACCGGCGTTGTCGCGTGCTCACCACTGCTCACCCGCGCTGCTTCACTCGTCTCTGGATCAGTGATTACTCGGCGTTGTCGTCGTGCTCACCAGCGCTGCTCACCCGGCGCTGCTTCACTCGTCTCTGGATCAGTGATTACTCTGCGTTGTCGTCGTGCTCACCCGCGCTGCTTCACTCGTCTCTGGATCAGTGATTACTCTGCGTTGTCGTCGTGCTCACCCGCGCTGCTTCACTCGTCTCTGGATCAGTGATTACTCGGCGTTGTCGTCGTGCTCACCCGCGCTGCTTCACTCGTCTCTGGATCAGTGATTACCGGCGTTGTTGTCGTGCTCACCCACGCTGCTCACCCGCGCTGCTTCACTCGTCTCTGGATCAGGGATTACTCGGCGCTGTCGCCATGCTCACCCGCGCTGCTTCACTCGTCTCTGGATCAGGGATTACTCTGCGTTGTCGTCGTGCTCACCCGCTGCTTCACTCGTCTCTGGATCAGTGATTACCGGCGTTGTCGTCGTGCTCACCCGCGCTGCTCACCCGCTGCTTCACTCGTCTCTGGATCAGTGATTACTCGGCGTTGTCGTCGTGCTCACCGCGCTGCTTCACTTGTCTCTGGATCAGTGATTACTCTGCGTTGTCGTCGTGCTCACCCGCGCTGCTTCACTCGTCTCTGGATCAGTGATTACTCGGTGTTCCTTTTCAGATGCCAGCGCCTGCGCACCACCGCTCTACAGGACGGCAACTCCACGTGACTGACGCCGCCAGCACCACCACACCTCTGTACCTCAAGCACGGTATTAAAGGGGAACAGTCTCCACCTTTTCTCTAACCAGCCTATCACGCTGGATTACTGATTAGTCTGTTACCAGATGAGTTACAAGACAACAAGCATGGCAATACACAGCACTTGAACGAGGAACAAACAAAAATAACATTAAAATGTACATCAAGTCTGCATTCATCTCAATAATCATTATAATGCTTTACTCCCATCACATCGATTCTGGTGGCCACGTATGGCTCGGGACGTTCAAGATTTTGTCTTGGCTTGTTCAATTTGTGCCACTGGTAAGACTTCCAATCATTCCCCAGATGTGTTACTCCAACCGGTGTATGTCCCTTCGAGACCCTGGTCTCACATTGAGCAAGATTTTGTCATCACCCTCCCGTCCTCCCAGGGCAACACTGTCGTTTTGACGGTGGTAGACAGGTTCTCGAAGGCGGCTCATTTTATTCCCTTGTCTAAATTACCCTCTGCTAAGGAGACAGTGCTGACTGTCGTGGACCACGTCTTTCGTTTACATGGCCTTTAGATAAACGTCTTTCGTTTACATGGCCCCAGTTTGTGTCCAAATTTTGGCTTGAGTTTTGTTAATTACTGATGGCGACAGTCAGTTTGTCCTCAGGTTTCCATCCCCAGAGCAATGGACAAAACGAGCAGGCCAACCAGGACCTTGAGATAACGTTATGATGTTTGGTGTCCAACAATCCTTCCTCCTGGAGACAACAGATCTCATGGGTTGAGTCCGCACATAACTCGTTGCCAGTGTCGTCTAAGGGCCTCACTCCGTTTTAAGGTAGTATAGGTTACCAGCCCCCTTATTTTCCTAGTTTGGAATCCGAGGTCGCGGTCCCATCTGCCCACACCTTTGTCCGGAGGTGTCGTCACACCTGGAGCAGAGCCCGAAAGACTCTGCTTCAGGTGGGGGCGCGCACTAAAGCCCAAGCCGATCGCCACCGGTCTAAGCCTCCCATCTACGTCGTGGATCAAAAAGTGTGGCTTTCATCCAAGAATATTCCTTTGCGTTCTGTTTCCAATAAGCTTGCTCCCAAATTTATTGGCCGTTTTTCCCTGTCACCAAGATCCTTAGTCCAGTGGCAGTCCGTCTCAAACTACCTCCTGCGTAGGGGAGAATTCACCCCATTTTTTATGTATCCAAATTAAAACCTGCATTTCATGCCAAGATTATTCCGCCTGCTCCGATTCCTCCCCCGCCGTGACTCGTAGATGGGGAACCCATTTATTTGGTCAACCGTATTCTGGATTCAAGGCGGAGGGGTTACGGTCCGGAGGAGAGAAGTTGAGTTCCTGCTAGGGACATACTGGACCACTCCCTTATGGATGATTACAATCGACAGGTAGGTTCCTCTAGGAGCGTCAGGAGATGCTCCTAAGGGGAGGGGTACTGTCACGGTTCATGGATTCACTGGCTCATTTCTCTATAGATGTGTGTTTGGTTGTGTTGGAGGCGTGGTCACTGATCACGGCTATCATCATCACCACCAGCTGATCCTCATTCACCTGCCTATTTAAGTGCCTCACCTGCTTTCTGTGTTTTTCGATCGTTGCAGTTTGTTCTGGTGTGTTTTGTGTGCATTCGTCTTCCTGGTGTCGTGTGTGAAGGTTTCTGTTTCCTGGAGTTCCTGTTGCCTGGTCTAGCCCATTGCGTCCCTGTCTCCGTCATCTCTCTGCCTGCATCGGACGTTCTTCTGGGACTCTTGAGTTTATGCTGTTTGCTGATTCTGGAGTCCTTTCTGTAATAAAGAGATATTCACTCGCTATTGAATTCTCATCTGTTTTCTGCGTTGTCCGCGTGACACATTCAGCATTGTAAAAAGCGCTATATAAATAAAGGTGACTTGACCAAGGGTCCAATCACAGTGTGGCACATCTTCTTCCACACTGGTAGTTGGAGCGGGGCCTTGCCATAAACTGGTCTCTGGAATGCCATCCTAACTGATGTTCATCACACACCCAAGTTTGTTATTTTAAACGTGGACGCGTGACAAATATAGAGCAAAGCCGCAACAACACTCATGCAAATATCACCTCAGAAATTGCACCACAGGTCATGTGACATTGAAAGCTCAGCCAAGATGGATGAACAGCTGATCATAGCTGTTTGTGTATGCATTTGTAAATTATATTGCAAACAAATGATTATATGATATGTACTGTGATACTGTAATGAGAAATCCATGTTAAAAACAGTTTTTCAGGATTCTTTGATAAATAGAAAGTTAAAAATATACCAAAAATATACCAAAATAAATAGAAAGTTAAAAATTATACCATCTCTCTCTGGCAACAGCTCATTTGAATCACACTCAATCACTATCACTCACCCTGCTAAAATCCATGTTGTAGTTGTTTATCGCCCCCCAGGTCAACTGGGTAACTTCTCGGAGGAGTTGGATATGTTACTCTCCAACTTTCCTGAAGATGGCACTCCACTGGTGCTGCTCGGTGACTTCAACATCCACCTTGATAAACCCCAGGCTGCAGACTTCACCTCTCTACTGACCTCCTTTAACCTTAAGCGAGTATCTACCACGGCTACTCACAAATCAGGTAATCATTTGGACCTTATCTACACACGCTACTGCTCTACAGACAATAACACTTTAGTGACTCCATTGCACACCTCCGACCACTTCCTCGTCACTCTTAACCTCATACTCACTCCTGATACAACTCATACTAATCCACAGATCACCTTTCGGCGTAATCTACGCTCTCTCTCTCCCTCTCGTCTATCCACTATGGTTTCATCCTCACTTCCGCCACCTGCTCAGTTCTCAGCTCTGGACACTAACAGTGCTACTGACACTCTTTGCTCCACTCTAACATCTTGTTTAGACAGCTTTTGCCCCATTTCATCTAGACCAGCCCGCACCACACCCTCTGCCCCCTGGCTGTCTGATGTTCTCCGTGAACATCGCTCTGGGCTCAGGGTGGCAGAGAGAAAGTGGCGCAAATCTAAGAACTCTACTGATCTTACCTTGTATCAGTCTCTTCTTGTTTCCTTCTCTGCACATGTCTCCACTGCAAAAACTACATACTATCACAACAAAATCAACAACTGCGCTGACTCTCGTGCACTTTTCAGAACATTCTCCTCTCTTCTTTGCCCTCCTCCCCCTCCGTCATCAACTCTTACAGCTGACGACTTTGCATCTTTCTTCACAAACAAAACCTCCTCCATTAGCAGCCAATTCTCTGCACCACAAACTGACATACACATCTCATCAACCGTCACACACACGCTACCCTCTTTCTCTCTGCTCTCTGAAGCAGAAGTCTCCAAACTCATCCTTTCCAAACACCCCACTACTTGTCCGCTTGATCCTATCCCCACTCACCTGCTTCAGGCCATTACTTCGTCAATTACTCCTGCACTCACCCCCATCACAACACCTCTCTTCACACCGGGACTTTCCCACAGCATTCAAGCAGGCTCGGTAACCCCACTGCTTAAGAAACCCTCTCTGAACCCAGCACTTTTAGAAAACTACAGACCGGTGTCCCTTCTGCCTTTTATTGCTAAGACACTTGAGAGAGTAGTGTTCAACCAACTCTCTATGTTTCTTGCACAGAACAACCTCCTGGACAACAACCAATCTGGATTCAAAAGCGGCCACTCAACTGAGACTCCCCTGCTCTCGGTTACTGAAGCACTGAGACAGGCAAAAGCAGCTTCCAAATCCTCAGTACTTATCCTGCTGGATCTGTCTGCTGCTTTTGACACAGTTAACCACCAAATCCTCCTGTCAACACTCATGAAGATGGGGATCTCAGGAACTGCTCTCCAGTGGTTCAAGTCTTACCTCTCAGGTAGGTCCTTCAGGGTGTCATGGAGAGGTGAAGTGTCTAAGTCACATCATATAGCTACTGGAGTTCCTCAGGGCTCAGTGCTTGGACCACTTCTCTTCTCCATCTACATGTCATCTCTAGGATCTGTCATCCAGAAACATGGCTTTTCCTATCACTGCTATGCTGATGACACTCAACTCTACTTCTCATTTCAACCAGATGATCCCACAGTTGGGGTTCAGATTGCTGCCTGCCTGACAGACATTTCTGCCTGGATGAAGGATCAACACCTTCAACTCAATCTGGCAAAGACAGAACTGCTTGTGGTCTCAGCCAACCCAGCACTTCAACATACTCTCTCCATTCAGCTCGGTTCATCAACCATAACTCTGTCCGGGACTGCCAGGAACCTTGGAGTTGTGATTGATGATCAGCTGAAATTCACTGACCACATTACTGCAACAACCCGGTCCTGCAGATTTGCGCTATACAACATTAGGAAGATTAGACCCTTCCTATCAGAGCAGGCCACTCAACTCCTGGTCCAAGCTCTTGTACTCTCCAGACTGGACTACTGTAATTCTCTTCTAGCGGGCCTTCCAGCATCCACTGTTAAACCCATGCAACTGATTCAGAATGCAGCAGCGAGAGTGGTCTTCAACGAGCCGAAGAGAGCTCACGTCACGCCTCTCTTCATCAGTCTTCACTGGCTGCCGATAGCCTGCGAATCAAATTCAAGGCTCTGGTGCTCGCGTACAAAGCAACCGCTGGCTCTGCACCAGTATACCTAAACTCACTTGCTCAGACTTACACACCCTCCAGAAGCTTGCGTTCTGCAAGTGAACGACGCCTAGTGGTGCCATCTCAAAGAGGCATGAAATCCCTCACTAGGACCTTTTCTTGGACCGTTCCCACCAGGTGGAATGACCTGCCTGTCTCAGTTCGAGCAGCCGAGTCTGTAGCCATTTTCAAAACACATCTCAAGACACTTCTTTTCCAGCAGCACTTGACCAATAAAGAATAGCACTTATCACTCTATTCGTTTCTGTTTATATAAAAAAAAAAAAAAAAAAACTGTCCTGTGTTTTGTGTTTCGTGAGACTTGTTACAGCGCTTGCATATTGTTGCCCTTGACTGGTGTTGGTTGCTTCTATTACTCTCATTTGTAAGTCGCTTTGGATAAAAGCGTCTGCTAAATGACTAAATGTAAATGTAAATGTAAAAAAAACTGCATTATTTAATGCATTCTTGCTGAATAAAACCATTAATTTCTTTAAAACAAATTCTTACTAACCCCAAACTTTTGAACGGTACTGTATAATGCTACAAACGCTTTCGATGGTTTGTGTAAAACAATGGACATTTATTTCTATGACGTTAACTTTAATTTTAAGATTAAATTGTGTATTAGTAGGTTATAAGCTAAACAAATGTGTTTCTGAGAGCCTTTTATACACACGCTTAACTGCAGACACTGAAATGACATACACAGTGTGGTATTCAGTACTTATTTCTTATTTACTTATTATTCAGTGTCCCTAATAAAGAACCACGACTGTCCCTTATTTTCCTTTTCTGTTGGCAACCCTACCCAAAACAGAATAGCTTTTGTTCTGTTACCACTCGAAGGTGTTTTGGTTTCAGACGAGCTCCCATTCATCAGTTCAGTTCTGACGTAACGTCCAGCGAGACTGACTGATAGGAAACTGATATTATGCTTCATGTTGATTTATTTAAAGGCCATAACTTTCTAGTTGCTGATGCAGTGATGATCTTTTTGCTAATTCCAGATGCACATGTGTGTGTGTGCGTGTGTGTGTGTGTGCTGTTGTTAGCTATCTGTAAAATGATTGAGTTTAATTGAACCTTTAATAAAAGACAGTGTGTTTTTTTCCTTGAGAAAAACTCAAACTTTTGATCAAGATATACTTAAAATGAACATTTAGTTACTGTACCTGATATTTATGCAAATGATTCAATATTGAATCAAAATTGTAATCAAATCTCAAGCTTAGGGTTTGAAATTGTGACATTTGTGTCAAGCACTAAAAACAGCAGCGTATTTATTGCACCAGGTAAACATTGTGTTCACGAAACTTAATGAAATTATTTTTAGTTACCAAATGTTTTGACAATTACATGCACAGCACAGGTATTGCGATGCAAGGTTGTTTTTCCATAAGCTCTGTAGTTTTCAAACATATAATTCAACAACACTGAGAGAAATAAACCTTCCTCAAAAGCCTAATGATCATATTTGATACTTATCATGATTTTTATAATAATAGATAATCAAATAAAGCGAAGCTGCTTCAGTCCAGCTGAAATATTAGCAATATCAAAGTTTTTCTTGCTTTTATTTGTCAGATTTGACAGCAGAAAGACACGTGAAGCTGAAGGAGGACAGCTAAAGCAAGCAAACAGCTCCAAAAACTACCTTGAAAACAGCATTTGCAATAATACAAGGTAAAACTGTTTACTTCAGTCCCTAACACATCAGAGATGAAGCCTTAAAGTAAAAATCTTGATTAGACGATTAACAACATATTTTAAAACATATTCCTAAACATTCAAATCGACTCATTCACAGTGAGCCAACCAATCCTTTGCCTCTTGTAAGCTAAACTTAACCATAAAACACGTTTGGAATATGATGCTTTCCAAAGCTTCATGAAGCTTTACGAGTCTTCTGTTCGGAATCAGTGGATCAAACTGCCACGTGCTTTCAGTGGTTTACCTGATCTCAGATCAGTTTTATACATTTATAGACGTTTTAATGAGGCATATGTATAATTAAAATGAACAATAGTCGTTTAAATTCTTACTGGCTTACTTAGCCAAACTAAAACTTCATAAAATGAACACACACATCCGCAGACCCTTAATTGATATTCAATCTTATTAAATGAGTATTTAATCTGATAGATTATACTTTCAATAAAACACTTGTAATGTGTTTGTAAAAGGTGTTTTATGCACGTTTGCGAGTTTTTGTTGCATTTCAACTGTTCTGACCAGCGAGCCGTTTCGAACGCTTCGAAACACTGAATCGTTTAGCGAATCAATCGGTTCAATTGATTCGAAGCTTTGAAAAGTTTCGTTTCTGCAAACAGTTTACAGGGCACCTATTTTGTTTTTTATTGTACATTTCCTTTAGTGTGTAATAGAGCTGTTTGTGCAGGTTACAAACCTACGTCCCCGGTCTAGAGTCAGGGAAAAATAACGTAATTACACCAGAATTTAATTTAATGTTGTTGTTGTTGTTGTTGTTGTTGTTATACTTCGTTGTATGTCGTTTATTTGGTGTATTTTGGTTTGGGAGGTTCTTCCTCCACACGCTGACGAAAGTCTCTGTGATTGGCGGGTTCGCGCTGACGTCATCTCCATCATGGCGGCGCCCTCGTGCTGTGCATGCGTGTGAGCAGTGGCTGAGTAACAACACACAGACAACTACATGTAAGATTCACCTGTTTACCTTTAAAACACTCGTGTTGAACACATCCGTGAATGTTTGTCTAATGAAATAGTTTGTGTCGAATATCACTAATGTGCGTGTTGTAGATTGTTGTCAGAACTGATCGTCAGAAAACGATCAGTGATATTTAATGTGTACAAGAACATCAACGCAATGATATTAACTCGTTTTATTTGCATAGTTTTATCACCTTTTTTTTTAAAGCGTCCTTGTTACATATTTTACCTGTACTTACTATAGCAATAACAGTAAAGTATGCATAATTACATGCACCTATCCCTAACCCTTTGGTAAGTATTAGTAGTTAATTAATATTACTCCGCACTTAAAATCAAGTGTAACAGGATTGCCACGGGTCTTTAAGTCTTTATTTTGCCTTCCACAATTTGAGACAAAATGTCTTAAATTGGATCAGAAAGTCTTACATTGAATATCATGTCATTAAATTAGGGCCCTGTGATGCAGAAAATGTGGATGAAATCCCAGAATCCATTCATAAAAATGTAATTTACTGTGTAAAGCAGAATGTCACTGTAATTTGTCAAATGTTGTGTGAATAAATCAACAGTAGGTCAGTCTCTTAAAGGGACGGTTCACCCATTAATGAGAATCCTGCGGTCATTTCCTCGCCCTAATGTCGTTTAAACCCGTCAGACTTTCCTTCCTCATATAAAGCCATCGAGTCTCTTCAGAACATCTGGAATAATCCGCTCGACCCGTATGGATCAGTTTGACCATCTCTTTATGAAGGGTCAGTGGAAGTTGCTTAGACTGTCAATGGAGGACAGAAATCTTTTCCAACTATTATTTGAGTTGTTTGTGAACACATTGGCAGATAGTTGTTCTGGTTTTAATCATCAAATCACTTTCACAAGATCACCAGATCACTATTTTTTTTAAAAATAATAAAAAAAAGTTATGGAGATCTTTGGGAAAGTGTTGCTAATAAAACTCATTGTGCTCTTAGACATTAACATTTAGAGACGTGTGATTCTTCAGTTCATCCCTTACATTTACATGCATTAAACCTGCAGAAACCCTGTGTAACCTTTTCTGATAATGCCATGCTATTTTTGTTTGCGTGTCTTTGTAAGTGCAGAATGTGTGTGTGTGTGTGTTACACCTCTGTCTCTCTCTCTCTCCAGCTGAAGATGAAGATGAAGAAGAAGGTGAAGAAGGCTAGTGGAGGCCTGCTCTCCTCCAGGAAAAGAGGGATCGTGGTCAGGGGTCAGTGGAAGGCGGTCAATGTGGATCCCAGTCTGTTCTCGGGCGAAGGGCTCGACGGCATGCTGTGTTTTGAGGAGCTGACCGATTACTCCCTGGTGGAGTCTGAGAGAGCTGCCGCTGGGGGAGAAACAACAGGGAAAGACAAGAAGAAGAAGAAGAAGAGAAAAGCCAGCGAGATTGACGCTGAAGAGCAGCGGCAGTCTGACGCCGAAGAGGAAGAAAAACCTGATGACCAGAAGAAAAAGAGGCAGAAGAAGAACAAACAGGACGAGGAACCCCAGGAGGAGACTGTGGAGGATCAGATCTCACAGGACGAGTGTTCTGATGTGACTCCAGAAACACCCAAGAAGAAGAAGAAGAAGAAGAAGAAGCAGCAGCCAGCGCTTGCAGCCGCTCCACAGTCTCAGAAGAAGAGCAGGAGCTGGAGCAGCGCAGCTCCCGTGGATCCCGAGGGGTCGGGCACAGACGTGTCGGCGTGGAAAGACCTGTTCGTACCAGCGCCTGTTTTAAAAGCTCTCCGTGGGCTTGGGTTCTCCGCTCCGACTCCCATCCAGGCCCTGGCGCTCCCGCCGGCCATCAGAGACCGACTGGACGTGCTGGGAGCGGCCGAGACCGGTGAGTCCTGATCCCGTTTCTGCCACACCAGGAAAAATCATGTCTAAATTGACATACTAAGTCACGCTTAATTGTGATGTGTATTAGTGCTGCCGCCCCTCTGAGGTCAATGTGAAGTCTGTTTAGTCAATCATCTCTAGTGCTAGTAGTTAGGGCTGGGCGATATGGCCAAAAAGTGATCTCGATAAAAAATGCTAATTTCAGTCGATAATCGATTTCGATAAATGTAAAATATTCATTTATTTCAAATTTAAAGGCAGTTTTTTGCTCCCAAGTGAAAGTTGTAGAAACCAGACTGTTAATTGTGGTTTTAAGCTACTCTTTATTGTCAGAATATGACAAACATTTCACGTTTTTGGATTCCTTACCCTTTTCCAGTCCTTTTCCCTTCAATTAAATATCTTAATAAAATTTTTTTTTATTAGTTTCTGCATGTGCTAACGGGTGATATTGTTTCTAGTCATGAAACGGGTTTGTGTTGCCTGATATATCTTCGGCACAGTTTGCAGTATTAATAATAATATTACATTTTGTCTTAGAAATGCACGTTTGACAGTGAGTTGACAGTAGTAGTAGCTTGAGTTAGGAGGATGCAGATGTAAATGTATGGTCATTAACAGAAAAATGGACATCTGTAAAAATTGTAACAACCTAATTTCTATATGGTAAAATTGTAATATTCATATATCAGGTCTGCTGACTGCACGCCTCGTCCGTTTGAGGAGGTGTTTATACTCAATACGCTCGCCTTGTGCTATTCTTTAAAACGACATGGAGAGGTGATGTTACTCTGCATCAGTGCCTATGACAAAGCATCTAAACCATCACACACACACACACACACACACTGCCCCTGCCCCTAAACCTACCCATCACACAAACACACACACACACTGCCCCTGCCCCTAAACCTACCCATCACACACACACACACACACACACACATGTTTGTTTTTGTGAGATGTGGGGACATTCCATAGGCGTAATGCATTTTATACTGTACAAACCGTATTTTCTATCCCCCTACACTGCCCCTGCCCCTAAACCTACCCAACACACACACACACACACACACACACACACACACACACACACACTACCCATCACAGGAGACTGTGCAGTTTACTTTCTGTGATAAAAACCTCATCCTGTGTGATTTATAAGCATTTTGAAAAGTGAGGACATGGGGAACGTCCTCATATTTCACCCTCTTTTTGTAATACCTGTGTCATACCCATGTCATTATACACATTTGTGTCCTGATATTTCACAAAAACATGCCCACACACACACACACACACACACACAGGTAACATTACTCTGCATCAGTGCCTTATGACAAAGCATCTAAAAAAATGCAAATTACAAACAATATGACAAAAACAGTGCTTTATTTTTCAGCTATAGGTCTATTTAACAGTATAGCAAGTCAAGAAAGAAATTAAATAATCCACAAAAAAAAAAACTCAATTCAGCTGGCAATTCAGTCAATAAATTAACTACAGTATACACTGATTAACAATGAATATATTAAAATTGTTTAGCCAACCATGGGGTGGTTTTCTATTTTTCATTGTTGTTTGATTAACATTAATCACACAGAATATTAGATCCGGCTTAACACGGATCCAATTACTTCAACTGTAGACGTCCACTAAAGACACCCCCGACATGTGTTTACCTGAATACTCGCTAGGATGTGCATTTTTTACATATCTTTGACCATTGAAATCCATAATCAGAAAGAACTGAATCGCGATCGCATGTTGTCTGAAAGGCGTGTGCTCGCGCTTCAGATCAAAGTCCGGCGAGCACGTCCCGCGCTGCACTGTATTCTCTCATGCGCGCAGGTTTCTGTTGGTTTCTTTGTCATGCGCTGCGCGTGTATATTTAACTCTTCTGCGTCCAGTGTTTAGTGAACAGTGGAGAGCTCTGCACACACGTCCTGACTCCTGCTTTCACTCATCCACACAAATAAATACAGCTCTTATTAACGCGCGGTCCTTCTTAAAGTACCGGTACTAATAAAGTTCCATATCGTACCGTTTGTAATAGCAGGGTATCGCAATACTTTTCTGGTACCGGTATACCGTGCAACACTTGGCTGAGGTTTATGTTTTCCGATGTGTGTCAGCGGTGGGGCTTTTATTTTGACAGACATGAGCTCTGTCTTCATTAGTTTACTGTCTTTACTCAACAGTTCAGCCCAATAATTGAAAGGCAAATGCTATAATACTTCATATACTGTCAGAGTTTAATCTTTGAATTGTTAGGTCTTACTCTGTGCGTTATTTGCATGTTCTTCGTTTAGGGAAATACAGGAGTACAGAATCAAGAGTTATATGGCAGCAGAATATGGGCTAATTAATGTAAATAAAAGCCCTTAAACATTTACTGTAGGCAAGTAAACATGCATATATTTATACAGGAATTACAAACAACAGGACAAATACAGGAAGAGTCTATATCTAACAGGTCATCATCTTCTACAGAAACTGAACGAAGGCAACATTTTATCATGATTATCATGTTTTCAGTCGAGCGTTTGTGGATCATGTGACCTGTAGCTGTCCCAGTTCATCATGTCTTTCAGTCTTTGACTCTGTTCATGTCCTTATCGACTGCAGGCAGTGGGAAGACGCTGTGCTTCGGTATTCCGATGATCCACATGATTCTGGAATGGAGGGAAGAGTCGAACCGTGAGCGGACGGATGAACGCAGGAACCCTGATGACGCAGAGACGCGTGTGGAGAGTCTGTACCTGCAGACGGACGCGAGTCCTACGCGAGAGACGATTGATGAGCCGCGGGACGGTGACGACGAGCCCTTCAGCGCTCCTGATGGAGGAGGGACGGATAATGAGACACGGGACTCTGATCCACAGGATGCTGGTGGTGAGGACTGCAGTGCTCCTGATGGAGGAGGGACGGATAATGAGCCGCAGGATGCTGATGGTAAGGACTGCAGCGCTCCTGATGAAGCTCCTGGTGTGAGCGCTGATGAAGCACAGAAGCAGCCGCTGCTCGGCCTGATCCTGACCCCCACCAGAGAGCTGGCCTTTCAGGTCAAACACCACATCGATGCCGTGGCTCGCTTCACAGGTCAGTGGGCCTTCATCTCATATATACACCAATCAGGCATAACATTATGACCACTGACAGCTGAAGTGAGCAACACTGATTATCTCCTGTTAGTAGGTGGGATATATTAGGCAGCAAGTGAACATTTGGTCCTCAAAGTTGAAGCAGGAAAAATGGGCAAGCGTAAGGATTTGAGCGAGTTTGACAAGGGCCAGATTGTGATGGCTAGACGACTGGGTCAGAGCATCTCCAAAACTGCAGCTCTTGTGGGGTGTTCCCGGTCTGCAGTGGTCAGGATCTATCAAAAGTGCTCCAAGGAAGGAACAGTGGAGAACCGGCCACAGGGTCATTGATGCACGTGTGGAGCGAAGGCTGGCCCGTGTGGTCCGATCAAACAGACGAGCTACTGCTCAAGAAGTTAATGCTGGTTCTGATAGAAAGGTGTCAGAATACACAACAAACTGCGATGTTCTGTGTATGACCAGTCAGGGTTAGGGATGGGAATTTTGGGGAATTTATTTCTCATTTAGATCATCGATAGGTCTCAAAAAACGAGTACTCGTGGGTGGGGCTTGTGCAGGGGCGGGAAGTCTCCATCATAGAGATAAGAAACTATTTTAAGATTGTTACGAAAATGAATGTTGACATACAAACATGACGTGTCTATGAAAACATGAACATATGACTATAATAAATAACTGCTAGAGTATGGTACATAAATGTCTTTGAAAAAGAAACATCTAAAAACTAAATAACCGTCTCAAATAACCCAGTCAATAATATCGGGCAATGTGTTTGAGCTCAAACTGTGAATACACAGCACCCTGCAGAGCTTTGCTAGCGGGTTAATAAACTCAACCAAACGCATCCTATATGAGATTAATCAGATTTACAATTTACATCTGCCCAAAAGGACACGAATGTGCACATGAACTTGGCCGTGCTAGTATTTTACAGGCTATGGTTTGAAAGGGAAACTCATTTTGAATGCGCACTTCCCTTAACAACAACGCTAACACACGGGCAACGAAACCACAGATAACTTACAACAGTATTACTATCGTAATTGATTGTGCGCTGCACATCTTACACTGTATTTCATGAGAAGTGATTTCAGGCATCTCTGCAGCGCGCGCTTGAGTTTCACTTTATTTCGCCGGTCTGGAAGGCGTGCTGTCTAACGCTAACCAATCAGACCTCAGTTACCGCGCCTCAATAACCAATCAGAAAAATAGACAAATATATTTTTTAAAGTCTGGGCGATCTTCGTTTTCATGATCGATTATCGCTGTCACGTTCGAGTACTCGACCACTGTTGCCCATTCACAGTCAGGGTGCCCATGCTGACCCCTGACCCCGCCGAAAGCACCAACAGTGGCACATGAGCATCAGAACTGGACCACGGAGCAATGGAAGAAGGTGGCCTGGTCTGAGGAATCACGTGTTCTTTTACATCACGTGGATGGCGGGGTGTGTGTGGCTTACCTGGGGAACACATGGCCCCAGGATGCACTATGGGAAGAAGGCGAGCCGGCGGAGGCAGTGTGATGCTTTGGGCAATGTTCTGCTGGGAAACCTTTGTCTCAAATAATTTTTCCTGACACATCAACTTTGAGGACAAAATGTTAAATTGCTGCCTAATATATCCCACCCACTAACAGGTGCAGTGATGAGGAGATCATCAGTGTTAGTGACTTCACCTGTATGTGTGTATATGTGTATGTTGTGATGTGTGTGTGTGTATGTATATATATATATATATATTTATCTCTCAAAATAAATCTAATTATTAAACTAAATTAACCATATAGACCAAATTACTGATCTAAAGCCCACATTGTTACTGTATGATAATCGAAATGTATTCTGTTGCATTATTTTTCTGTTTATCACTGTGAAGCTGCTTTGAAACAATCTGCATTGTTAAAAGCGCTATATAAAGTTGGCTTGACTTGATGTCATGATGTGATGTGGCGCAGGTATTAAGACGGCGATCGTGGTGGGTGGGATGGCGGCGCAGAAGCAGCAGCGGATGTTGATGCGGCGGCCCGAGATCATCATCGCCACACCGGGACGCCTGTGGGAGATGATTAAAGAGAGACACGCACACCTGCAGGACCTGCGACAGCTGCGGTACCTCACTAACACACACATGTGGAAAAGTCAAGGAAATGTTGAATCTTTGAAACTTCGTAAACATTAGTTTCCTCGATCCACCCGACTTTTGTGCGCTGAGCATTATAACCAATCACACGCTTTTCTGTTGAGCGTGAGGGCCAATCAGATTACTCATCGCTAGGGGTGTAACGGTACATTGTTAATCGATATAGCTCGATATAAAAACATGATTATGTATGGTTGATGTAAACGACGTGAATGGATTATAGAGATGTTTCATCCTTAGTGTGTGTCAACTGCTACATAAACTAATGCAAATATGTACAGTAAGATAACCTTACAAAAACTGTCAAGCTACGGGCATTGGTCACGGTTAGTTCATGTTAACTAACATGTTATCGTAAAGTGTAACCAATATACATATGAAATATTAATTTTCATTAGTTTGACAGTGCATTTGCTTTACAAAATTTGGATGTTACCTATCAAATGAATAATTCTATAAATGATTATGATATTATTGTAATAATTGTTTGGCATCCTGAAACACCAGTGTCCGAGTGTTGTGTAGACTGAGGTTTATATCACAAGATCTTTGAGCCCTCTGTAATGTCCAGGCACAAGTCAAAGTGCACCAGATCCATGCATTTAACAGATGTCCACCCAGCATGGCTTTACAAAATCCTATGGGAAAAACTGATCATTTTATTCCAGCCTTGTACAACAGTGTTCCTTTTAAGTGAGTAAAGCCAAATTAAAATGTCATTGGGCAAACTAGATTTGGGCTAAGCCCCGAATATTTACAATGTCTGGCTGAAACATCAATTAGTTTAAAGGAAAATCATTTTTTGCCAAATAACCGTATTCGTCCACCCCCCGGGAAAAATTGTTTGTGTGCTTTTGCTGTAAACAACAAAGTGCAGATTGGATGAGATTCCTGTCTTCCGTGATTTTAACGGGAGTGTTTGTGAGTGCTTAAAACGCACACAAGACCCAAGTAATGGACAGCCTCACAATCGGTCACTCCCTTTCTGTGTAACGTTATTCCGTTATATAATTTATCTGTGTAGTCAGAATATGATGTGCAGTTTCCCCAAAACACACAATCTATTAATCGACGACATTAATAATCATTATTACAATATCAAGAGCATTATCTGACAATAATAACAGTTAATTTTTTAATTGGAGTAACATTGAACAGTCTGTGTAAATAAACATACATGCAGTTTCAGATGCAGCTTCTGCTCCACCTCTGCAGTGTAAAGATGGGTTTAGTTATTGTTATTAGTCTATATAATATTCTCATCGATTTAAGTCATTGGTTACATTTAAGTGACAAACAACAACACAGGTAATCATTAAAAATTGCACTAAAATGCTCCTGGAAATCATTTGCAAGGAGCCCGTAATGGAAAACTTCAGTTCTGACCCTGGCATTGGAGAACGTCTGGCAGTGGCTGTTTAATCAGTGTAAATTGCAGAAATAATATAAATGGGCAAAGAGGCGGGACGTGGGCGGAGCTTAGGTGATGACTAACAGACAGCAGACAAACAGCAATCCACCTGTCACTCAAAGTGGCCACGCCCTTAATTATGCAGAACTTTAAGGCTTTATATAATGTAAATAAATGAGTTATAAAAACATTCACCTCCTTCACAGTCGTCATGAAGGGCAAAATTAGCCGTTTAGACCAAAAGCCAATTTGTCCCAGGCTGTAAACATGTTATTCTGCTGTAAAGTTGTGCATTTTAACATGAGCTCAATGAGATTCTGCTCTTCTGGAGCCGGTCTCTAGTGGCCAGACGAGGAACTGCAGTTTTAGTCACTTCCGTATCGGCTTCAAGAGAGACCGCGGGAGGTTGCCACCTGGTGTTAATCCATTACTAGGGTCAGACAGTGCTTTATCTGACCGTCTTACTAGTGTGCCACCGTTTATTTTGTATTAAACCTCAGAGCTTGTTGTTAATTAGTTAAGATATGCTGTGATTTGACATTTAAACACCAATGGAAGGTTAAGTCATGAATATTTGCCTAAAAGTCATGGAAATATACGAGCCCTGCTTGATGCAGTTCTTCAGACGGGAGCGGCTGTCAGATGTGGGCTTTCTGTCTTCATGAGTAAAACTTTTATCATCAATGCTCTGTGACGTCTGTGATCATCAGGTGTCTGGTGATCGACGAGGCCGACCGCATGGTGGAGAAGGGCCACTTCTCTGAGCTGGAGAGTCTGCTGGAGATGCTCAACACGTCTCACTTCAGCCCGCGGCGGCAGACGTTCGTGTTCTCGGCCACGCTGACCATGGTGCACAGCCTGCCGCTGCGCCTGCAGCAGAAGAAGCGCAAGCGGACGGAGCAGCGCAGCAAACTGCAGCTCCTGATGGAGAAGGTGGGCATCAGAGACAAGCCCAAGGTCATCGACCTGACGCGCAAGGAGGCCACGGTGGAGACGCTGACCGAGACCCGCATCAACTGCACCAAGGAGGACAAGGACCTGTTCCTCTACTACTTCCTGCTGCAGTATCCGGGCCGCAGCATGGTGTTCGCCAACAGCATCGACTGCATCAAGAGGCTGAACGCGCTGCTGCAGATCCTGGACTGCGCTCCCATGCCCCTGCACGCCAACATGCACCAGAAGCAGCGCCTGAAGAACCTGGAGCGCTTCGCTCACAACGACAGGTGAGGAGACGCCACGTCCCCTGATACAGAATGATCAATAAAACCCTGTGCACTTTCTGTTTTGCTGTTCCACCGCATCACTATGAATTAATTCTAATGTTAAAGCATTAGTTCACTTGAGTTTACCAGTGTATCGAGTGCAGTGATGCACACAAACGCAGATTCTGGGCTGAAAACACTCCCTCAGGACGCACTTGGAAATCAAAATGTCCTGGTATTTACTCACCCATCACGTCATCCAATGTTCATGTGTTTCTTTCTTCAGGCGAGAAAAAATTAAAGGGGTACTTCAATTCTGAAGTGAACTAATCTTTTACTACAATTATTCCAAAAGCTATTTTAAGTCATTTTGATTTCCAAGTGTGTCCTGAATGAGCCCAGAATCAGTTTCTGTGCATCACTGCACTCGAGCACCTCAGCTTTAATCAGACCTCGTACCCTAGAGATGTCTGAGTGTGTGATTCGGGACGCAGCTCGTGTGTTTGAGTGTGTGTGTGTGTGTCTCTCCTCTCTCAGTTGTGTCCTGCTCACCACAGACGTGGCCGCTCGAGGGCTGGACATTCCCAACGTCCAGCACGTGATTCACTATCAGGTACGGAGCAGTCGACGGCGCCGCCACTCTGACCTCGCGGAGTGTGTCGTGACCTCTCTGTCTCTGTCACCGCTTTAGGTTCCTCGCACGTCTGAGACATACGTGCACCGCAGCGGCCGCACGGCACGAGCCACTAAAGAGGGTCTCAGTCTGCTCCTGATCGGCCCTGATGACCTCATGAACTACAAGAAGATCTGCAGAACCCTGGACAAGAGCGAAGACCTGCCCGTGTTTCCAGTGGAGAACAAGTGCATGGCAGCCATTAAAGTACGCACATTAAAGTCACACTCACACACAGTCACACTCACACACACACACTCACACACACACACACACACACACACACACACGCACACGCTCTCACACACTCACGCACACGCTCTCACACACTCACGCACACGCTCTCACACACATACACACTCACGCACACACTCTCACACACATGCTTTCACACATACAAATACACTCACTCACACCACTCACACGCACACACTCTTGCTCATGCACACACACACTCACTTGCACACGCTCACGCACACACATACACACTCACTCACTCACTCACTCACTCACTCACTCACACACTCACACACACGCACACACTCTTGCTCATGCACACACACACTCACTTACTCACGCACACACGCACACACTCACGCACACACTCACTCACACACAAACACACACACACTCACACAGACGCACACACTCTCACTCATAAACTTACTCACACGCTCACACACACTCACACAGACGCACACACACAAACACACACGCACTCACTCACACACTCACACAGACGCACACGCACACACTCACTCATACACTTACTCACACGCTCCGACTCACTCATTCACTCACACACACACACACACTCACACAGACGCACACACTCTCACTCATACACTTACTCACACGCTCACACTCACTCACACACTCTCACACACATACACACTCACACACACACACACACACACTCTCACACTTACACGCTCAGACTCGCTCTGAGTCAGTGTGTGTGTGTGTTTGTGTGCGTATGAGTGAGTCTCTCACTCACTCACACTCACACACACACACACTCACTCACTCACTCATATACACACTCACACAGACGCACACGCTCACTCATTCACTCACGCACGCTCTCACGCACTCACTCACGCATACACACACACGGACACAGAAACTCACACACACGCTCTCTTAATCTTACACACTCACGCACACATTCTCTCACACACCCACACACGCTCTCACGCACACTCACTCACTCATACACACACACACACACACACAGAAACTCACACACACGCACTCTTAATCATACACACTCAAGCACACATTCTGTCGCTCACACACACACGGACACAGACACTCATACACACTCTCAAGCACACACACGCACACGCTCTCACTCTCTCTCTCACACACACACACACAAATAGTCTCTCCCAGTTAAAGCACAAGTAATGCACAGCCAGTCTTCAGGGCGTCTCTGGAGCTCAGTGAACTAGAGCTGGTCAGTTTCTGCAGGAGGAGATTATACCCAATCAGCAGCAGATCTACGGGTGGCCCTCGCCACGCCCCGCCTGACCGCTTCAGATAAATGACCACTCCCTCTAGAGTGAAGTGCAGCCTGATGCGGATTACACAAGCAGACAGGTTCATTTAAAAGTAGACACTTGCAGCTGATCCTGTTTGTTTTCTTTATTTCCCAAAGTCATGTTTTATCTTATTGTGAGTGTACACAGATAAAGGGTTACCGCCACGAGGACCCGCCGTTAACCATCGGCCCCTCACAGACTGCCTGACTTCACACTAGAAATGCATTATTTGTTAATACAATTTTCTAACGTTTAACAATTCTTCAATAATTATTTTAATTGTGTTTTGTCATGCATTAGAACTCTATGCTAGTCTCTCCAGTAGTAATGTTATGTTGTTCTTCACGGCAATATCCGGATTCAACTAAAGCAGCGCCCGTATGTTATTACAAAAATGGTCAAACTGCTCACATTTAATAAAGAAGCACGTCTTGAGAAAGATGTCGATGCTGTAACAATTGAAAGAGAACTGACAGAAAATCTGAATTAATCCGATATTGTCAGGGGCTTGAGAAGCCGTGTCTCACAGGTAGAAGTAGACTTTATCAAACGACAGTAGACAATAAAAGGTCCAACATATGAGGGATGCTTTTAGATGTGTTATTTCAGACTCATTAGTCAGCAACACGAGCGTCTTGCTTATAATATCCAGCATATCTGCAGCAGAACATGACGCACCACAACTATCTGATGCTGTTCACTGGACACGTCAAATGAAACGAACTGGAATTTGTCTTTCTGAACGGGTGCATGTACTTCTTTACTGTAGCATGTACCGAAGCCGTTCGCTTTGACGTGTGGTTCAGTGTTATTCCTGCATACTTCACCTTTTAAGTCATTATAGTGCCGCGCAGGGACCCGTTCTTCGAGATTAAGCCGGTTGAATTACATTGTGTGATTGACTTTCCGTATCCACCACTGCACCAAATATCATCTTTGTTCCCATTTGCCAACACATGAACATCCATGAAAGTTTACTTTACTAAAGAGGAGAACATGTACAGCTGTCAGTCATGCTGGTCTCTTCTCTATTGTGGCGTATTTCTGAGTGAAGCGCTTCACGAACAAGAACAGATGTAGGGCGGGGCTTGATTCTCTCTGTGGGGAATTGATTGGATGGTTGTGGTTTGCTATTGGTGGATCTCATGTGAGTGACAGTTTGCCTCATCATCAGAGAAGATATTCTGATTCAAGATTACTAACACAATAAATAATTTCCAGTAACCAGTGTTGGGGAAAGTTACTTTGAAAAGTAATGCATTACAATATTGCGTTACTCCCTTAAAAAGTCACTTATTGAGAAAAGTAATGCGTTATGTTACTTTAGCGTTACTTTTGTATTACTTTTTGGTAGGTTTTACCAATAAAAAACAAAAAAATCTAGTAAAAATCATCAAAGGTCAGCAGCAAGATATTGGTCAATAAAGGTAGATTAAATGCATACAAATATTTGTTTTATTTAACATGTAATTATTGGAGGTTTGCATAGTATTCTGATTTTGCATTTTAATGATTTTATTCATTTTGAGGAGTACTTCATCTTTATTGTGCAAGTGAGATGAATAAATGCTCACTTTTAGTCTAGAACTACAATAACCTGTTCACACACAACGCCTCTGCACTTACTCTCGATTTTGGATACAGGAGAGCTGTCATTCAAATAAATGTGAAAAAGTAATTTGCGTTACTTTTTTGAAAAAGTAACAGATATTTTGTTGTAAATTTTAAAAGTAATGCGTTACTTTACTAGTTACTTGAAAAAGTAATCTGATTACTTAATTCAAGTTACTTGTAATGCGTTACCCCCAACATTGCCAGTAACACTGCAATATTACATAAAAAATATGATTTATTCCAGTGGACCCGTTTCACAATAATTAACAATGGCATTCTTGTGTTTTAGTATTTTACATGTTCATTCTTAGGGTGTGTTTACGCGGCACTATTTTCAACTGAAAACGTAAAGCTTTTGAAAACGAAGCCTTTACCGTCTCCATATAAACAACAAAAACACGATTTTGTGAAAACAGTGATGTCGTGGGCATGCGTATTACATGTTTGTGGGTTGTGACGTCTCCAGCTACAGCATCATAATACATTTCCACAGATCCGTGTGAACGGGGAATGTGTTCACAGCGTCTTCGTCTGTTTTTAGCTCATCATTGTCGTGTAAATATACCCTCAAAGTCACCAGGAAATCTAAAGGGACAATTCTTGTTTTATTATTTATGGAGTGTTGCTTAAATTCATGTGTCTGGTAATCTTAAATAACAGCGACATCTCTTCTCTGATGACAAGGGCGGGGCAACCTGTCACTCACATGAGATCCACCAATAGCAAACCATATCCATCCAAACAAGATCAAGCCCCGCCCTACATTTGTTCTTGTTCCTGAAGCGCTTCACTCAGATATACGGATCAAGAGAAGAAAAACAATCATTATTTCTGCTTCATGTTTAATTCCCTGTAGTTGGTCCTAGTGTTGTTGTGTTCTTGTTGTGCGGCGCTTCACCAGCTGGTTTTCCTCCGACAGGAGCGAGTGACTCTGGCACGGAAGATCGAGAAGATGGAGTTCTTCCACGGCCGAGAACGGCAGCACAACTCCTGGGTCAGACAAGCGTCCGAGGCCATGGACATCGACGTGGACGACGACTTGCTGATGGGTACGAGCTTGTCGTGAGCAGTGTTTACAGTGTGACCTTTCACCCGTGACCTTTGGCCTATGCATTACAGGTGGCAGTAAAGGTGAGGATGAGGAGCGAGAGCATCAGAGGCTGGTGAAGGGGATGAAGAAGCAGCTTAAGCAGCTGATCTCTCAGCCGGTCTTCAGACACCAGATGAAGACCAAGTACCCGACACAGATGGGTAAACTGATCCTGCCTCAGCTGCCCGTCTCCACGGCGGACACAGCGCTGGCCAGCGTGAGCCGCGACAGACTGACCACAACACAGCGCCGGTGACAGGGTTAAACGGGTGTTATTTGGATGTGTGAAGGAAAGGGCGGGACATTTAAAGCATCTTAATACTGTCAGAGAGCAGGCGGTGACGGTCTGAACAGAGTTTAATGCATCTATGGATGTGAAGGGACGTCTGGTGGACTGATCCTGATCCGCTCTTCCATAAATGACTGCCATTAAACATGTATTGTGAACAGACCTGGTTGTGTTTATACATGATAAATAAAGAACAAGACATCTTGTTAACTAGTTTTAAAGACAAAGAAAGTTTAAATCATTGGATGGATGGACCGTATTGATCCTTTGAGGGGAAATTGTTCATTTAATTATTTTGTCACATTTTCTCCATTTGGCCAATTCTAATAGAGCAGGGGCCTGTACCATGAAGCCGGTTTAGCTGGCTAGCCAGATATGTTTAAGCTTAGTTTGTGCCAATCCGGGGTTTTAGGTACCATTAAAGGGGTTTGGCTTTAAGCCATGTTCATCTCCATAGTAACTCCACGGCTAACCTGCTCCAGGGCCAGTTATGACCGGGATAAGAAATCTCAAACTTTGCTGTGAGCAAAGGGTCACACCTCTGATGCAATAAAGCCCCTCCCCCTGTTTCAACTCCAAATTAAAGGTCACTACATACCAAATGTTTCTTAAAGACTAAAGCGTCTGGCTTTTAACAATGCCTATTTATAATAATAATTTTGAATGATTTATATATAACTTATTTAATTATATCCTTAATCAATTACACAATTAATCAATCATTTATAGCCACCTAGTTAAAATTAATATAAATGGCCTATATAAAGGTCATTCAAATAAGCTTTAAAATCAATAAAGACACAAAAATGACTACATGTGAGCTTAAATGTTCAAATCTCTATATATCAAGTAAACTTGATAACATTTACTCACACTGACGTTTAAGATTTTTCTTTAAGTTGTCTTCTTTCATAGACCGCTCTTTTCTTCTTGCGGTGTAAATGTGTTTAAATTCTCAATATTTTTTTAAATCAGGTAATATTCTAAAAGAGAAATGAATCTCAGTTCCACTGATCCACAGCGTGTGATTGGCTGTTCACTACTGATGTCACAGCTAAACTCAGGATCAAAGCCTGAGTTGACAGAGGAAAGCTGATGATCAGCATCATGGGACCAACAAAGCCTGAATAGAGGGTTTGGTTTTGTCAACTCGAGACTAATCCTGTAACCCTGAGTTTGTTAAACCACCATCATGGTACAGGCCCTGGGATGGGGATCGTTGATCCTGGAGGGACACTTTCTTGCAGAGTTAAGCTCAAACCCTGAAAAAAAACACTCACCTGTCGTAACTTCAGTAATCCTGCAGACCTTGATTAGCGTCAGGTGTGTTTGATTAGGGTTGGGGCTGAACTCTGCAGGACACTGGTCCTCCAGGATCAACATTCCCCACCCATGTAATAAAGAAAGTGTTTCACCTAAAACATTCATAATATCATCATGATTGACTCTGTGACAGTCAAACGCTGAAGAGGCTCATAAATGTGCTTTATCCAGTCAAACCAAACCTCAGGCCCCTGCGTACACTGCTGCGTCTTTAGTTTAAAGTGGCCTTTTAACAGTCTCCGTTTTGGTCTGTTACACTGAAATGCAACTCTGGAGTTTCAAACTAAAGCCAGTGCACACTGCTATTTTGGCCATCTGAGACAAATTTAGCAAATCCTAAAAGATTCCTCTGATCCTAGGCTAAAATCTCAGGTCTCTGATCGTTAGTTTGACAGCCGATTAATGCTGTTTTACTAAACGAGGTTCAGGAGGAACATGTCAGATAATTGACACAGGTGGAAAGTACTCAGCCAATCAACAAAAGAGGTATAAATACGAAGCCGTCTTACCTCCATTTTGTTGACAGTTTTTTCAGCATCCCTCCACCACCCCTGCTCCACATTTTGCTCTTTTTTTCCTTTTTAAGTTCTAAACCACTTACATACGGGGGGTACTCTGGGTTCGGGCCAAAGTCCGAGCTCGAAGCCCTCCCCCCGGACAGCACGCCACATACGCAATTAAATTTACTCTATAAATTATATGTAAGTGCCACAATTTCGCAGCCGTCATTTCACTAGTTCACAGTGTCAGAAGTTTTGGCACACAGTCCTGCAGTGTGACTTCTACGATGACCGTCAAATTGTCTTTGTTTTTCAAGACAAATCATGACCAAAATGAGCGCAAGAGATTTCTTTGTAGCCTTCATTTCAATCCCGCATGTAATGCAGGTTACCCTTATCGAACGCATCATTGATTGATTGATATAAAACTCTGGACGAGTTTTCTTGTGTGCATCTGTTTTTAACACGCCTTGACTATCGTACAGTCTGACATTAAAGGATTAGTTCACTTCAAAAATGAAAATGTACTCACCCCCAGCTCATCCAAGATGTTCATGTCTGTCTTTCTTCAGTCGACAAGAAAATGATTTTTTCCTCATCATTGAGTTCCATTGCAACCAAAATGTTGAAGGTCCAAATCAATGCAGTTTCAAAGGAAGGGCTTCAGAGGCTCTGCACGATCCCAGACGAGGAATAGGCTCTTATCTAGCGAAACAGTTGGTCATTAAAAATAAAATAATAATGAACATACTTTTTAACCTAAATTGCTCATCTTGTGCTGCTCTGCGACGTGCCAGTGATTGCGCAATCACGCCGAAAACGGCACACTAGACATAGGCAGAAGCACCGCCCCAAGCAAACGTGCGAGGACGAATTCAAACACTATTTACTAAAAAACACTCCATCTTCAACTTTAAAATCATCTGACATTGTCTTTTTTGTTTGTTTTTGCTACAGGGTGTTAGAATTAGTTTTTGCATGTGCGCTTTGTAAACACAGGGGTGGTGCTTCTGCCTATGTCTAGTGTGATGTTTTCGGCGTGATTGCAATCACTGGCACGTCACAGAGCAGCACAAGATGAGCAATTTAGGTTAAAAAGTATGTTCATTTTTAATTTTATTGAAAATGGCAGATGGTTTGGCTAGAAAGAGCCTATTCCTCGTCTGGGATCGTGCAGAGCCTCTGAAACCCTTCCTTTGAAGCTGCATTGATTTGGAGCTTCAACATTTTGGTTGCAATGGAACAAAATCCTGGAGTGTTTTCCACAAAAACGTAATGAACGACATGAACATCTTGGATGAGATAGGGGTGAGTAAAATATCAGGACATTTTCATTTTGAAGTGAACTAATCCTTTAATGACGTCTCCAACCGTCTCTTATTCATTCAGCAAACGATAGGTTTCAAAGTTCAACGTTTGAGGTATTTCCGTGGTAAATACACTCCTTCAGGATTCAAACAAGTTTCAGAAAGTTATTTTGAGTATTGAGGGCACTTCTCCCGGATGAGTGCACACACACGTCAACGAGCTTCTTTCAGGTTCATACAGGCGCTGGCATTGTGTTTCTAAACACGAGATCAGCAATGTCACTAAAGAAGTGTTTCTGCTGTGAGGGAAAGATCACCTTGTTCAGCTTCACAAATAACGCCTCCACGAGCTTGGCTGTTTTCAGAAAGTATTGGTACAGTGTATCAGTCTTTTATAAACAGGATAAAACTAAAGCCTCTTAGTCTTGGGAGATATGAAGGATCAACGCTACTGTATAGATACTCCAGATTAACATGAGACTGGCAGAAACTGTGTGTTATGAACCCTTTAACATATTATGACTTTTTATCTGAATTCGGACTATATTGACTACTAAGAGTGAGATATAAACTCGCAAGGAAAAAGTCTCAGTTGCCTCGTTTATTTTTCATTCTGTGGTATAAACAAGCTTCTATAGTGAAGCAGCGTCATGGGTAGCCCCGAGCGCTGACATCTCACACACACACACACACACACGCATCTGAGCGGATCTACTGCGGCGTCTTCATCCCTGTGGTTCTGCTCCGGCTCTTCAGCTGGACTCTGCCGGACGGGCTCTTCTTCACCGTCGCAGTGCTGGAGTCTGTGAGTCTCGTGGCTCTTCTCTCCAGGTCTGCTTTCTCCACCATGAACTCCTGTGAAGACAGAGACACATGTTGTTGATTGAGTGTGTGATTGTGATGTAGGTTAAAGGGATAGTTCACCTGGAAATGAAAATAAAGCCACCTTTTTCTCACCCTGCTGTTGTGCGTGCACAGAGTAACGGTTGAGCTCAGTGTTTTGGCTGAATAATACGGTTTCTTTCTCGCAAAACCTTATAGTATGCCACCTGAACACTATCCAAATATGCAGCGCATCTCACTGTATCATTGCGTGCTATTTTTGTAATGTTTTAGCCTGGTCGCTATTCACTGCATTATAGGAAGAAGTGTATGCAGGACTATTTTTACAATTTCTCCTTTTGAGGTCCGAGAAAGATAGAAGGACATAGGGCATTGGAACAACAGCACGGTGAGTAAAAGATGGCTATATTTTCATTTCAGGGTGAACTATCCCTTTAAGGGTCACTGAAGCACCTTTATCATGTCCATCACAGAGACCGTGTCCAGGCCGTCCAGAGGGCCATAGTGGCTCAGGTGACACTGCTCTCCCAGGTTCCTCACGACTATCAGGATGTTCCCCATCTCCTCCACCTACAAAACAAACCATCAGACATCAAACATGCTTTTGACTTTCCATCACAACAGTCCAGCAAACAGACACTACACCAGCCCTGCTTCTGATGGTCAGAAGCACGTAAATCACTCCTTTTACTGCATCACTATTTTCATTCACTTTCGCCTCCTTGTGTTTATGTGTGACAGTAGTTCGACTGAAGCAGAAGCGAGGCCGACAGGATTCACATATAGATGTGTTGATATGTGTCATAAGTCAGCAACACGAGCGTCTTGCTTATAATATCCAGCATATCTGCAGCAGAACATGACGCACCACAACTATTTGAGGCTGTTCACTGGACACGTCAAATGAAATGAATAAACTGGAATTTGTCTTTCTGAACGGGTGCATGTACTTCTTTATTTAAGCGTTCACTGTAGCATGTACCGAAGCGTTCGCTTAGACGTGTGGTTCAGTGTTTATCCTACATACTTCACCTTTAAGTCATTATAGTGCCGCGCAGGGACCCGTTCTTCAAGATTAAGCCGGTTGAATAACATTGTGTGATCTGAACTATCCCAGCCCACCCACACTTTCCATATCCACCACTGCACCAAATAACATCTTTATTTGCCAACACATGAACATCCATGAAAGTGTTTCCACAACTTTACTAAAGAGGAGAACATGTACAGCTGTCAGTCATGCTGGTCTCTTCTCTATTGTGGCGTATTTCTGAGTGAAGCGCTTCACGAACCAGAACAGATGTAGGGCGGGGCTTGATTCTCTCTGTGGGGGATTGATTGGATGGTTGTGGTTTGCTATTGGTGGATCTCATGTGAGTGACAGTTTGCCTCATCATCAGAGAACCAAAAAATGATGAGTTCTCCTCATCATCAGAGAACTCAGGATTATTTCTTTTTCTGATTCAAGATTACTAACACAATAAATAATTTCCAGTAACCAGTGTTGGGGAAAGTTACTTTGAAAAGTAATGCATTACAATATTTCGTTACTCCCTTAAAAAGTAACTTATTGAGTTACTTAACTAATGTTTTAGAAAAGTAATGCCTTATGTTACTTTTGCTTTACTTTTTCTCACATGGACTGGGCTTGTTTTTTTATAACAAAAAGGTTCTATTTTTGTGCAAATGTAAAGACATCTTCATACCAAAATTGAAATAATAAGCCTCATGCTGAGGTAAAAATACAAATTCACACGCTCTGCTGCGCTGCCATTCTGGATAATGGAAGAATAGGACACAGGAGAAAAAAAAGTTTTACCAATAATTTTTTTTTAAATTTTTGCTCATGGTTTGACTGAATCATTAAAGGTCAGCAGCAAATTGGTCAATAAAGGTAGATTAAATGCATACAAATATTTGTTTTATTTAACATTTAATTATTGAAGGTTTGCATTTTTTGCATTTGACTGATTTTATTATTTTTGAGGAATACTCAATCTTTATGCAAGTGAGAGAAATAAATGCTCAAATTTAGTCTAGAACTGCAATAACCATCATATTCACACACAACGCCTCTGCACTTACTCTCGATTTATTGGAGACAGGAGAACTAAGATATTTTGTTGTAAATTTATAAAGTAATGCGTTACTTTACTAGTTACTTGAAAAAGTTATCTCATTACGTAACTCAAGTTACTTGTAATGCGTTACCCCCAACACTGAATGGCAACATGTTCAGACTCGGAATCCGTAACTCGAGAACAAACTTTAAAGGGGCTTTATGTAGGATGGACACCCAGTGGTTGAACTAGGTATTGCAATCCAAATTCAAAAATTTGGAGCAGGTTTGTTTCACCCGGCCCCCTCCTCCTCAGACTTGAAGCACACGCAGGTTGCCAGATTGCCGAAGGCAGCAGGAACGAGCACACCTGATGATGGAAAGCAGCAAGCCTTACACTGTAAGTTCATTAGCTAATCTATACATTTGCAATATGTTCTTTCAAAATGATAAACCACCATCCATACAGTCTATGGTTTTGAAGCCTTTGTCTGCTTGAAGTGGTCTCCATCTCTCAAACATCTCCAATATTTATACGGCTTTTATTATAATGTTTATCATACAGTTTTTTGGATGGATGCCGAGGTTTTTTAGGACAGGAATGTTCGCTCTCCGACTCGGACCGCTTTCGTTTGGCAGCTTCCATGACTGCACAAATGAAATGAAATACGCCGTGTTTGCTATCAACTGGCAACCCGGGTTGCCGAAATAGTTTTTTCAGATAAACAAGTATGTTAACTTTGAATGTTTCTTAAATATCTGCAAACATATCCGTCTCTCATTCTCTAGCAACAACACACCTTAAACTTAGTCTTTGCTGATCGATTGCTCCTGATCGATTGCTCCAGTCTACCTACTGCTGCTGCATGCGTCAGTGTTTGTAGCTCTGTATAGCTGCGTTTGAATCTCTATTTGATATATTTTCTTTGTTATCTATACTGCTAAAAATAACTTACTCATCACCATATATTGTTTAATATAGCCTATCAAGTTAAATCTGACATCATTAGCTTTTAATCTAAATCACTACCACGTGTTAGCTTTTCGCTAGCCTGGTAGCTTTCCATCCGGCACCCGGGTCTCCTGTTTTCTGAGTTCATTAGACAACTGTGGTGAGTTGGATTATTAAATAGACTCCATCAAACAAAGTAAGAGGAGTAAGTTGTGTGGTAAGTTTTGGATTCATCAACAAATACGGTAAGCCATGTCTTCTTCTCCTGTCATTGTCACTTGCACTGCATGCTACATGTTTAGCATATCTATCTCCGTTGGCGAACAGGGCTTCACATGTGTTAAATGTAAGGAATTAATCAGGCTGACGGAGAAGATTTCAGATTTAGAGACACGCATCCAGACTTTATGTGAGAGTAGTGAGAATGGTACAGCTTTAGATACTCTTTTGGATGCGACTAGCTTAGTGAACACTCATTGTTTGGTTCGGCTGAGCCCCGCAGGGCAGGGCAATTGGGTGACTGTGAGACAGCATAGTCGCGGATCTAAAAACCACTCTGCCGTTCGATTAGAACATCAAACAGGTTCTCCCCACTCAGTGATGCACCTACTGAGGATCCTGTTGAAAGTGCCCTAGTTATTGGCGATTCTATTACACGGAACGTGAAAATAGAGACACCAGCCACCATAGTCACATGTTTACCGGGAGCCAGAGCGCCTGACATCAAAGCAAATTTAAAAGTGCTGGCTAAAGCTAATCGTAAATTCTCTAAGATTATTATTCACGTCGGCACTAATGATGTTCGACCGTCAGTCGGAGATCACCAAAATTAACATTAAAGAGGTGTGTAAACTCGCCAAATCACGATGTCACCGGCAGTCTGTTTATCTGGCCCCTCCTGTTAAAAGGAGTGATGAAATAGTTAGCAGATTATCATCACTCAATGGCTGGTTGTCTAAGTGGTGTCAAAAATAACATAGGGTTCATAGACAATTGGAAAAGTTTTTGGGGCAGACCCGACCTGTTGAAGATAGACGGCATTCATCCTACCGGGCTGGTGCTGCTCTTCTCTCTAGTAATTTGGCACATAATCTTAGAGCTAAACCTTGACTCACTGGGGCCCAGGTCAGGAAGCAGACAAACTGGCTAAACCAACCGTCTGCTAGCTGTCTCACGTCACCAGAGTCAGCTAAATCCCAGCACATAGAGACGCTTTCACCTAGATATTATCACATAGAGACTGTGTCTGTTCCCGAATCAGTAAATACAAAAACCATCAAAACCATTCAACAGTAAAAATTTAATTGATGTCCAACAAATAAACAACAGATATATACGGATGAACAATTGATAAATCTCGGGTTGCTGAATATTCGATCCCTTTACGCCAAAAAGCGCTTATTGTTAATGATATGATTATAGATCATAACCTAGATGTGCTGTGTTTGACAGAAACCTGGCTAAACCTGACGACTACATTACTTTAAATGAGTCCACTCCCCAAGATTATTGTTATAAACACGAGCCGCGTCTGAAAGGAAAAGGGGAGGTGTTGCTGTAATTTATAATGATAACTTCAGTATTACTCAGAAGTCTAGTTTCAAATATAATTCCTTTGAAGTTTTGGTGCTTTATGTAACATTGTGTAGTGTAAATGATAAATCCCGTTTGACATTTGTGTTGGCTACTGTATACAGGCCACCAGGGCACAATACAGACTTTATCAAAGAATTTGCTGGTTTTCTATCAGAGTTAGTACTGGCTGCAGATAAAGTACTAATTGTTGGTGATTTTAATATCCATGTTGACAATGAAAAAGACGCATTGGGATTGGCATTTAAAGACATTATAAACTCTATTGGAGTTAGACAACACGTATCTGGACCCACTCATCGCCTTAATCATACTTTAGATCTAATACTGTCACATGGACTAAATGTTGATACCATTAAAATTCTGCAGCAGAGCGATGACATCTCAGATCATTACCTAATATCATGTATACTTAATATAGCTAAGGCTGCAAAGCCATCCTCGCTTCAAATATGGCAGGACTATAACGCTGCGACTAAAGATAGCTTTATACATAATCTTCCTCATCAGTTCCATCTCCTCAGAATTACAGATAGCCAAGAGGAACTTGATGTTGCAACAGAAACTACTGACTCTCTCTTTACTAGCACTTTAGATATAGTTGCTCCTCGGCGCTTAAAGAAGATTAAAGCAAATAATCCAACGCTGCAGTGGTACAACGAGCACACTCGGGCCCTTAAAACAGCAGCCAGAAAAATGGAGCGCAGCTGGAAGAAAACAAAACTGGAGGTTTTTCGCAATTTGTGGAAAGAGAGCATGATTGCATACAGAAAGGCCATAAAAACTGCTAGATCGGCTTATTTCTCAACTCTTTTAGAAGAAAACAAACACAACCCTAGGTATTTATTCGATACAGTGGCTAAATTAACAAAGGATAAAGCTTCAACTTCTGACGTTTGTAAACAACACAGCAGTAATGACTTTATGAACTTCTTTACTAGTAAGATTGATAACATTAGGAATAAAATTATAACCATGCAGCCGTCTACTACAGTATCACTTCAGACAGAACATTGTAGTCTCACTGAGGAAAAATTACACTCATTCACTGCTATAGGAGGAGAAGAATTGGCTAAACTTGTTAAATCATCAAAATCAACAACATGTATGCTTGACCCTATACCGACTAGGCTATTAAAAGAGATGCTTCCAGAGGTCATAGATCCTCTGCTTAATATTATTAATTCATCCTTGACATTAGGATATGTACCAAAAACTTTTAAGTTGGCTGTAATTAAACCACTTATTAAAAAACCGCAACTTGATCCTAAAGAATTAGTCAATTACAGACCAATCTCGAATCTACCGTTTCTATCAAAAATATTAGAAAAGGCAGTGTCTTCACAATTATGTTCCTTTTTAGAAAGAAATGGTATATGTGAGGATTTCCAGTCAGGATTTAGACCGTATCATAGTACTGAGACTGCTCTAATTAGAGTTACAAATGATTTACTCTTATCATCTGATCGTGGTTGTATCTCTCTATTAGTGTTACTCGATCTTAGCGCTGCATTCGATACTATCGATCACAATATTCTTTTGAATAGACTCGAAAATTATGTTGGCATTAGTGGAACTGCATTGGCATGGTTTAAATCTTACTTATCTGACCGTTATCAGTTTGTAGCAGTAAATGAAGAGATGTCACACCGATCACAAGTTCAGTATGGAGTACCGCAAGGCTCAGTGTTAGGGCCGTTGCTTTTCACCCTGTATATGCTACCACTGGGAGATATCATTAGGAAGCATGGCGTTAGTTTTCATTGTTATGCTGATGATACTCAGCTCTATATTTCTTCACACCCTGACGAAACTTACCAATTCACAAGATTAACGGAATGCATAGCTGATATTAAAAATTGGATGAATAGTAATTTCCTGCAACTTAATTCAGATAAAACTGAATTTTTAATTATTGGACAGAAAAGCTCCACAAGTAGTGCCCTAGAATACTGTCTAACCCTCGATGGCTGCTCTGTCAAGTCCACGCGTCAGTGAGGAACCTGGGTGTGCTCTTTGATACCAATCTTTCGTTTGAAAGCCACGTTTCTAGCATCTGTAAAACTGCATTCTACCATCTTAAAAATATATCTAAATTACGTCACATGCTTTCAATGCAAAATGCTGAACAATTAGTACATGCGTTCATGAGCTCAAGGCTAGATTATTGTAATGCTCTACTGGATGGTTGCCCTGCTCGCCTAATAAATAAACTCCAGCTGGTCCAAAAGCAGCAGCTCGAGTTCTTACTAGAACCAGGAAGTACGATCATATTAGTACAGTTCTGTCAACACTGCACTGGCTCCTATTAAACATCGCATACATTTTAAAATCTTGCTTATTACTTATAAAGCAATAAATGGTTTAGCTCCCCAGTACTTAGCGAGCTCTTAACGCATTATACTCCATCACGTCAATTGCGGTCTCTAAACTCTGGCCAGTTGAAAATACCTAGAATATCTAAATCAACTGCAGGCGGTCGATCCTTTTCCTATTTAGCACCTAAACTCTGGAACAGTCTTCCTAGCATTGTTCGGGAAGCAGACACACTCTGTCAGTTTAAATCTAGACTAAAAACACATCTCTTTACTATGGCATACACAATTACACATAGAACATTTTTAACTTTCTTATTCAAATCAAATGACTGATTTTTAGGCTGCATTAACTAGGTCAGCCGGAACCGGGAACACTTCCCATAACACCTGATGTACTCGTTACATCATAAAAGAGTGGCATCCACACTAATGTTAGTCTCTCTGTTTATCCCGAGGTTTACTGCAGTCGGCCGGATCCAGGCCGTGTCCGGATCGGATGGTGGACCTGCATCTGGACATGACCAGCTCATCTTGGAGTGTCTGCTGAGACCGTGTCCATTAGTGTCTCCTCTGAATTCGCCTCACCGGGCGTCATCCTCAATTAACCCGTCTCCAGCGCAATAACTCCGATCTTTCAAGTATTCATATTCTTGTGTAATCTACGCGCCATCCTAAATGAACCCGTCTCGTCGTCATACCCAAAAGTTCGAATATTCCTATCTAATATGATTTATGACCTGCAAGGTTGCCAGAGTAATAATTATACACTGATAATAATAGGCCAGAGGAGAACTGGCACCCGACTGAGTCTGGTTTCTCCCAAGGTTTATTTTTCTCCATCATGCCCTGATGGAGTTTTGGTTCCTTGCCACTGTCGCCTTTGGCTTGGCTTGCTCAGTTGGGGACACTCAAATTATGATCCAAGTTACTCAACTAAATATACAAATAGAATTTATTAATTTGGTCATATATAATTCTATAAACTATCCAAATTAAACTAGCCAAATCAAATTTTGTTGCAATGTTGTCCTGTTTAACACTGTGAAGCTGCTTTGAAACAATCGTCATTGTAAAAGCGCTATATAAATAAATTTGATTGATTGATTGATTGAGATGAGGGACGAAACATGTCCTAAACACAAAAGCCCTATTTATGTTAAAAAGTAAGAATATATCAACACAATAATAATAATGCTGAAAAGTTACATCTAAGGGAAATGCGTATACTCAGGACATTCATTATTCATTCTTTTAAATCATTTCTTTGGGATTATTTTAAAAGCACACTCTATACTCTGAAACACATGTAATTGAACCAGTCCCCAGCAGGAGCTCACAATGTAAAAACTGTTTAAAAATGAGATCTTTAAGATATCAAACAAAACTGTAAATCTTATATTTTCCATAAAAAAATGGCTATAAGAGTTGTGTCCTCACTTTGCATCAACTCTGTCAGGATGTTTTATAATTCTGAATACATCAGGCAGTGTCACGGGCAGCTTTACCTCAGATTTCCTGGGGCACGTTCAACGCTCAAACCGGTGCGCTGCGTTTTGCTACGGTTTCCGGCTGAACGTCATGTTTCCTGAAAACGGTGTGCGAAGGGTTTGAGATGCGTTTTCTCTCGTTTGGTGGGTGTGTCAAATGTCAGTCCAATCAGCAGCAGCATGGATATAATCCACGCGGTATTAAAGAGACAGCTCGCACAATGGGTCCATTAAAAAAAAAAAACAATATACATATTTATATATTTTGATATTGTGTTGTGGAGTGACACTTTCATAAACATTTCTATACTCCTCTGATTATATAATGGTAAACAGTACAATATCATATCACATCAGTGATCAGCAATAATCCTAATACTCCCAATAAAAATGTATCATAACACAGGCTCAGAGGTAGGAAGTTGATTATCCTTCACCTGAAATCTAATGCAAGGAAAATGTTGGGTTTCCTTCACTCGAGAAACATTTTTCGGGAAACATTTTGAGCGTATTTTGCCATTTTAAACACATTTATACTGATTTCATCAGACTCCTGAAAATTCTTCAAAAAGAACACAAAGAATGGCCTTGTCAGCTGCCATAGAGACAGCGCATTTAGGCCACGCCCACACCGGGGGGGACAACAATCCAACGCTCTCCATTGACTTTGCATTGCGAGAAGCGGTCGCCTTGTCATACTTATAACAAAAAACTGAACAATGTCTAAAAGATGAAATGTGACTAGGTGTACAGCAAACAAGCTAAAAACACAAAGTGTTTAAGGAGACAAAAGTGGATACAGGCAATAAGACATGAAGCTTCAGCAGGAAGAATGGGTCAATTTTGGGATCCTGACACTCAGAATGCCTCATGTGCAGTAAACATTTAGTCAAATATCCAAATGTCAGTTTTATATATTATATTTCCAGTCGCTGATTACGTTCTCTTCCAGTTGTTGTAGATCTTAGTGTAATGTCATATGTCTCAAATGCCTGTATACACTTTTGTGTCCTTAGACACTTTTGGTTCTGTGTTTTTTTGCTTGTCTGTTTTTTGCACTTCACGCAATAGAAAGTCAATGGAGATGGTTGGTTTGGACCTCTGCAGAAGCATCCAATTGCACCAAGTCTGACAAGACAGGCAGGAGCGCGCAGCCAATGCCCAGTAAGGCCCCGCCCCTTACATGCGGGCATAAATAGGCTGCATACGCTACTGTACATCAGTAAGTATATTCGCTTCTCTTGCGGCAAGCGGGGCAAGGCTGGTGGATCTCTCCACTCGATGTTTCAGAGAACCGGGGTTACGACAGTAACCTATTGCTCTCTTTCATCATCTTGTTTCGAGATCCACCTATGGGAGAGACATGGACAGCTCCCCGATTGCCCAATACACTCACAGTGAGGTCCTGTTAGCCAGAAAAAGACGGTCACCCCGAGGGGCGGTGCACGACACGTCTCATAATCATGACCTCGCCACACCTACGCAACCGCGTAACTGCGGTGTGAAGCAGGACATGAAACATAGGCTATGTGTGGCACACATAAAATGAGGCAGGGTTAGGAAGACCCCACCCCCAAGACCGAATGTGCTATTGAGGTTCTGGTGACGTCCAGCCTGTAGTAACGCACAAACGTATGGGGAGAAGCCCAACTGGCAGCAGAACAGATATCCTGCAGTGATACTCCCCTGAACAGAGCCTAAGAGGCGGCCAAGCCCCTCGTAGAATGAGCTCTGATGTTCCCTGGGGGTTGCACTCCCTTTGATTCATATGCCAAGATTATAGCGTCCACAAGCCAATGTGAGAGGCGTTGTTTAGACAGGGGATCCCCTTTGCGGGGAGGAGCCCATGAAACAAAGAGTTGGTCACTCTTCCGGAACGCGCTGGTCCTAGACACATACGTTTGTAGCGCACGGACTGGACACAGGGCATTTAGCCTCCGATGTGAACGCAGGGAAACATTTCGGCATGAAGGCTGGATTAGGCTTGAGGAAAACCTTATCTCCACCCAGAGAGAATCTGATGCACGAGGGGTGGACCAAGAGTGCATGTAACTCACTGACACGTTTGGCTGATGCCAAGGCCAAGAGCAAGGCTGTTTTGAAGGACAGCAACTTAAGGGGAATATTCTCCAGAGGCTCAAAAGGGAATTGAGACAGAGCTTCCAGCACCATAGAGAGGTCCCATTCAGGGATCGTTCTCCTAATGACTGGCAACGAGCGACGGGCGCCCTTCATAAATCTGCGGATTAGAGAATGCTGCCCAACTGTTGAACCCTAAAAACCCACATGACAAGCAGAGATAGCTGCCAGATAGACCTTAATAGTGGAAAAAGACCTGCCCTTATCCATAAGGTCTTGGAGGAAGCACAAGATATCAGCGACTGAGCACTGATATGAAGTGAGACCCTGCCCATCACACCACTCATCGAACACCCGCCACTTACAGCCATACAGGCATTCTGTATAGTAGCCACCACGCGCGGGGGAAGCCCTAACACGCTTAGGTTCGTCCTCTCACGCCCAGAGAGCTACCCTGTCCGGGTGTGGGTGATAAATCTCCCCGTTCACTTAAGACAATAGGTCTGTGCGGAGGGGGAGGCACCACAACTGGGCATATAACAGAGGGATTATCTCTGCCAGCCACAGCGCTTTGGGCCACCTGGGTGCTATCAGAATGAGAGAAAAAAAAACCTCTCTCACCCTGGCCAGTGTGGGAATTATCAGGCACAGGGGAGGAAAGGCATACAGCAGCACTCTGGGCCACGGGCCAGTGCGTCCATCTCGAGGGGCGCGTCCAAGTCCTTTAACGAGAAGAACATAGGACAATGGCTGTTTTCACGCGAGGCGAACAGGATCTACGGACGCCCATCCAAGTCTCATCCATATCATGTCTACTATCTGAGGGTGGAGGCGCCAATCTCAGAAAAGAGGGTTCCCCCTCGATAGAAGATCCACGACTCTGTCCAGAATCCCTGGAACATGAGTCGCGCGTAACGACAGGAAAACTCGCCCGCTCCATACCAAAAGCTTTTAAGCTAGGGCATGAAGCGTCGGCGCGCGCGGGTGTAAAATTGCTCATTCACATTCACCCTGAAGCTCAGAGATGTGATGTGCGCGAGCACACGGGAGATGTCCTGCAACACCTTTTCCCTCGAATCGGCTATGATGAGCCGGTCATATATGTGTGTCAGGGTCTGTAGACCAGACATTCTCAGGGGAGTGAAGGCCGCTTCCACATGCAAGCAAAAAGTTTGGGGGCTTAATTTTTGCCCGAAAGGAAGCACAGTGAATTTGTAACAAATGCCTTCCGGTGTGGTGGATAAATGCTTATGTGGAAAAAAGCATCTTTCAGATTGACCGATGTGAACCAGTCGTTCCGTTTTATGACACGGGGGGAGCGAACCATGGGTTAACATTATGAATCTGTATTTCCTCAAATGTTTGTTCAACACCCTGGGGTCCAGAATAGGACGGAGGGAACCGTCCTTCTTTGGGACCAGGAAATAACGGGAAAAGAAACCCTGGTTTATCAGATTGTGGGGTACCACCTGAATCGCCCTTTTGTTTAGAAGAGAGGGGATTTCCTCCTTCAGGACGTGGGCCGTGCTTTCCTGTGCGAGAAAGAGAACGCTGCTGAAACGTGGGGTTTCATAGCAATCTGCAGACAATAGCCATGTAATATCACACATCCAGGATGATGGATTGAGGCAAGGCCGCTGGGTGCTAGCCTGGGGAATAACAGAGGGCGGGATTGCCTCCTCGTCCTCCGAAATTTCAAGAAGGCCCGCGTCGTCATAATTACCGGACCCGGCCTGATCGTCGGCGAGTGGGAGGTTACACGTGAAGATGTCCTCTTCGGGGAACTCAGGATTAGGCTGGTCAGCCAAAACAAGACCCGTCGCGCCCCGGGAGGTCCCCGGTAGCGCGCTGTTGTCACCGTGTTCCATATCCGAGTGCGACAAGTCGAGCTCGCCACACTGAGTAGTGGCAACTTTAAGGCGGCGTCGCAGGAGTTTTTTAGGCAGTACCAGGCAGTAACTGCAGCTCTCCGGGTTCTCTATTGCCTCTTCTGCGTGCTTGAGGCCCAAGCAGACCACACAGAAAGGGTGAAGATCCTTAGCGGCGATAAGAGACCCACACGCGGCCGGGCAGGCCCGTAATAGGCTATAGACAGAAGAAGCAGACTGAGAGAGGGACATACCCGTGAAAAACTCAGAAATGTCCGTGGCGGCAGCCGTGGAACAGGAAGACGGACGAGAGTGCGAGCGGCTCCGAATGCATGCCCGGCGGAGGCTGATCTGGCGATATTTCCTCCTGCAGACAATAAGTGAGCAGCGCAAATCCAACCGAACTGTGTCAGTGCAGAGGTCGCGAGAAGCGAATGTCAACTGATGTACAGTAGCGTATGCAGCCTATTTATGCCCGCATGTAAGGGTGGGGCCTTACTGGGCATTGGCTGCGCGCTCCTGCCTGTCTTGTCAGACTTGGTGCAATTGGATGCTTCTGCAGAGTTCAGGTACGAATGCCCTTCCCATAGATGGATCTCGAAACGAGATGATGAAAGAGAACAGCGTGTTCAACGCAGCACCGTTTCCGGTTAAAAAACGTTTTCCAACATTTTGTCGGGGCTGAACGCAGCCCTGCTCATTGTGGATCTCACAGTAGGACACAGTTATATGTTTTAATGTCACAGCCTTAACATGTTAACTCAGTCATCGCAGTGTAATAGTTTCTGTAAATCTTGCCCTTTTGATATGTTTATCAAGGCAGCTACAACGGAACGGAAACACTAAACTGCTCCAATGTACAACATGTGCTCAAGGTGGAAAAATATTCAATTTTCACATCAGGTTTTATGACTGATGGTTGAGAAGTGCTCTCAAAAAGTCTGTTTAATGTGTTTTTTGCTAATGCTGTGTCATGATTCTGTTTATACAGCTGGACCTGTCAACTCTGTGAAGGTTTTTGTTAATTTTGAAATAAATATCTTATCCTTTTTCAATTTATTGTGTAATAATGTTAAAACTTCATGCTATTATATCTTAATTACCTAAGAACATTGGTTTAATATTAAAATGAGGGACGAGAATTAAGGAATTTAAAAATAAACTAACAGAGAATGTATATTTTATGACTTGGCTCCTTTACTGAACACCAATATTACATAACTCAAGACTTTACACTGTTTTTGGATAGTTAAAATTAAATTAGCGCACTTTTACGTGTCTGAAATATATACAAATATTTAGAAATGAGCCTGTTCCCTAAAATGGTTCATTATCAGACATTTGTCTACAAAAATATACATTTTTAATAATGCAGTGTTAGTTATATCTAAAACATGTTTCAAGAATCAGTGCTTTAATTACTAGATTTAATAAAATAAAATACAATTTAAGCACATTCTTCACATTCTTTCAACTTATGTATATCTCATGTATAACCGTGTTAATTCGGCTCAGAGTATCTCACATTGGGTGACTCTGCTGACCTCTTGTGTATTATAATAATAATATAAGACGATATTTCATGACTCTTACAGCTCTATATGGAGTGGATAAGCCATTCTGTTTCACTTCAGCATGCATTCATACGCATGTAGACATTATTATCATGAAATTTAGTGTTAATTTTGAGCATTTTTTAGGTTTTTCTATGTGTACTGAAGCATTCCTCACATTCCTAAGGGGGTCAAAACGATCTGTGAGAGATTAGTTTGGTACTTTTCTTTTAACTCCTCGGATCCAGTCCATTTTTATTGTGTATTTGTGGTTCAAGTATGACATAAGTCCTGAGATCTTGGACCACTCCGATGGACACTCAACACTCAATAAATTAATTTCGGGTCAAAATGACCTGGGGCCGGATGAGGGTTAAACTGGTCACATTCACTGTTGCTCATAAGGTTTTTATGTAGAGTATTAGTAGAGTGGTAGGGTAAGTTGACATGTAGTATTAGCATTGCACTGGGTGTATGATAGGCCCTGATGTCTGTGAGTTCTCAGTGTGTTGGTGTGCATGTAATTGACTGATCCGTTAGATGTGTGTGTCGCTGTACGGCCTGCTGACCCTTCACACTCCTGATCCCGTCCCGGAGCCCCTGATCGAACGCCTGACTGAACTCATATCATCTCAGTGTTTACGCTCCTCTACACCAGGGTTCCTCAAACCCTGATCGAACACACCTGAGCCAGATCATCCTTCAGGATCACAGGTGGGTGAGTTTGATCAGGGTTAGGGCAGATCGGAGGAGCCCTGCTCTACAGGTTATCATGAGGTGTGAGGGTTCAGACCTGCTCTCTGGACTGGCCCATGTGCATGTGGAGCGTCATTTCCAGCTGCTTGTTCTTCTCACTCATCTGATCCAGCTGTGTCTGGCGCTCGGACAGCTCCTGGTTCGCCATCTGCCTCAGGACAAAAACACGTCAGTGGGTCATGCGTGTGCTCCTGTAACGAGCCGTGATGCTGTGACGGTACCAGTTTATATGTGTTGTGCTGCTGTCTGAGGACATCCAGCTGGGTCTGCATCGTCTTCATCTCGTCCGTCAGGCTGTTCAGCTGCTGCAGAAGATCCCGCCGGCTGATGCTCAGCGTCTCGAAGCGCCTGATGATCGCCGTCACATGCTCCGTCCTGTACCCTAGATAGTCTGCACAGAGAAAGGAAACTAAAGGCCAGTCCACACCACAGCGATAATTATACAGGTCCTTGTCAAAAAAATTGCATATTCTGATAAAAGTTCACTATTTTCCATAATGTAATGATAAAATTAAAATTTCATATATTTTAGATTCATTGCACACCAACTGAAATATTTCAGGTCTTTTATTGTTTTAATACTGATGACTTTGGCATACAGGTCATGAAAACCCAAAATTCCTATCTAAAAAAATTAGCATATTTCATCCGACCAATAAAAGAAAAGTGTTTTTAATACAAAAAAAGTCAACCTTCAAATAATTATGTTCAGTTGTGCACTCAATACTTGGTGAGGAATCCTTTTGCAGAAATTACTGCTTCAATGCGGCGTGGCATGGAGGCGATCAGCCTGTGGCACTGCTGAGGTGTTATGGAGGCCCAGGATGCTTCGATAGCAGCCTTAAGCTCATCCAGAGTGTTGGGTCTTGCGTCTCTCAACTTTCTCTTCACAATATCCCACAGATTCTCTATGGGGTTCAGGTCAGGAGAGTTGGCAGGCCAATTGAGCACAGTAATACCATGGTCAGTAAACCATTTACCAGTGGTTTTGGCACTGTGAGCAGGTGCCAGGTCGTGCTGAAAAACGAAATCTTCATCTCCATAAAGCTTTTCAGCAGATGGAAGCATGAAGTGCTCCAAAATCTCCTGATAGCTAGCTGCATTGACCCTGCCCTTGATAAAACACAGTGGACCAACACCAGCAGCTGACATGGCACCCCAGACCATCAGTGACTGTGGGTACTTGACACTGGACTTCAGGCATTTTGTCATTTCCTTCTCCCCAGTCTTCCTCCAGACCCTGGCACCTTGATTTCGAATGACATGCAAAATTTGAGCGTCAGTCCAGTGCTGTTTCTCTGTAGCCCAGGTCAGGCGCTTCTGCCGCTGTTTCTGGTTCAAAAGTGGCTTTACCTGGGGAATGCGGCACCTGTAGCCCATTTCCTGCACACGCCTGTGCACGGTGGCTCTGGATGTTTCTACTCCAGACTCAGTCCACTGCTTCCGCAGGTCCCCAAGGTCTGGAATCGGTCCGTCTGCACAATCTTCCTCAGGGTCCGGTCACCTCTTTCGTTGTGCAGCGTTTTTGCCACACTTTTTCCTTCCCACAGACTTCCCACTGAGGTGCCTTGATACAGCACTCTGGGAACAGCCTATTGGTTCAGAAATGTCTTTCTGTGTCTTACCCTCTCGCTTGAGGGGTCAATGATGGCCTTCTGGACAGCAGTCAGGTCGGCAGTCTTACCCATGATTGCGGTTTTGAGTAATGAACCAGGCTGGGAGTTTTTAAAAGCCTCAGGAATCTTTTGCAGGTGTTTAGAGTTAATTAGTTGATTCAGATTATTAGGTTAATAGCTCGTTTAGAGAACCTTTTCATGATATGCTAATTTTTTGAGATAGGAATTTGGGGTTTTCATGAGCTGTATGCTAAAATCATCAGTATTAAAACTATAAAACACCTGAAATATTTCAGTTGGTGTGCAATGAATCTAAAATATATGAAATTTTAATTTTATCATTACATTATGGAAAATAATGAACTTTTATCACAATATGCTAATTTTTTGAGAAGGACCTGTACAACCATCCACAGCAGACGATATCTTCTGTTTACAGGGTTTCTGCTGGGTTTCTGAAGGTCAATTTAAGACCTTTTTAAGACCAATTAAAGAACATTAAAGGGATAAACTGAAGGGAACATCACATATGTAAATGTCTAAGCTCACAATGAGTTTTATTAGCAACACTTTAAAGTTAAAAAATATTTTTTAATCAATTTTTATAAAAAATAGGTTAATTAATTTTTTATTAAAAAAAGTAAAAAAATATATTTTAAATTGTTCTCTGATATCTACATAGAGTGTGTGTGGCTTATTTAAGGGCAAAAATTGTCCAGATACAGTTTTACAGGTCCATTAACAACCCTAGAAATTGTGCCTAGGATGTAATGCTCGGTTTTTGCCTTATTTGGAAGGGTCATGAATATTAATAATGAGCTCTGCTCTGATTGGCTTATTTCAGCAGCTCACACAAGTGCAGTTGTTCAGCTAACACAATCCCAAACAGCACAACCAGCTCACGAGTCCTGACAGAACACAGACCGAATGAATGACACTTTAAGCAGAACATCTCAAATGGAGATTGATCAAATGCAGTTTACTTGTTTATTGGTGTTTTAAGATCACCGCACACGTGAAAGAGAGAGAGAGCGTGCATACGGTTGCCAGATTGCACATGTTTAGGTAAAACACCGGATAGAATACATGTTCTTTTCACAGAAAAGCTCTGATTGGGGGATAAAAAATTACTGAACTCTGGCAACCGCAAGCACGAAGACTCGAAAGTCCTGTTTTCCCCCCGACAAAACCAAAACCAGTGCTTTTTGTTCAAGTTTTTATTTTTTAAACTACATTTTAGGCTCGTCTTTTTTCGTAAAACCGATATTGCATGTTTATATTGTCACAATGTACGCAGTGACTAGTTATGTATGGTACTTGGAGTTTCCTATTGTTACTGTTCTAGCATCTTGCGTTATCTAGACAATGCTGTCTCTCTAAGAAACTTTCAATTTAATCAGAAATAGTTTAGATAGTCAAGAAGTGGATAAAAACACTACTCACTGCTTGCAGGAATATAGTTGGAATTGCCCCTTTCTTCAGTTTTAAACGCTGAGCGTCACTGCTTGATATTGTCCCATGTTAGAAAAACTGTCCGTGGTGAAATGGGCCGAGCAAACAAACAATTTTGAATTAAATTGATGCAGTCTCCGATTATAACAACATGCCTGTTGACATGTTTTATCTGTGGGAAGGGTATGAAAAGTCCTCACATCCCCTGCACAGCCTGGAACATCACATTTGTGTCCATGATCTGTCCTGGCGTGACGCTTGTTTCCCTGCTAAACTCCCGATGATCCGGCTGCAGTTCCGCCTGACATTGAACAGAGGCTGGCATATGCAAATGTTGGGGGCGTACATATTAATGACCCCATCGATGGCGTCACTGATGGCTATATGTTGAGATTTGCCTATTTTTCCGTGGTGTTTTTCACAAACAAGATTTACATATAAAAGAGGAGGCAATGGTGTTTGAAACTCACTGTATGTGCTGAACTCTTATTTCACTATAACAAGGTTAATTCAATTTTTCATTCTAGGTGTCACGACTGCTCTGAGACAGAAGGTTGAAGATCCAAATGCAGCTTTATTCAGAGGGTAATCCACAATCGTAATCAGAAATCAGGCAGAAGGTCATACACAAGCAATCAGTCCAATAAGGCAAACAAAACAGAGGCGACAGGCAAAAGGGTAATCCACGAAGACAGGCAAGAAATCCAATGAACCAAGAGACATGAAACCAGGGAAAACGCTCAGAAATGCAGTGAAACACAAAACAAGACTTCGCAGTGACTGACAGAGTGAACATGGTTTTTATACTGTGAACTAACAAGGTAATGGGGTGCAGGTGGATGTAATCAATGAGTGCTGATGAGTCCGGGCAAAGGATTATGGGAGATGTAGTCTATGATAGAATGACAGTCTGGGTTGGAGTGACCTCTGGAGGTGAACGCGGGCACTCACACTGGTCAATTGTTACACTAGGGCACCTTTAATGATTAAAACAAGAACAAACATCTGACGATCAATTCAAATGAAAGTAATTTTCATACCCAATGACAGAGACTTGTTCTTGAGCATAAACTCCCTTCATTTTCTCAGAAAACAAGACTTCATTTCTTCATTTCTCCAGTAAATGTTTCTTCATTTACGGATGTTTAAAGATTAGTGCTGAAAAACAAAATCCTTAGGAAGAACATAATTTATCCAGCGCATGCAATTGAATTTTACAATCAAATGTAGGGCTTTATGAAATCTGTTTTATAGTTTATTGTGTTTAAATTTTTCTGGACTTTAATGGTCAGATTAAATGTGACTGACCTTCGTTAATTTTCCGAACACAAATGAAGATATTTGTAATGAAATGGGAAAGATTTCTGTCCTCCATTGACAGTCTAAGCAACTTCCACTGACCCTTCATAAAGAGATGGTCAAACTGATCCATACGGGTCGAGCGGATTATTCCAGATGTTCTGAAGAGACTCGATGGCTTTATATGAGGAAGGAAAGTCTGACGGGTTTAAACGACATTAGGGCGAGGAAATGACCGCAGGATTCTCATTAATGGGTGAACCATCCCTTTAAGAGACTGACCTACTGTTGATTTATTCACACAACATTTGACAAATTACAGTGACATTCTGCTTTACACAGTAAATTACATTTTTATGAATGGATTCTGGGATTTCATCCA